>JABBOT010000022.1:2868779-3189123 GCA_016165875.1 Acanthopleura granulata | reverse complement strand
TAGTACAGTTGCTTTATGTAGAGTAGCTTGGAAAGGTACATTCAGCAAGCGTGAGCTGGACTTGAACTCACAGCGCATGCATTGGTGAGAGGCACCATGGTCATTATGCTGCACTAACCCCTTCGGTCATGGACGCCCCTGGAAGTATTCGAAACACGGGTAACGTTAGTGTAACTGATAGTATCATTTATCTCTGAAAAGATGTTCAGAGTTGTTGTGCGGCAATTAGCATTGTTTGTCATTTTAAATATAGATGCGTTATTTGTGGTACCCATGAAATAAAACGACTTCTAACGACTAAGCGACAGCCCGTTTCCTTAAATACTTCACAAAAACAAACAAACAAACATGGGTATTGACTTATCGTACCTTTGTCAGCAGCGAATATGCATGCGCCCCACGTGATGCCAGTACTGTAATTCCCTCTTTCCGCAGACATTCCCACTATATAATTCTCCCTTACATCATGAACTGACGTTACACCCTGTAAGGTCACGTTAAACTGACGTTCTGTCCCAGAGACTGTTCGCCAGGTCAACGAACTGTTCGTCCCTGTGTCTCCCTGTACAAATACAGAGCGCATTAGACGCCGCCATCATCTATCAGCGAACTATAAGTATATCTGAGAAAGGTTACTGCGCTTGCGTAAGAAGTTTTTAGCTTAATATAATGAAAGAGGGTAACACAGAAAAAGATATCCATTGAAAACCAGTGATATGTAGACCTACAATGTTTGCGAAAACCTTACCAATAGGCTCTATTGATAAGTTGTTTTGTTCTTCAGCATTACAAGAAAATTTCTACTGATAAAGGTTCTATGGGAAATACTTGAAAAAATATTAACCATAAAAATATGTACATCTGTATAGACTTGCATGCGTTGACACTTTTCATTCCATAATGATATGGAGTATAAATGCACTTTCACAGAAAGTATAAATGCACTTTCACATGTTTACAACATGGTATAGGATGAAGGTCAAACCTTGCAGAGGTTTCTTGTTCCGGAACGTGGGCCATAGTAGACTGTGAAGCCATTCGCGTCCCCGCTGTACCCCCATTCGAATGTGAGCCTCACCTGCCCGTCGGTACCGTTCGTGGTATAATATACCGCTGAATTTGGGCTCTCCGGCACTGTCATTATTGAAAGAGGACAAGTTTGTATTTGCCTGGCAGCCAATCAGGGCCCTCGAACTACCTTCTTGACTAGTATTGGGTATCTCCTAACAACCATATTGCGAATCCAACAACACTGCGAATAACATCTCGTCATGCAACCTCATTGGTTGCAACTTATACAGTCACTTATTGCATATTGCTATAATATTGATTACACAAATATATCAATGAAATCATGCAGGACTTACCATTTCTACTTGCTCCAAGAAGTATGCTGGATTTTGGGGACCTGCCTGCTTTATTACCCACGCGCAGCTGTAGTGTGTAATTTTTTGTGCAGTCCAGTTTCACCCTTATCTGAGAGTCATTCGAGGAACAGCTTTTGTTGTCCACTTCCTTGCCAGAATCGTCGAGCACTGTAAGTTGATGATCGAGCGCACGGCTTGTTGTGATCATGCGCTTTAATGAGAGAAACAAAAATCATTGTGTGGTCATAATCAGCCACGCACCCATGCACCACATGCCACGCATCTCACGCACCAAAAACGGTGGATAAGATCAACAAAACCGTCCTCCTATGCACAAAAGGGGCCCTGTGGCCAAGTGGTTAGCGTGCTAGTACAGCACAATGACCCCAGATGCCTCTCACCAATGTGGTCCATTGTACACTCTCTAAAACGACTGCGTACAAATTAGTACATCCAAAATGCATGTGTATCAGTGGAACACAAACTGTGTATCTTTGACACACACGTTATGTATGTGGATGTATTACACAAATTACAAAACTTGTGCACTGCTGGTATACAAAAATTCTGTGGATGTGCATTTTGACCACAATAATATGTACCACCCGTATACACGGTAGTTTTTAGTGAGTGAGGTGGGCTCTGTAGACCGGCCGTCATTTAGTGAGTGAGGTGGGCTCTGTAGACCGGCCGTCATTTAGTGAGTGAGGTGGGCTCTGTAGACCGGCCGTCATTTAGTGAGTGAGGTGGGCTTTGTAGACCGATCGTCATTTAGTGAGTAAGGTGGCCTTTGTAGACCGACCGTCATTTAGTGAGTAAGGTGGCCTTTGTAGACCGATCTTCATTTGATCAAGTCAGACACTTCACCTACGGTCACTTTTTTGCCCTGATTCAGCAGGCAGAAATAACCCATCCACTCAAATAGCACTTTCCTTAATAATGGACAGCAATATCAACACGTGTATGTTGATCACACGCAGGGTCAAGGGCAGGTAAAATCTTAAAACCACAAGCACTTTCGACACCATCTGTGGATTGGGACAAAACCAGCAGAAATAGCTACACCTTGGTTTGCTGTCATATTAATATCTTGTTGGAGATTAGCGATGTTTGTGGCGTCTGGCCTGCTTTAACGAAGTGGTATGGGCGATACACTGTGGGTGAAAAGGTACTCTGATGTCATCAGAGAAACTAAAGGGTAAATTCACTTCTCTTCATATATGTTAAATAACGGTGTTTCGTCAACCGATTTCGAGTCCTCCTACCTTCCAGTATACGGTGACTTTTCTTATGTTGTCATTTGACTTATCACAAGATGTTGACTTGAAGCTGCCAGGGCCGAGATGCGGAGCTGAAATTGATAAACAGGTCGATTTTACATTTAGCAATTGAGAGTTTGGAAGTATGTTTTACCGATATGAGTTGGATGGAATGCATGCAGCACATGGACGAAACGGAATTGCCCGGATGCAAACCACCACCTTTGACCAGGTACCGGCACTTGACACACCTCTCGGCCTAGAGACGCTAACGACACCTGCCAGTCCTATAGCCACTTGATCAGGGCCAGTGCCCCATTTCAGATTGGGGATTATAAGCAAGGTTACTCACGATCTGGAGGAGTGAGAGAAGTCGTGCTGCAAACACTACTGTTTTTGCCACCAGCTGCCGGCCTGCTGTGAACTGAGAAGGTATAGTTCGTGTTCGGATCCAGGTCACATATGTGCGTTCCGGGAACTCGGGTTGCCTTCGTCTGAAAACGCAAATGAGCTCTCTGAAAAAACTTTGCAACATGGTTTGATAGAAACTGAAATATCGAATCAAAGTGTATCGTCTAACGTTGTTTATCTGTGTGGTAGGAACATAAATATACATTGTACATAAATTGTGTTTCTGAGGTAAGAGTCATTATCATCGTCGTCGTTACTGTCAGCATCATCATCATCACGATTCTTCTTCATCAGCAGAATTACGTTACCCATAATTTCATGGAATTTCTCACCAGCTATTTTCGGCCTACTGTAGAAACTATCCTGCAGAAAGGTGATAAAGCTGATGAAAAATCACGTGATTAAATGTGATTTACTGTTAATCATATAAAATTCCAGGTGATTTTTTCTCCACTTTAGTCAAAGGTGATTATAATGTGAAAAATTCTATAGAATTATTGGTGATTTACTGTAAACAATGCCTACCTTCTTTGAGGCAGTTGCTGACACCGGCATGTAAAGTATGTCGTAAATTTTCTTGTCCACATTTGTGTCGTTCCACATAAGCTGGACACACGAGCTGTTGATAGCAAGGGATTTCAAATTTTTCACTGGGGAAGGTTTGACTGAAGAACAAGACAGGAGAATAAAAATAACATGTATGAATTGTGTGAATTACGTGAAAACAATGGGTTGCAAATTTCTCAAATTAATCCTCGTGAACTATGTGAACGTCTCTAAAGCACAGGAACGTATATTTCTCACGGGAGAAAGATTGAAGAAAGAGAACGAAAATAATCAGCCTGGACTATACGAACTACGTGAAAACCTCGGACTGCAAAATTCACAAAGAATGCGGTTTGACTGAAGAACTAGGATGATCCTCTAGAGCTATGTGAACTGTTTGAACACTGGCTCATCTCCGTCTTAGTTCGCATAGTCTTGGCGGATTATTTTCGCTCTCCTGCCTTGTTCCTCAGTGAAATAAATGACTGATTACTCTGGTGGGAAATTTACAATCCAGAGCTGTCCAGCTACGAGATCAAGAGAAATGACGTGAAGAGGAACTGTCCAGAGATGGATTGGTGTGAACAGGGGTTGTCCTGAAATGGAATGGTGTGAACAGGAAAAGTCCAGAAATGGAATGGTGTGAACAGGAAAAGTCCAGAAATGGAATGGTGTGAACAAGAACTGTCCAGAAATGGAATGGTGTGAACAAGAACTGTCCAGAAATGGAATGGCTTGATCAGGGACTGTCCTGAAATGGAATGGTGTGAACAGGAACTGTCCTGAAATGAAATGGTGTGAACAGGAAAAGTCCAGAAATGGAATGGTGTGAACAGGGACTGTCCAGAAAGAGGATTGTGTGAACAGCAACTGTCCACAAATGGAATGGTGTGAACAGGAACTGCCATGAAATGGAATGGCTTGATCAGGGACTGTCCTGAAATGGAATGGTGTGAACAGGAACTGTCCAGAAATAAGATGGTGTGAACAGGAACTGTCCAGAAATGAAATGGTGTGAACGGCAATTGTTCAGAAATAGGATAGTGTGAACAGCAACTGTCCACAAATGGAATGGTGTGAACAGGAGTTGTCCAGAAATGGAATGATACGAACATGAACTGTCCACAAATGGAATGGTGTGAACAAGAACTGTCCAGATATGGAATGGTGTGAACAAGAACTGTCCAGATATGGAATGGTGTGAACAAGAACTGTCCAGATACGGAATGGTATGAACAGGAACTGCCCTAAAATGGAATGGTGTGAACAGGAACTGCCCTAAAATGGAATGGTGTGAACAGAAAATGTCCAGAAATGGAATGGTGTGAACAGGGACTGCCCAGATATGGAATGTTGTGAACAGGAACTGTCCAGATATGGAATGGTGTGAACAGAAACTGTCCAGAAATGGAATGGTGTGAACAGGAATTGTCCTGAAATGGAATGAAATGATGTGAAAAGAAATTGTCCAGAAATTTACTGATGTGACCAAGAACTGTAACAGATATGAAATGATGTGAAAAGAAACTGCCCAGAAATGGACTGATGTGGACAGCAGTTGTCCAGAAATAGAATGGTGTGAACAGCAACTGTCCAGAAGTGGAATAACCAGTTAATTTTTGCCAGAATGTTATAGGCCTACGTTCGCTGTAAACACTAATATAGGTCTATATAAAGGCTACAAAATAATACCAAATACACACCTAATCCACTAGCATTTATTTGGAAAGTTGATGATGCACTCTTCTTTGTTTTCGTGTTCTTAACGGTGATATTCAGCAAGTAGATGCTGGTAGTGTTCACGGCTGGCCAGACACACGTCCGAGTGTTATAGTTGGGACACTGCGTCCTACAACAAAACACCGCGTACACGAAAGGTGCAAAGAACATAGAAAAGAAACAACGAATGTCTGTAGAAGGAAGTTTGAAAGCACAAACCTCCTCAACGGATAATTTTAATTTTATTTTTACTCGATTAAGTAATCAAATTTCAGGTAAGGTCAGTTTTATGGGCCATGTAGAAAATGAATGACGACAATGACGATTCACAACTTTTTCTCCTCGTCTATGTTCAGGTCTGTCCAAAATTCTTGTAAACTTTAACAATGTAATTTGTGTCTAACATTAAATGTTAATCTGACACACCTTAACTTAAAGTCATGCAATTTGTGCGCATGTCACTGAAAGAGCGGAAAATTGAGTAAAATGACAAAAACCTTTCCAAACTGTTTGCCTACTGCTTGTGTTAGGTTTGAAAATTTTAACACTTAAGTGGAACAACATTTTGACTTGCTGTTCATATGTGATTTACTTATATATGATATCATTTCAAAGGGCTATTGAACCGGAAAGTCCGAGAAAAGTCAATGAATTTTATCTGAAAATGATCCTGGAATCCAGTATCATGCTGCATGAACCACGAACTTGAAATCTAACATGCACTTGACCGCCTTTTATTTAAGTGAAATAAATTGTGATAAAAAAATAAGTAAATCTATTTTCAGATATGGCTTTTTAATTTTACGCTTACTGCATTTTTATGTTTTCTTACGCTACAAACATCGCGGAATATGGAGATTGGCTTTCAACAAAGGGTTAGACATGTACATACCAAGTTGCGTTTTTCCTCACTTTAAAGGAGAACGAGGTGTCCATGAAACTGATCCAGTGGTAATTCTTTTTTAGGGAGAAGTTACAAATCATATCCATCCATTCTTTCCACTCGCAGTCGAAGTTCTTCACCTTCTCCAGACGATCTGAAAATTGGCAAGTCAGTTGAGTGAGTTTCACCAGCTCATTTACTTATTTTTCTATTTATTTACTTATTTATTTATTTGTTTGCATGTTGTTCCACATCAATCAGGTTTTTAGGGGCGGAAGTATCATAATCGAAAGTGGTCAACAATATTCTTTTTGGCCTCGACCAAAGGCCCAGACCTGTGACCAGGTTTCGACATAACTGCGACCACATAAAAATTGCTGGAACTGCGAGCAGATCAATTAAAGAGCCCATTGCAGAAAGCTAAGATCGTGAGTGATCACCAGATTTGAATCAGTGGGTCGATGGTTATGTTCAAACCTTCTTACCTTCGCGATTCCAAATCGTAAATGTCGTAGACAGGTATTTCATGGTCGCAACACGCGATCATTAACGATTGGAATGAATCGACGGCAAGATCAATCGTTGTGGTGGCATCATAGTGAATTGCAGGTCAATTCTTTTTCGGTCGTAACCTAGTCGTGGCTAGGTCGTAATCTGGTCGTAGGCCCAATGTGGCTGGACCTTTAATAAGGGAGATCGTGCTTCCGGCAAATGGCCACGCAACAATCGAACGATCAAAAAATCGTATACGACCTTGTGTAAGTAAAGCTTAAGCCTCTCTATACTCTAGCTATGCCTCCGTGGTCTAGAGGATAGTATCCGGCACAATTACCCAGGTGCCTCTCACCAATGTGGTTGCTGTGAGCTCAATTTCAGCTCAGGCTGGTTTCCTCTCCGGCTGTGCGTGGAAAGGTCAGCCAACAGCCTTTCATGGTGGTAGGTTTCCTTGGACCCTAATGCTGGCCGCCGTCGTATACATAAGTGTAATATACTTGAACATGGTGTAAAACACCCATTAAATTGGTTTCTCAATTTACATCCTGTTTTTCTTTTAATACGGATCATTCGTGCATTTAACGAGAAGCTCAATGGAAGACGACACAAATGCTGCGCGGGGATGTCGCAGCTATTGCACCTGTTTGTGTTATTTCTACTCCTTATTAGACTGACACGGAATTAACTCACATGCTTAATTAGGCTTTCTCTTAATGTGATTCGCCACGATACGGCGGAAATATTGTCGATGTGGCGTTAAACCATTTATTCATTCTTAATGTGACACGTTGGTTAACGCGCCAGCAGAGCGCAATGACCCAGGGACTTCTCACCAATGCGGTCGCTGTGAGTTCCAACCCAGCTGATGCTGGCTTCCTCTTCCCCTGTACGTGAGAAGGTCTGCCAGTTACCAGACCTGTCAGATGGTCGGGGGTTTCCCCCGGACTCTGTCCGGTTTCCTCCCACCAGAATGCTGGCCGCCGTCGTATAAGTGAAATATTCTTGTAAAACACCAATCAAATAAATAAATAAATAAATAGTTTTACTCACGGTCTGCATATACGTATATTGCGGTACAGCTGATGCCCCCCTGGCAGCAGTAGTACATTCCGCTTTGATTCACACTCCTGATTCGGTAATGTAACTCTATCCCTCCTGCAGACCGCGTCGTGTTCTGGTCCAAGTTTTGTGAACCGTGTTTGAAATTACAGGGTATTTCAGGTTGGCAGGAGCATGCCAGATGAAGAGTCTCTTCCAGGAAAACAAAAACATCTCCGTCTCCATGATACGAATAGTTTTGGGGAGATATCAACTGCAGTGAAGGACCTTAAAAAAACATAATTCAGTGCGCATTTAACGACTTTTGTACAAACCTGGATAACACAGGATGTCAAACTCACGTCGCTTATACAAATGATTTTTCACGCGATCAATCTGTAGGTGTTAGTTCAAAGTATATGATAATACAAAATTTAATACGCCCAAATTTTCAGCCAATTTATACAAGGACGCATCACATTGTCAGTAATCACAACATGAAGAAGATTATTCCGTAACGGGAGCACCGACCTGATGTCACCAGCAATTGTTGCCTCAGATTTTCAGTAATCACAACATGAAGATTATTGTGTAACGAGAGCATCGAACTGATGTCACCACCAGTTGTTTCGTCAGATTGTCAGTAATCACATGAAGATTATTGTCTAACGACAGAACCGAATTGATATCACCACCAGTTGTTTTGTCAGATTGTCAGTAATCACAACATGAAGATTATTGTGTAACGAGAGCATCGAATTGATGTCAAGACCAGTTGTTGCGTCAGATTGTCAGTAATCACAACATGAAGATTATTGTGTAACGAGAGCACCGATCTGATGTCACCACCACTTGTTTCGTCAGATTGTCAGTAATCACAACATGAAGATTATTATTCCGTAACGAGAGCACCGATCTGATGTCACCACCAGTTGTTTCGTCAGATTGTCAGTAATCACAACATGAAGATTATTGTGTAACGAGAGCACCGACCTGATGTCACCACCAGTTGTTGCGTCAGATTGTCAGTAATCACAACATGAAGATTATTGTGTAACGAGAGCACCGACCTGATGTCACCACCAACTGCCACCCATGCGTTTCTTTTTTGAGACAGCAGAGTTTTCCCGGTAAAAAAAACACAAACATTCCTTATATCTGCACAGATTAAAACATATTTACAACCTTCGTGTTAGAGAACAATAACAACAAGGCTATATCACAATCTATATACTCCCTAAAATCCAAAGTATAAAAATAATGCTAACATTTTCTAAGCGTTATAATGGAACATGTTAAATACTGTAAAATTACAATCTCACACCACGTAAGATTCAAAATAATGTTACATGACAAGATGAACCACATTTATTATGAGAAACGCAACACCTAATAGTGCCCATTAGTCACAAGAATTAGATGGTATTAGATTGTAACATCTTCAAATGATCGGCAAAGTGTTGATTTTCTAAACACTTTAATTATAGTTGCTGGCTTACTTACCCCCTCTATGCAATTAACAGAATGTTGGACTTATCGGTGTTATGGTGATACATGAGTTTCAGTGTTAGTGAAGTATCTGTTACCCTTGTGATAGTTCCAGTGCGTACATACATATTTTAAAACAAACACAATACATAACTTTTCAGTGTTACTGAGGTATCTGTTACCCTTGTGATAGCTCCAGTGCGTACATGCATATTATAAAACAAACACAATACACAACTTTCTTACATCTACAACCTCGTAAATCCACAGTGCACTGCACGCTTTTCGAGATACAGTATTTCTTATAATTGTTCTGCAACCACCATAACGCATGCATCTAACCATTACAGAAATTATAGCCATTTTATATGGCTGCATTAGGAGTGCTTTTAGCATTTATAATGGTTGTATTAAGTGTGCTTATAACCAGAAAAGTTGTATTAAAAGAAAATACAACACTAGACCAAATGTATATATGTATCAGTAAGGAATGCTTTATTCATAGCTCAAAAAAAAAGGTCACCATTATTTTTGTGATAGCGGAGATATCGCAGTTCAAAGCAAGCAAAAAACGCCACCAATCAAGGGCGAGATATTTCTATCATCCGAGAAGACATCTGTTTCCGCTGTAACGTCAACAGTACATAGTTCACCATTTTGACATACAGAGGTAGTGTTAGATCAGCTGTTTTGCTTGTGATTACGAGACAACTATGAAATACTTTCAAGCCATCTTCAACGAGCAAGTGGTGGTGGAATACAACTGGGGTCACAACCAGGAGGCCACAGTGCGTGACCTTGGATTGTAATAATAAACGGGACCATATTTCATACACAAACGAGTGTCTGGTCCTTAATACTGAAGAGCGTAGGGTACAAATGACACGACATCGTCTTTCCAGGCGTATCTTAAGGCCTCGTAAGAATTCCAGATTAAATTATGGTTTATACAATTACAAGCACATCATAAAAACTGACTATGCCAGTTTAGTTCTGTATGGACCCCTCTTCTGAAATCACTTTGGTTATATTTTTTGTTGTCTTTTCTTTTAAGATCTATAATCTGCCAAAGAATATAATTTAATCCTGAATGTTCGTGCTTAGAAAATTCTGTTGTAACATACATTTTACAACGCGATGGTCATTAGTGTGTTTAACATCCAGCCAGGTAGTCAAGGCTACAATAGATAACTGAGTCATTATGGTTTGGCGCGAGAACCTAGCAGGAACCATGAAACAGATAGCACTTTTCATTTGAGAAGGGCAACATAGAAAAGCGTAATCAAACACTTTAAAGCTAAGATTGCATAGGCTAAAGAATCACATTAAACATATAGTTAGTAAACAATGTGCTTTAGGAATATCTATTATATCTTTAGCTACAGACCATGTTGCAACATTGTCACTGTGCAGTCCCCTCCCCCTCCCCCTAGCTCCCAAACAAGCAGCATATGAAACAATCTGGCGATTCCTGTCATCGCTAAACGGCGCTGTTTGTATGTTACCATTAAATTCATTGTCATATCTGTACGTTGATATCCGCCATTTGGCTTGGTCTCCCCTGGCATATAGTATACACATGCCTCTGAACTCCGTTCTTAATCTCAGCAAAGAATAGTTAACCTGAGAACCAATCATTAAAGGTTACTTACAAATCACAACCTATATGAAGCACCTTCAACATGAATTTTTTTTCTTTTCCCCTTTTTATTAAGAGGACGAAGACATTTAACTACATCCTCACAACGAACTATAAAATTTTGAAACATAGAGACGGAACATCGTTATGTAACTACATGTATGATTTTACTCTGATGAGATTTAGATTATCTCGTTTAAAGGTTTGCATGGTTTATTCGCACATATGTGTTGTTATCGTAGGTAGTTTACTTATAAATGTGTAAAACTTTGGCGCTAGTCTGAAGAGGACTAACCTCAAACTAACCTGGTCCAGGGAGATAGCTCTGCTGGGAGACAACAAATAAGACCATATGTATCGCCACACTGAACACAACAGTCAACGTCATGGATGACGTCAGGCACGCTGAAACTGCCATAGCAATAGATGTGAAGTGTAAGCTTGCATTCTGCAATGACAACGTATTTATGTTTGGTTATAAATTTATTTGTTTTATTTATTTCGTTGGTGTATTACGCCGTGCTCAAGAATATGTTGCAACACAAAATCATGGCGATAGTATATAGTAATTGGAATGTAGAAAGGCGTAGTCGTCACAAAATGGCCACTGTGTCTTCCATCAGGTAGAGAACTTGTGCTTAAAAGACCAAACAGTTCGGCGAGACAAAGTCTCGATCCTTGTAAGAGGAAAAAGCAGCGATTTTTTTTTTCATTTGATTGTTGTTAAATTTATGGAACCGCGGAAGGGACATAGTTTTTAAATTCTTTTTTTTTTTGGACCGTCGCAAAAAAAGAGAATCAAACAATTATTCTTCTAATCCGGGGGAAATTAATTTTCCCCGATTTTATCAACCAATCAAAATGCTGATATTTGAAATAACAGTTTCCCAGTGGTTACTAATTCGGGGTAAATTGATTAAATTCTCTGCTTTTGACCGTCGAAAAAGAGAATTAAAAAAATAAATCCGATAACATGGGGCAAATTAATTTCTCCCGACTTTGTAACCGATGAAAGACTATAAATCTATTTACACTATATATCAACATTTTTATTGGTTGGTCAAGACCGGGGAAATTCATTTTTCCCGCGTTAGCAGGATACCTTTTCATTCTCTTTTCTCTACCCCCCACCCCTAAAAAGAATTATGAATATATGTCCGGTGATCCGAGGTTCCATATTGACGCCATTGAACTTTTCAACAGGTTTTCACTTATACAGTGACGGTCAGCTTTATGGATGGATCCGGAAGGGCGTGGCCTGAGTAAACCAACGACCTTTGGCAAGTTACTGATAAACTTTCTCATTCGTAATGTACAGATTTGCATATCATTTTGGTGAAAGACAACTGGTCTGTGCAAGCATCCACGTGACCGCAAGTGGTTGACAGCTTATTGTTACCAAGACCCCACAAAGTCTTAGAGCGCGGAAATCAATAGGCAACAAAAAACCAAGCCATCACCATAATACACAAAACTCAATCGTATCTGAAAATACCTTAGGTAATGTATTTACGTTTCCCACAGCAGAAGCAAACGTAATAATGCCAAGGTGGTGGTGAGTCGAAGACTTCATGCACAGACAATTATTCTACCTTATAAAGGCTACATGAAAGGGGAATCTAAAACTAGATTATGCTTTCAAAGCAAATGAAGAGGCTTATACTAAAAAACGGGAAAAAAAGCAAAGAATATTTCCGATGCACATTTTATATTTCCTAATTACCCCTCTATTTCATTCATATTTTCAGTCATCGGCCGGAAATGACATCATACAACGATGTGCCTACTCTATGCCATATTCGGCATGGCTTGGAACACACTCAAATTCAATACACACAAAAAATTGTGTGAACAGGCCACCTTCAAATAAACACAAAAACAGCTGGAATTTATTTTCAAAGCTTACGAGGGGTTCTAGTATCTTCAACACCAGCTGTCATTAGGCCTTATAGTTACAATCAACTTAGCACTAAACCTATAATTCCCTCTGGAAAAGAGCTCCATAACCTCTCTGAGTCTTCCAATTCAAATCAAAGTCACCACCATATAGAAATGCTAATACTTTTACTACATCAAATTAATCTACAGAGGGCAGATAAACATAAACATCTGAATGTTTCATCCGCGAAAGGCGGTGTACGACTTACTGCAGTCACTCCGATTTCCCCCACCCAGAAATTTGACAGACGTCATACAATTCTGGTGTATGGCATTTAAGAACTATCAATCACTCAGTCAATTAATCAATCAATATCAGTCTTAATGTTTCATTTTCTTACAGTTTAGAGACAGATGAATGCTGATAAACGTAACGAACTTACCCACAACTGAAAGCCTGTAGTCGGCCTATACAGGGCCAGTACGCACAGTATACATTTCTGTGATGTTCAGATACCTGTCATTCCTGCTGCTCGTATGGAATCTGTAAGCAACATTCTCTGTATACGTAATATATACTTTTGGAAAACGACAGAAATCAAGAATTACCAGGTTCAAAGCATATTTTTACATTAATTTATTTTAATGGATTTAGTTTTAATTTACTATAATGACGCCCTTACGAAAATACCTTGGGGGCTAAAATAATTGTTGAGTTCACTCTATTTCAGAGAAATTGTGAATAGCGTAAGCAGATCAGGATGTCCGCGTGGTAATGTGTCATTGTGAATCTTTCGCCGCATGACAAAATTAATCCTCCTGAGAAAGAAATGAGACGCACTGAACAGGAAGTTGTTGTACTTAGGTCTAAACGACAGAGCTTCCGGCTCGTCTTGCCTGAGGTAACGTGTACAGCACTTAGCGTTCATGCTTATTAATTACTACTTGCTACCAGCGCTTCGCACGAATTCGCACAAAAAGGAACATGAAAACAGAGGGTTTCTTTCTTCTTATTTTATCAAAGAAAAATTTCGCGTGTTTTCGCCACGATGTGGCTGAAGGATACTGTCGTTAAGCTCGTGATTACCATTTATTCATTCGTGTCACGAGGAAAAAACAAGTGCTGACCACGCAGTTATTATGTAAGCGACTCAACAGGAAAGATGCTCTGAAACTTTGCCTGGGGTATATATTTCTTTATTTTTTTTTTATTTTTTTTTTTTCGTTTTTACATTTTTCTTTTCTCTCTCACACTATAACGTGAACAATTTTTTTAAAATTCCGGTTTAGGGCATATGTTTTATCTCAAGATTACCACTCTATAGTTATTGCATATTATGGATGGGTGATGGGAAATTTTTGGAGATGACGTAACAGTGATCTGCACGATAGCGAGACCATCTTGGACCATCTAAACTATTGTATCTGGAATCAAGCATTCTAGAAGCATCAGATTGTGAAAGCAAGACACGCTTCTTTGGGCTGACAGAATAGCTGAGTCAAATCTACACCAGAACAAAAAAGAAACATATTTTTTTTTCAAAATTGGGCGAAATAGATCACAACTTTCACTTCTTTGGATTGGAACTGGGCAAACCTGTTGGGGTTTAAAGGTTTGCATTTGACAGTAGGATTGAAATGATCAATCCAGTGATGGTTTTAAGTTTTAATCCCACATTTAACAGCTGAATTGAAGTTAGCAACACAGATGAGGCTTAAGGCTTTGTACCTGACAGCGAGATTTGAAGTGAGCAACTCATTTGAGGTGTTATATAAACTAAGCAAGAAATATATAATAGATAACGAAGAATATATTCGGCTATATGTACACATACAGGTCTATGTGTATGTCGGGATAAGTAGTTGATAATGTTACCCACAGGTCCCCTTCCTATCTTTTAACCTGGGACGGACCGGTGGTACCGGTATGCCGTCATAAAGGTCGCGTGGTCGCGTGTGGTGTAAGGAGTTTGGCAAGGTGCATGGTTGGCAAGGTGCCAGTGCAGGTGTTGAACCACTGGTGGTGGCGTGATCGCGTGGTCGCTTGGTCGCGTAGCAAGGTGCCAGTGAACTGGGAGTTTTGAAAAAGTTAAAGATTATGAAGGCTGGAATATTTTGTTATAAATTGTATTAAATTATAGATTGAAGTTTTGTTTCATTATGAATTAATCGGATGGTTGGGCTGGGGTGAGGCTTGTGTTGGAATTAATAAGGTTGTTTTAAGAATGAATGGAATAACTGATTTTTGGTTTGTTATACATACATGGACAATCATAGACATTCACAGAAAAAGAAAATGGCAAGACATT
Organism: Acanthopleura granulata; assembly: GCA_016165875.1. Lineage (NCBI taxonomy): Eukaryota > Metazoa > Mollusca > Polyplacophora > Chitonida > Chitonidae > Acanthopleura > Acanthopleura granulata. Next base: position 3,174,091 of record JABBOT010000022.1, on the reverse strand, counting down.
ACATAAAACAGATTAGAACTTCTGAATAACTTTATGTGGTCCAAAATGCTGGTTTTACGGCCAGATGAAAAGGTATAAAGCAGGGTACCGGGCTGGACAGCAGGACAGCGCCATGGCAGATGTAGCAGTATACCCGAGTGATGGAGAATAGCTAATCTCGACCGAACCATCATCGTCGTCGACATACCAGTGATTTTTTTTCTCTGGCGAGAAAAAACCCTTCCAAAAGTCCTTTTTTCAGGACTAACATACCTTCCGAAAGTATCTTTCAAAATGTGAGTACAACCTACGTTTTATGTATGTATATTTCCCCTATTTTTTCTGTTTTGTGATTGTCTGAGCACGAAAACTGGACTGTCAATTTTACCGAAAGTGATCTTTCAAATCTGAGCACAAATCTGTTTTATGTAATGTCTCAAAAAATCAGTCCATCCATTCATTCTTAAAACAACCTCATTAATTCCAGCACAAGCCCCACCCCAGCCTAACCATCCGATTAATTCTTGATGAAACAAAAGTTCAATCTATCATTTAATATAATTTAATTTATATAATAATTTAATATAATTCATAACAAAATATTCCAGCCTTCATAAACTTTAACTTTTTTAAAGTCCCAGTTCATTGGCACCTTGCAAAACTCCTTACATCACACAACCACGCGATCACGCGACCGCAAGGGGTTCAACATCTGCACTGTCACCTTGCCAACCAGGCACCTTGCCAAACTCTTTACATCACGCGCGATCACGCGACCTTTATGACGGCATACCAGTACCACCGGTCCTTCCGGTCCCTCCCAGGTTAAAAGATAAGAAGGGGGCATGTGGGTAACATTATCTGCTACTGGGATATTATCAGATGTATTATCGTTACAATTGTAATTGTATACCAACCCATATACGACATGGCCGAATATACCAACCTTGATTCTTGACTGTGTGTCCATGATAAATGACAATACTTTCATCACTCTTCGTGTTTCTTTCATTGGGTAAACTTGTTTATCAGTGACGTCACACAACTCGTGGTACACGTTTATGTTTATCTGAATACAGTTCTTGTGAAGAGTAATCCTCTAATGTTTGCCAGTGTACGAATCCGCTAATATGACACTAAATTTCTGCTTTAGGGGCCACATAAAAGTCGGCGTGACGTCACCGGTGAACCACATTATCAATATGGTCCATAAAACTCACTACAAAATCAAAACATTTGACTGCGTTTATTTTCGTGAGAAAAATCCAAAAAAAATCAGTGAAGGGATTTCCGAATACAGCTGTTAATAACCATTTCACTCACTATAAGTTTACTTTTACGAAGTCTTTCCGTTTAAGTACGGCGTTAAATCCGAAACACTCATTCACTTTTATTACAACTTGTGTACTTGTGGTAAACAATCCGTTTTAAAATTCCATGTGAAATCCAAATGATTTCTTTGGCATGGGGGAATATATCTGGGCGTAGTGGCGGTCACTTTTAAGTTCTGAAAGAACCATTGCAGATGAGCTGGAAAAAACACCTGAAACTCAGGGTTTGTACATATGGTTTTTATCTGCTGTTGTTCAGTTTTTCTGCCATTTTTAATTTTTTTTTTCGCATTTTATATATTTATATATAGCAATTCTATACAGTTTGTAAGAAACAAGAGGTTCTTTAATCATAGTAAAGAACATGTGCCTCACTCGACGTTTAGTTACATGATTCCATATGAAACCATCAATAGCGGCATATGGATTTCATCTGTAGGCCTACATGTTTGTTCTATATTTGACCCACGACTTTATCGTTAAACACGCTACAAAAAAAATACATGCATGGGACATATTCTTAAAGGAAAACGCAGCCTGAAAACGAAGAGCATGAGAAGAAGTTTTATTGAAAACATGTCTAGTAAATAAACTTTTTTTCCACTGAATTAAATGCACTGAAATTTTCGAATTATAAGGAGGACTTTGTAAACAATGTTACCAGGGTTAAGACGCTCTGGCGTCATATCACCTTTTTATTATCTTCTTCCCCTTGCCTGCAGGTACATTTTTTGCCAGTTCACACAATTATTTATGCCTAAGTAATCTTTTACCCGTGCGAAATAAGAGCTATTTCACCATTATTTATTTATTTATTTATTTGCTTGGTATTTTAAACCGCACTCAAGTATATTACACTTATACGACGGCGGCCAGCATTATGGTTGTAGGAAATCGGGCATAGCCTGGGGGAAACCCACGACTATTCGCAGGTTTGGTGGCGGACCTTCCCACGGGGGCCTACGACAGGAGATGATTTCAACATTATAAGCTCTGTTAATATAAAGTGGGGAAAATTTCTTGTGACGTCAGAGTGCCGACATAAAAGCCAGCCATAAAGCAAGCCATAAAATTCAAACCTTAGAATGGATATAACTACCGGTCGATGTAAGTCTATCTTTTAAAATCTAAAGAAATGAAAGAGTGTAAATATAGGATCTCACCCTAAAATTTCAGCTCACATGAAAGAGCAATACCATGCCTTTATGTGAACAAATACACAACTTTTAACCGCCAAAATCATGTATTTACTCTAACGTTTCCTTCAAGGTATTGATTAGATCCACTAAATGTTCTTCCCGAGGGCTGATAATTTACTGTTTTAAGTCTGCAAGGATGGAGACGGAAAGGTACGGCACAACAGCTTCATAGTCTCTCATGGTTGCCTTAGTTTAAATACATTACAAAAGGAATGTACGAGTCTACAGCCTCGTTGTCAGATCGTCGGGTAAACGACGCCATTTGTAAAATTTGTCTGATCATCGGAAAAGAACCTGTTTGTGTTCAGGGAATGTTTGGTTTCTCGTGAGAATTCAAGAACGAAGCGATGTCATGTCCAAAGGGAATAGCAGGCGGCAGACTACCCCAGTTGTTTCAGAGATGTTTGATCTGTGGTTTAACCAAGAATGAAACGGCCTCACAGTTTCGTTGGATCGGTCTTAACATGCTGACAAACTGGAAACGTCGGCGACAAGCGGCTGTATGGATTAAAGACTACATCGGTCTGGAAGTGAACCAAGCTTGCTTGTGTCACCAGTGTTTCGTGCATATAGAAACACTGCACGAAAGAGTGCAGACACTGAAGGAAAAATGCATGAAGAATATACGGTCTTTGGCTGTTTCCATAGGTGTGACAGTAATTTTGCTTAGTTTGCTGAAAAACGAAACACCCACTTTTCCCCCACTAATTGATGCTGGCCGCTGTCGTATAAGTGAAATATTTTTGAGGAGAGCATAAAACACCAGTCAAATAAATAAATGAAAAACGAAACAAAACCATAATGATACAAGCATACGCAAGACTGCTACGTGCATGTAAGCCAATGCTCTTCTGAAATATTAACATTTATAATACACTGTAATTTTATAGACTGTAGGTATGAAAATTATATCTTTATTATGATCTTTCACGTGACAAGTTTTAGCTTTTTTACCGTTTGCATAAGATTTTCTTGCTGATGTTTGTAAAATTTCCTAATATATGGCAGTTTCCAAAAGATTTTGTGAGTTAATTAGGTCTATCCTTTAATGCATGTCATTGAAAGTTGAACATTTCTATTGAAAGAATGCTTGTGTATAATTCTCTCAGTAGTTACCTCCCTTGCTCCAGGGTGAAATATTTTCTGGTAAAATAATGAGATTTGATTGGTTTCAGTTAATATGTGTATTGATATGGACCTGCAGAATTTATCAACATTTCGATATGAAATGATCCTCACAAAGATACTGCTAAGGCAGTATTACAAGGCGTGCAGGCCAGGGCTTTGCCATATCCCCACAAAGTATACCCTAAGTCGTCAACCTTTTCAGCGGCCACTGAAAGCAATATTTCAGTATTTTCTTGGAGAACTGTAGGGTGTAGAAAAATAATTCTCATAATTTTATGAAGTTTATACCTATGGTATTTTCATTTTCAGCTTCATTTTTATAATAAATGTATGCATACACTACCCTTTTAAAACTGCTTTAATGATTAAAAAGGTTGAAGATTTACAGTACTTTGAAATTGAAAACATAATTGTATCAAGAAAACAGTTAAGCAGAGACTTGATATTAAAGTCTCTGTTAAATGTTTTTCATGTTAAATATTCATTAGTACTGTACAACAATGCTGTATATGGCCAACTGGTTAGTATGCTAGTGCAGCCCAATGCCTTAATTAGGAGTCTCTTACCAATGTTGTCACTATGAGTTCAGCTTAGGCTGACTTCCTCTCTGGCCATACATGAGAATGTCTGTCAACATTTTGCAGATGGTCGTCGGTTTCAACTACGATACCATTGCTGGCTGCCTAAGTATGAGTGAAATATACTTGAGTACCGCATAAAATACCCATCAAATAAATTAAGTGAAGTAACACATAAAATTTAATAATAAATCAAATTATTACTGTTCATACAAACAGATTGAATTATAAGTGCACTTTATGTTGTTACATTGACGTGTTTTGTTGTCATCTGTCATACAGGTTCTACTGTGTCTGATCATACTTATTCGGTTGGGGAAGATGGAAAGAATCTGGATGTAATTATTCCAGAGAAATTTGCCAAGTCGATGTCAGGGCTGTCCGATGGAGAAGGCAACCAAGGGGAGGATGACCAGGTACTTGGTAGATCAGTGTATAGGATGTGGCCAGTGAGAGGTCAATGCCCTTACCTTTCTATCACTACATGTAGGTCGTACAAGACATGGGTTGAAACCTATTCTTGGACAGGACACTTTGAGATTCAACCTGCTTTTGCCATGCAATGAAAATGAGAGACATTTTCAAATACAGTGTTAAACAATAATCAAATAGGGTATGTACGTATTAATTGTTGATCTTGCTGGAGCCTGTCTGCCCCTGACCAATGAGAATGCATGCTTAGCTCCAGCTGTTCTGGTTCAGTGTGGAATTTCAGTCAGTACTTTTGTTCGGTAAGAGGCGAAGGTTGTTGGTTTCGTCCTGGTACTCCTGTTTCCTTCATCTGTAAACCTGATTGATGTTGTGCTGACAACAGAATCCACCAATGAAAAACTTGTTAACTGATACAATTACAAAGGTGAAAAGCGCTGACTGTTAAAAATAGACCAATAAATACTGTAAATGACCTAAAATTTCATCCCAAAAAGTGCATTTTTAGAAGCAAGTAAATATCTTAAAATATTATTTCAGGGGCTGAAACTTACATATTTCCAGTAGGGTATCACCCTAAATTCCAAACAAACCTCCAATTCAAACACCTTTCTAAAGTAAATAGAACTTTCAGAGTCAGTAAAAATGAGCTACTTGGTCATGGACGAAATTGGAGGTCATTTAGTTAAGCTACCAAAATAGATATAAATGTAGTATCCATTAGTCTCCACATGAAGACTTGTACTTAAGCTAAATGGTCCTTGAAAGTGTTGGAAAACAACACGATAACGTCCTTGGAAAACGCTTTTTCTGGAAAAAAAAATTATTTTAGCATCCTGTAGAGTGTGAAAATGTGCAGTGACAAAAGCACTGGCTGGTTTTCCTGGATATAAAGTCATCTATTTTTGAAGGATGTATTGCCCTGTTGGCCACATCACCCTGCACATATGTCAAAAGGAAAGCTTACTTGGGTGCTCTCGCTGATTTAGCTGTTAGGAGGTTTATGTCATATGAGGTAAGATGGAGTTTTTCTCCTGGATCAGCCTGGCAACCCTCTACCCATAAACTGTCATATCTAGGCCAAATATTGTGAAGTAAAGACTTAAATAAAAATCAAATAAATACATGCATGGTCATGTAAATATCGTAAGAAATACAGTGGTGCTTTTAAGTGTTAATATTTCAGTCTAAACGAAGATAGTAGTGGTGGTCGTAACTTCATTCAAATCTGACCTTGCGGCGTGCCTCTTCACGCAATGGCCTCGGAATCCGATTTTATTGAAACTGATGTCATCACATGTCTATATGCAGTTCACAGTTAATGTAACATAAGTCCAGTGAAGCTTTATTCTCCCATAGACTCTTGGATTCTGGGGCTGTGAAACCATACAACTTTTTCATGTGCTGTTACATTGGCTTCATCCTTTTGAAGTTTTCCCATTTCAGCTTGAATGTGCCAAGTTTCTGTCATAAAACCTGAATACAGTGACGTAACCTTGAATATCGTGTGTGGCATAAATCCTTGAAGACAAAAGTGCTGTATTTGACCTAAAAAGTGTATTTTTGGAGGCATAGGCCATGAAATATTACTTTTTGTGCCAAACTTGCATTTTTCCAGTGAGAAAACCTCAAAGCTTCATTCTAAGTTCAAAAGAGCTCTAAGAATGTATGATATGTATTTATGTATGATTCATATTTTATTTGCCTTCTGTCTTTTCAGTCTGCTTCCACTGATGCTAAAGAATCTGAGGAATCATTCTTATGTTTGGTATGTGATATGAGATTTAATTCTCAACATTTGCTGAAGAGCCATGCGGAGACCCATGGGAAGACAGTACCACCGCCCAGGAAAAGAAGATCAAAGAAACAGATGTTTGTGAAGGAGAAAGAGATCATTTCTGATTTGAATGCCCATGGCGGACCTGTTACCAGAGGCAGAAGTGCAAGGGCTGCTAAATGTAAGTCTTTACTTCCTAAGAAGACTGGTAGAACGGCTTCAAGAAAAAAGTCAGTCGGTGCATTGGACCCTTGTGCAACCAGTGTGCCGACCTCTGACAAACAGTCAATTGAAACCGATGAGGAAGAAGCAAATGATGAGGGAGAGAAGACCACAAAACGAAAGCTCAACAAAGGAAATGAACCTAAACAGCTGACGGTAAAGAGGAAGATGACCTACAAATGCAAGATATGTCCAGCCGAGTTCACGTCTACACTTTATTATTCACGGCATATGGAGAGCCATGATAAGTATTACAGTGACATTTCACTGGACAATGTGACCTTTATGGACAAGGATGGCAAGCCCTACCAGTGCAAGATCTGTGGCGAAGAGTTCGAGTCTGACGACAAAGCTTTCAGTCACATGAAAGACGTTCACTCCCAGTCCGTACCTTACCAGTGCAAAATTTGCGACCGGAAGCTGTCCAGCAGGTCGAGCATGCGTGTGCATTTGTTAAATCACTCTGGGAACAAGGCCTTCCAGTGCAGTATCTGTTCTAGAAAGTATGGTCACCGAGGTGCTCTCAACAGACATCTGAAAACTCACAAGACCAAGGATCATTTATGCCAACTGTGTGGAAAGCTCTTCTCCACCAAGAACACTCTGGAACAGCACCACGTAAGGATTCACACTAAAACCTTGGTCTTTTCCCATGCTTGCGAGGTTTGTGGCAAACGCTTTGACAGACTCTCCAAGTTATCACTGCACAGAACCATTCATTCCAAGGATAAAAACCACCTATGTGACATCTGTGGGAAGACCTTCAAACACGAGTGGGTCCTCAAGAATCACACCAAACTGAACTGTGGAAATAAGGTTAAAAGCGAACTGGAACGCAAGTGCAAGCCACCCACCCAAGCAAGAGCCGCCAAGTGCCCAAGGCCACACAAATGTACGGCTTGCAACCGTCGATACGCCACCATGGAGCAACTCGCCGATCACGTCACCCTCAGCCACGAAAAGGAATGCATTTTGTGTGGAGTTGCAATTTATTCAAGTGCGGCATTACGGGCACACAGAGCTGTTTGTCGGCTTGGACAAGCGCAGACTGCAAGTCAGAATGAACCCAAGCAGGACGTCCCTAAACTAAACCCCCAGGAAACATTGAATGGTGAGCCCAGTGAAGCTTCGATTATGGTGAATCCTGAAGTCGTTGTCTCGAACCAGTCAGAAGGTCAGAGTAATCTCCCTCAGGAAAGCCAAAGAAGCGATTCTACACATGACATTAACCTCAGAAACGCCGAGCTCAGTTACACACAAGAAATCAGGAGGGGGATCTCCGTACATGCCGAATCTGCACCGAGTGAGCCTGTCATACAGACTGGTGGGATGACGGACGCCTCTGTAGAGACCATCTTGTTCACTCTGTCAGAGGGCGCCAAGCCCTCCCATCCTGAGGGCCATGTCCTACAGTCTACGATAACCGCGGTGCAGGAACACTCTACAACTTCTTCAGAAGGTCAGCTGTATAACCAGAGCCAAGGGGAGGTAGTAGGGAATAGTGTGTCCACGCCACTCACAATCGACCCGGCTATGGTGGAGACATTGACTGCAGCAGGGGTCACTGGTTCACAGATACGTATGGAGGATGGTACGATTGTCCTCTTACTAGACGAGCACAGTATGGCTGGCCCCACTCATTCAGGCGAGAGTTATACCATTATGTAAGCAGGCGCTTTTAGTGAAAATATCCCAAATCAGTAAAGCGCTATTTTGTTATGTTTCCTTTTCAGCGCTAGTCCTTCTAACCCCTATTATAAGTCTCTGTCCTGCTTTAACTTGTACATTTTGACTAGAAATATTCTTTTTCTGGATATGACAATAACATTAATAATAATTTTATTTTATGACCCGGGCTGTGACTTTACTAGTTTTTTGATTTACGTCAATTTCTGAGTTATTTAGAAAATATGAAATAGCTTTCTAGAAAATATCTGAAGCTAGGTGCTCAGTCGTGGTTGAAATTGTTCTACCATAGCACGGGATCAGCGGTCAAAACATTATTGATTTTACGTGAAGTTGGAATTACAGTTTAATATGGCTAAAGCTCTGAAAGTACATGTGTGTGAAACATATTCCAGAGTTGTCCAGTCTCACTCAAGTCAAATATAGTTGCCCTTCAATATACTGAATTGTCGCTAACTAGTTCTGAAGGAAAGACCTACCACCACGCCGGGAACCTCCGTAGCGAGGGGTCTAGCTGGCCAGCTCGGCGTTATGACCTCGTGCCTCTTACCAATGCGGTTGCTGTGAGCTCAAGCCCAGCTCATGCTGGCTTTCCCTCCGGCCGTACGTGGGGAGGTCCGCCAGCAAACCTGCGGATGGTCTTCGGCTTCCCCCGGGTTTTGCCCGGTTTCCTCTCACCGTAATGCTGGCCGCCGTGGTATAAGTGAAATATTCTTGAGTACGGCGTAAAACACAGATCAAATAAGAAAATAAATGAATACAACCCTGCCCGATGAATTCGCTTTGGAAGTCCCACGGGTCTGGATTTGTATCTTTAGCTGGGAATAAGAAGTAATCGATGTGTGGGTCAGATTTTTGACACCTTATCTTTGTACATGGACCTCCCGTGTGGTTCTTTATTGAGATTGGGCAGTGAAAGTTTGGAGTATGGGAGGTAAAGATTTGTATGTCTGGAATCGGCCTAAAATAAGTCATCTGCTCTTATTTGAATTGCTAGAACACTGGTGGACAATCGGTGACTGTCGTAAATTGTCGGTGTAAAGCTACTTGGTGTTTCGATGAAATCTGTTTCAAATCTAGGCATCGCCACTACATATGGCTGAAACCATTGCGGAAGTGTCGTTAAGTAATCATTCAAATCGGGAGGAGGTAGGTGCTAGATTGCGAAGACTATCAGGCGTTATAACAATAAAGTTGCTGTTAATTCAAATACAGTTCTCGATGTTTAAACCACGACTTTTAAATACGGCACATTCTTAGGTACCTGGCGAAGTACGGTGGTTTACTCTGGGCACTCGAAACTTTTTGCTATCTGGCGTATTACATGTGTAGTGAATTTGTTATGAATTTCGAACCAATTTGCTCTTGTTAAGTATTAGGTAATAGCCGTTCCGTCCAGTTTTGAAGTACGGAACGGGTACTCCGTCTTAGTGTTGTGCATGTTTTCGACGGCCCTTTTCTCAGTCAAAGAGTCATTACAGAAATGTCTCGCATTCACTGCAGAGAAAGCCACCAAATGAAGCGTTGTCCAGAATAACCATTTGGAGTGAGATGTAGCTCGGGGAGTAGAACAGCTCCTAACTATTTAGACACAGTGAGTGTGGATTCTGTCAGGGACTTTGGCAGGAAATATTACCATCTTATACATTCGTTGAAGACCGCGCGCCTTTCACTAATAGGTGGGCAAGTGACGTGGCGAAACCTCGTCAGTAACTAGCCATACGCTGTATTCCGGCTTCCTTCATCGATAAATGTGACCGCCATCGTATATAGTTGGAAAAAAAACCCGAGTATGGCATCAAACAGCAAGCTTTCAATCAATACTGTACTCAAGGTAGGTAACTCTTCAGTCTTTTTACTTGGGTGCATGTCATTCCGAATTTATCTTCGGCCATCCGTGTCAATAAACTTTCACCGTGAAGAGACAATTGAATAATTAACTGCATTACTACGGTGTGGTGATTAACGTGTTAATACGTTTAAAATGTCAATTTTTAACACCAATCAAGTTTATGGTGTCATTAAAATTTTGAATAGATCCTGTCTGGATTCTATTATTTCAATTGTATGACAGCAAAAACACACAAACCCCGAGGGATCGACTGCATGCAAGTACCTGACCACCTAATTCTCGACATGATTAATGGAATGGTCGAACATGCAACCACACAGGTTTCGAACTAGAAAAAATCTTTTGTCCGGGGACGGATTGTATTTGTGACTAAAGTCGAAGTTTAAAACCTCTAGGAGTGCTGGGTGTTTGGAAATTTCGACACATGTCTTTGATGGTAAAATATACGATGTGGTTCCGATTTTAAATTCTAGAATCCCAAAAATAAGCTGTAAAATGGTACTTCAAAGTTTGAAATAAGTCAGAAATGGCTTTGTGGAATCCGACCCAGACGTTTGGGGTAGACACTAGAGATGACGCTGTGAGTTCTTGTTGACACCCAGTGTTCCCTGGAATCTGGTGCAAGGATGTTGTATATCAATGGTTGGAATCCCCTCCACTGAAGGATGGGGTTCATGATGACTTTTCCTTTGTCCGAATTTGTAAAGAAAGGGTGAAAGTCAAGAACATCAGATGCATAGTAATTGGAAATTTATTTTATCCTTCCGAAATGGTGTGGAAAATAACATGTTTTACTGAATAAATTATGAGTAGATTAGAACAAAATACATCACATACATAATATACATAAACAGACATTTATATACAGGCGTTTGGTTGGTTAGCATTTAAACTGTCCGCTACAAATGCGTTTGCCATAATGTAGCCGAGGGAACAACCAAATAATAAGTCATTAAGGCTGAGATGGATGGCCTGGTAGTATAGAGACGGATCATATGGATACCAATAGACCTCTAAGTGACCTTAGTGACAACATATCTCATCATAGGATACGTCACCATGGGCGTTACACTCAGACACATGGTGCGATTAAGCCATGTTGATAGAGCGCGTGCGCGGCGAACAAAACCATTAAAGTCGTTTGAGGTAAGTATGGAGCAGAAAGCCATAATGCAAGAATCGACTAAAAATTTGCATAATACATGGTCAGTGGATAATATCAGTACCCATATATACAAGAGTGTATTAACTTGGTGAGTGGGAAATTATTGCATAATTATGGATTGAAACGTATACATTTCCATGATGACACTTTAGCGGAAATGAAATCTCGGTTAAATTGACGTACACGATTATTTCGTACAGGAAACAAAAGTTAATAACTTAGGTCCATTTACCACACTTAACACACCAATTGTTTTACGTTTATAGTAGAGAAGCTGGGGCCGATACCACAAAACAATATTTGACAGAAGTCAAAAATTTTCAACTCAATGTTACAGCTTATTTGATGTTTACTTATTTTGAAATTTGTGTCCCCTGTGCTTGATATACATACACCATTCATGCCTTTGTTTTAAAATTTCAAGAATATTTAATTTTAGTTAAGTTTTAAAAGTTTTACTTATAGGTACATGTTGCTTTGGGGAATCGGCCCCTGATGCCCTTAACTGCAAAGATGACACTAAGGCAGACATGGACTATGGATTAACTCAACAAAATCAGTTTGTAGGAAATCAAAAGTACAAAACGTGTCCAGTTACCAATATATCCAATATTATTGTACGTATTCAAAAGACTGATACCCAAAACTGCAGTTGTACACATGCTAAATGAATTCGGTAGGGATTTCGGTATACAGAGTGGCTAAACTTGGGAGAATACGCACGTAAAAGTAATGCTGTTTCCGGCCATCGATAATTCACGAAAAGTGCGATATCTGTATTGCTCTATATACCAAGAATTGCCAGTCTAGAATTAGAAATTTCATCATGTTGATGACTGTATAATTCACTGGAATTTAATCGGTTAACCATCCACTGTATGGCTGTATTATACTGTAAGACAAGGCTTCATGGCAAGCAACAGTCCAGGGGGCATTTGCCTCAGGAATGTAACAGGTTTGGGCTTCAGCCGCGACGAAGCCAAGTCACTTTAGGCGGAAGACTATACGTGTCCAGAATTGCACTCATCTGTAAAATTGTTGCCCATTGCATATGCAAATCAGGCAATGATGGCTTGTTATTGCGTACATAAATTATCTTAAGTGTGTGGTGTTATGTGGTCAGGTGTCTGTGAGATGACGTCATCTTAGTAAGAGTCGTGGTATGCCACATTATTATAGCTTTGTAAGAAGTACAGTGGACTGATGTCATGTAGCGTTGCGTTATCTCTATTCGATGTTTTACGAAATCGCCACTGAATAAATCAAAATCAGATTCCATATAACATGAACAGGGAAAATGCTTGTGGGTTTTCTTACTTTTTGTGTGATACGGTATCGGCATTTTGTGTAGTGTGATCGATACAAACAGGCCAAACAAAAGTATTAGTTGATGCTGGTTGTTAAATGACATGATATCATTATGATCGATTGCGTCGTTACAACACAGACCGAATGGTAGTGGGTATTCTTGGTCTTCATCCATGTGACATAATGCCATCATTCTGTACAATATAACGCCACTTAATCACAAGCAAACCAAAGTGTGATGACGGCTGGTATCGGCTTTCACGTAATATGATCCATTGCATTGTGGCATCATTACAACATGAACAGATGGGCCGTCTCTCGTTTTTTCTCGCTCTTCTGCCGGAAGTACATAACTACGGGATTGTCTATACCGTACTTCTTCAAATCGTCATCCGTCAGTTTGGAGAATCGACGTCCATCCACCTTTCGCCGTTGTAGTGATTTGATAATTTTGTCATCAAAGTTCATGTATTTGAAGAACTGCATCATATTGTCCACGGAATAGCTGTACAGGTTCCCGTCGTTTGGAATTTCAAAGTCTGTATCAGACTCTGGAAAACAAAGTAAACATACAGGTGAGAAAGTTAGCCTTGGATGCTCACTCTTGTCAAAACAAAACTGAAAAATCTATTCACGTTAACATTAAACTTTCCTTCTAGCTCTCTTATAAAAATATGACTCTATTTTCAGGCTTACTGCACATTTCACACATTATACACAAATTTATATGTAAGAAATTAGGCCTTAAAATCGATGGTATATACAGTCCCCATGATAGTTCTGCTACCAGACATGTAACGACATTTAAAATTGGATTTGATTGCTTTCACGGGGGTTGGGTGGGGTATGTCAGCGGCCTTCATTCAGGACGTGTGTCAGCTGGCTGGCGATCGAGGTGCTATGGTGTCGCTCAAACCAGCTTCCTCCAACCCTAAACCTAGTAACCACCGTTTGTGCCTCAGTGAAATGTTCTTGGGTGTACATTAATATCCAGGGTGTACATAACATCCAGGGTGTACATTAACATCCAGGGTGTACATAACAGCCAGGGTGTACATAACATAACATCCTGGGTACTCTTAATATCCAGGGTGGACATTAAATTCCAGGCTATACCAAACTTCCAGCGTACACATAACATTCAGGGTGTACATAACATCCATGGTGTCCATAACATCCGGGGTGTAAACAACACCCAGTGTGTACATAACATACCTCCATCTGCTTCGTGGCTGTCTAATGTTAACTTGGTAGATCGTGAGGAGCTCTTCTGAGACATCTTCTTATCCTCTGGCCCTTCCGGGTGCATGCTGGAAAACGATGAAACGGTTTGAGACATATGGGAGGCTGTGCATAAATCAAAACACACCATATGGTTAAGCACCTGTCCTTACATATACATAAGATGAAGCCCACAATACAACTTAAATCTAATCTCATTGGTCCACCTACTATCGTTTATAGTTGCCCAAGCAAACTATGTATTTAACCATTGACATTGGTAATATTCTTACTGTAGCTGACAGAAGTAATCTCGTGTCTTACCAGGAAACTGCACCTCGACTACATATCGTGTTGGAATGGTAATTAAACAGACAATTCATCTTAGTGCTAGAACAAAGGCAAGGAGTAGTACATCCTTATGTAAATGGAGCTACCACCTTTCGATTATAAGTCAGCCAAGGATTCTAAGGAATGTATCCAATCAGGTAATATACAATATACAATGTACGTGTACGAAGAAGTGTCTTTAGGCGAGGGCACTGCTTCTGTGTGCAGTATTTCACTCCATACACTTGAGCGTTGTTACTGATGGCAATCAGATTGGAACGTTGTGGATTTGTGCCAGATACATGCATGATGTGGTAAATAGGTTACTGGTCAACATAAGTATTTACCAGATTCTGGTATACTCTGAAAATATCGGCATTTCCTGTTGACTGCTGTGTAGCTGCCTTTCATGGCAATTTTATACACACGCAGGTCATCTGCTAAAAAACAAAGGAGGCTCATGTGAATTCTTTCGTGAAAATTAAGGTGTATATAGCGAGATAACATGTGAAAGCGACTAACATCCATGTCAGCTGAACGTATATAGTGCTGGCTCAGCCAGTTCTGCAGTTTCCTCCACCCTATAAATCCGACCCGCGTCGTATAAGTGGGGAGTTAAACAGCTGCAAATTAATAATTTATACCGTTAGTTATAATACCGGTGGAAGGTCCGGCAGCAAACCTGCGGATGGTCTTGGGTTTCCCCCGGGCTCTGTCCGGTTCCTCCTACCATAATGCTGGCCGCCGTCGTATAACTGAACCATTCTTGAGTATGGCGTAAAACACCAATCAAATAAATAAGTAAATAATACCGGTGTCATATAAACTATAGCCAAGATGACTGTATCTCTCTCGAAAATGCATAACCCACCGCATGTGCACGCGATTCTGGGAATGTTAATTCACGGTACGATGTGATATGATATGATAAGAAAGTGTCCATACAAATATGGCTGGTTGATTCACTGGCGTTTAACACTGTGCTGATGAATTTTTCTCTTAGATGACGGCTTTCAGGTTTATGGGTGGGAAGCTGAAACCGGAGTGCCAGGAATAAACCACCAGCCTTCGTCAGCTACCTGATAAACCTCATGACCTATGTTTAAAGAAGACTCCGATGAGCTTAACAGGATTCGAAGTCCAGTTTCCCTAATGTATATAGACAATACACGAAGTATTGGTGCACGTGACCTGTACGCTCCCATAATTAAAATGACCCGGGAGATAGCCGCCTAAATTCGTAATAGAATATACAGTTTTTGAGGTAATAAAGCGTGTTCGAAAAAAACACATGAAGAATGTCAAAAACTGTGAAAAGTACAACAGTTAATTACATGTCCTATGATGACCATAATTAATTTGGAGATAACTAAATGTTCCCTTGGCTGTTCTCATTAATGTCATAATGTGACGGCAAAAAGATAATCTGACTTGAGAGACAGAACGGGATAAATTGAATATATATATATATACGCGGTGTAACAGGAAAAACCCGATCGCGCGCGAGTTGTAATAGTGCAGTGAAACATGCTTTGTATGACAGCATTGAGATACGGAGTGTTAAGGTGTATAACGGTTAAATACCCCGTGATTGCCTTGATGCAGCAGGCCAAACTGTGTATCAACGACAGGGAGAATCCTGGCTTAACTCCACTACATAGATTTGCCAGAATGTTAGCTCTAACGGACTGTTCTAATGTAGTAAGATATTTTTCTCATACATTAAGCTAACCAACAGCAAGCTGCTTAACTTGTATTTAAAGCGTATTTCGAGTCTCTCTCTCTATCTCTCTCTCTCTCTATATATATATGTGTGTGTGTGTGTATCCATGCTTGGATGCTCCGTGTAGTTCTATTATCTGATTACAAAGCATTATTTTGATACACGTGGATCTGGTGATGACGCATATGTCTTAAATGGTAATAATAGTATAGCCTACTACTGCGCATGGATTTTGACATATATACAGCAGGGACGATCGTGGCTTCGTTAGGTCTTTATTCACAAAATATAAATACAATGCTTGGTCAGCTCTTTGGAAACAATAGCTAGATATTTGGAGCTGTACAAACCAGTTTGACGACCGGCAATCTGAACACTGCTTGTTGTTTTTCTTTAGGTTTAGCATGTACACCGTTTTATTTTAGTTTACTTATTCTGCATACGCTGGCTTTATTTTCTACTTAGCCAATGATATGTCATGTAATACAGTATTACTATTTACTTAACCTAAATTCACCGTGACCCTCTCAAATACTTTTCAGACAAGAACAATTAAATATGTGCTTGACATTTTCTAATTATATACGAGATATACATGTGAATTAATATCATTCCAAGGTGTACACATATAAATTTTATAATATCCGAAGGCGTTTTCTTTAAACCAGGTCTTAAAACTTGTCTATCCTCTCCACTCCGTATATATTCAGCTTATACCTACATACCTTTCTATATTTATCAGCCGTTTGCTGTAAAATCACGAGTTCGTGTAACTTGTGAACATAAAAACGACCCTGTTAAAACCCTGTTGGGCGAAGAGAGGCACGAGTCCTATGGTGCAACTGCATGCTTTGAGCTGCCTCTCTGTATTAAACAACTCATGCAGAGACAATATGGTACAGGCAAGCAATAATAACGTGCAATGTGTCTGTATCCCGTACTGCAATGTGTAGGGCACGCTATTGTCTGTATGACAATAGTGATGGCAGTGATAAATCTTTCATGTGAGAATCTGAGAACGATTTAGCCATACGGTGTATCTAGCCGTAACAAAATCCAACGACATCTGAGATATTCGGAATCTATACAGGCTATCGACTTCTCGTGTCCAGGTTGAATGTTCGTGATATTTGGTTTTCACTGAGCGCTAGCAAACCATAAATCTCCTGGCGACACCATATCCTGCACATCCTGTTACTCTCAATCTTCATTAGCATACTCGGTGCCTATATACGCCTGTGTTTCCATGTCTGGTTGACTTAGAGTTATGGTTGTGACAAGTAGAGGGTCAAACGTTCCACAGGAACAAGGCGCCGACCGGATCCTGAGTCTCACCCCAAGGCTGTGTGCGGTGGGCGTACATACCCCGGGCCGATCGGGGGCTGGGGGAGGGCGTGGGTCTCTTGTATAATAAAGGTTCTGTTTACTTTTATCGGGGAACAGGAATTCCACATTCTCTCTATTAGTCGCGTACCCAGGTATGCCGTATATACGCGTGGGGAGCCCGACATTGATATTCATAATGTGTGGGCTGAAGGTAGGGGTATATTTACCTTTATAGATCGCGTCCTTTTGATAGCACCGAACAAAACTATGTACACAGGACGCAATTTCCTTCAGGTGTTAATCGAAGTGATTATGTGTTTCAGTGGCGTTTGAAGTTCTGAGCAGTTAGCATGCGTAAACACCCGATTAACGCTACTGACATTCATAGCATTCTGTAAATTGAATTACTGCTCTGGGATTTGCATGAAGAGTATTTGTTACTCAGCTACACAGTGTCCATTGTGTATCAAGAGATGAATCCAGTGACGTATGACCAACCCTATGCATCCTGTATAAATGCGTAAGAACAATTTAAACGATCATGGAATGTTCTTATTGTATACAGATTTTGATTTCAAATTCATCGGTATATATTATTCTGGGCTTCATAGTTAACGACAGATAACCGAGACAGCGCCAACCCGAAAAAGTTTGCGAATTAATGCGTATCGCAAATACGAGCGCTGCAACAGTTAATTTCAATGGGCATGAATCTTGCAGCCCTATAATAAGAGATCCTTGCAGCTAAACAATTAACCGTCATGTTGCTGCGTATGAAACTTAATGGCAAATGTGTATCAGACTTCCACATGTTACATATAAAACTGGCAACAGTATCTTAACTTACAATTATTCTTTGTGAAACTTAATATTTAACTTACAGTTGTTTAGATGTGAAATTTGAAACAGTATACATATATTAAGCTTACAGTTATTGTTTTGTGAAAAATTGTTACTTGATATTTAATTTGCGGATGTTATGCGAACTTCGTACCGTTATAATGAATTTACAATTGAAATTATAGGCCTGCGTGAAACTTGTAACAGTATATTGAATTTGAGGCGGTTTTTATATGGGAACTGTAGTATGTAAATGTGCACACCTGGTGCGGTATATATATAGAAGAATATGTATGTTTACAGTGGTTTACGCTCCATACTATGCCAACAACATGAACTTTATTTACTCTATTAATAAACACCTATTCAATGAAGGAACAAATCTATCGTACAGATCTTCCAACGTCAACGTAAAACGCCTCTGAAGAGTCATCGACGATCACCAATAGATAATGGCGCATATGGTTCGTCAGTTGAGAAACACTGCTGTTCCAAAATGTAACCGTCGAATGAAGAGGAAAAACTCGTCGCTCTAATTTCGATCGCAAAAGATGGTTTCTTAACACATCATCTATACGCATATAAGCCAAAGTGTCAGGCCATGTTCCAACTCCCCATGTAAGAAACATTATCAACTATGGACGCGAGGGTGTGTGTGTTCGAAAACGTGATCAAAACTCGGAACCGTTTGCCACTGCTGTATGCATGATATTATGGAAAGAAACGCCAAATTCGATACACAAATCACCCGGAAACAATATCCATGTGTCAAAATATAAGCAATAAGCTTACACCGTGCATGTACACGAAGAAAAAATCGCTTCTGTGGATGTGCTATGAAAAAAATTTTTCGTAAGAATAAATTTTCACCTTTACATGACATTATGCAGGCGATAAATGTCACGAATATATGTCAGCAAATAAAGTAGAAATCTGGTTAATGTCCACAAGCACGCCCGAAACACCTCTTATATCCAAACCACGGCCGGTTATTTGCCACATTCAGCATAAGCTGTGCCAGCATGAGGCATTGTCCATTCGGCATCACGTGTCTAAGAGAATGTCAGCCGGAAACGCCGCGTGTATACATATATTAGGCGTCCTGGTACCATTGTCATATACATTTGGGAACCATTTGAGTTTACCTATGACCACCATTAACTGGCCAGCGCTTTGGTTTTGTGTCAGGACGATGTTATTAGCTTGGACTCTAAATGAAGTCACTGCCTGTTATATACTTTAGTTGACGTACATGTAACGGTTCTGTTAATTCCGGCCTTTTCCCACACTAACACACATATGACGTGGTGCTTTCCCTCTCCCATCGTGTGTCAACACATACCTAACTGATACACGGCTTATCCCCTGACCACGACTGTACAGTGTACATACATTTAATTTGCTGTTGCATCCTTCTTTGTAAAGAGAGCCTATTTCCAGGCATAAGACATATGTTACGCAGGATTTAGCGGGTGATGACCTCCCACCCTGGTTGTTAACGTTCCAGTCGTTCAATTAGTAAAATACATGGTCTCTGCTCATTTTTGTCAAACTGATACATCTCATCTCTTATCCACGCATGTTTCTTAAGGATGCTTTGCTGTTGTCAGTATAAACGTATATGATGGCCTCAGGACACTATAATACATCAGTATACCATCCTGGCACAGACGGCGTTGTATAAAGCACTGTCAGGTAATTTGGATTGCAACTTATCTGTCAAGTAACAAGCACTGAGGCCTCTCGCAAAATGTGTCTGAGGCATTTAAACATACCCTACAGCTTATCTCAAAGTTACATTAGATGCGTCTCCATATTTCCTAGGAGTTTTATGTGTTTAAACTGACATATTTTTCGCTGTGATCATGTCGCTTACATCTCCTCCACGCAGCGATATACTCGGCCTATATATTTCTTGACTACTAAAAGACTCTGCCCAAATTAACAACCATGTAATGTTCTGCCATTGTAGGCCTTTTACCATTACATCTTCAATGCACATACATTTAATACTCAATGTGATAAATCATAAACTTACCATATGTCTCCTGTACATAAAGCTTAATACGTGTTAAACACCGCGCTTGGGGCACAGTAACATGTCCACAAGGATCCGGGTGTAAAGTAGGACTGAGGTAAATGTAACACACTGGCTCACTAAATATAGACGTAAACTCGGCGAGCGCTGCGCCCAAAAAGCCGGCCCCGGATGGCTTGTGTCACATACCTGGGCGTTTTGAGGAGAAACTCATCAAGTTCAGCACAAAAGAAATATTTAACGAGGTTTAATTTATATGTTGTGTTTGTGGGCTGTACGTACAAGCGCGGGAGAATAAGATGGTATATTGGATGCAACCATGCATCAGTCTCAGGCTGCCTGTCACCACGAGAGGCCTGCATGCATTAAGCGTAGACGGAAGCGATAGTTTTTTAGAATGCGAAAGAGGAAAGATTTCTTTGTATATGTTTAACTTATACTTATCATGCGGATGAACCAGCAATTCTGACACCAGTCTTAAACAGCCAAGACTTATATTATATATACAATAATATATACAGTATTTTATTACGGCAGACAAAATGGGTGTTCCTAAATACATCCATATCTCCCCATGATTACATTATCCATAGGATAAAACAGATAATAATTTTCAAGAGAAAATAAATTGTCTGCGTGAATAATAGGAACAACGTTTGTGGAAAAACTGAGTTAAAAAACCTGAATTTACCAATAGCTAATTCATGAATAACCATATCGTCCGAGTATTGCTCATTTTAATATTTGGTGACACGGTGGAGCCGTCAAAAAACTCGTCCACATTGTGTGCACCGCCAAAGTCTTCAAAGACTCCGTGTATCTAACAATATGAAGCGGTTTCCAGAGCTGAATTATAACTAAATTGGAAAACTAAGATTTTTGAGCCATTTATACCCCAAAGTTTTCTTTCAACGTTCATGCACAAACCATGCACCCCGTCTGGTTCACTTTACTAAGGGTTACAATATAATGACAGTACTGAAGCGCTGAAGGTGAATCAGCTGTTACGACTCAATGAACACGGAGAAGTAAATTATCTTACAAATAACACCGGAACACGTAACTCTCCCTGCATATATGTGGGTGTCATATTGCACTAAGCGTCTACAAATGCCAGGTATACTGGTCTACGCCCAGCGCAACTCCTTCCCGAAAGAAGTCAGTTTTATCTTTCGGATCAGGTGCACATATAAATGTGAAGGTAAGTATACATGTATATGGTTTCAGTAGATGAATGGTTCATTCGGTATATACAGCTTGACCCCATGAGCCTTTCAACCAGTCAAAAATAAAGTGCTAGGTCAGTGGCGTGGTCTAAGAATAACGGCCCTAATGGGTATCTGCAGAGGTACGTCACCATGTTGATCCTATCAGACTTGAGCATCAGAATTCTTGTATCTCCATTATAGGCCACGTGCCTCACACATGCATGCATGCGTCTCTGTTTATAGACTCCCGTTTCCACAGCCAGTAATATACTGTTACCGTTTTTGTGTAGAGCCTTTGAAGGTCTATCGAATGTGTCTGACGACTAACTGAATACCGCTGATGAGACCAAGAACACTCAGATGTGAAACGTGGTATTCACCGATCACTGTTTACAAGCCGACATACAGTGCACTCTGTCATCTTCACAAGGCAGATTAACCATCGTGTATACATGCAGGAATATTGGCTAAAAAAGATGCCCTGGGGATTTTCTCCCCTCAAAAAAAAAAAAAAGACAAAAAAAGATGAACACAGAGAAACAGAACAAAAGACTTGCTTCACAATATAAACCACGATTTAAAACAAACAATGGAATGTGATGAAAGGTGACAGGCTTTTTTATATATATCTCGCCTAGTAGCAATTGCTAGATCCTTAATAGCCTACATGTAAAGTGTGAGGATTTTAATTCGAATTAAGAAAAAAAAATAGTGTGTCAAGGATACTCCGTCAAAAGTTTATTAAACTTCTGTAATGAGTACAACATTCCAGCTGGCAAACATAAGCACAGAGCTCTCAAGATCTCTGCATGGTTGTCATCTATAAATCTAATTCCGCGAAACCCGGGGTTAGGGTTGTATAAGAGTTCATGTTTATATTTACATAATGATGGTTTTATGAACTGTTGCAGTCAAAGCGAGTCTGAGATATCAATATTTGCATTCGACCTATTAATTATTCACGGACTGGATGCCATGCCTAGACAATTGACTATCTTCTGAACTGAACTGAACTGAAAACGGATGATTGCTTCGTGGCGATTGTCCTATTTAAACGGCTCTTCAGATCATCGACTAAGAACGCTGTTTTATGGTTTCCGAGTTTCGTATGCATGTCGGACCGTCACGCTTAGGGTTAACGTAAAAACGTTATGTTGGCTGTATATTTAGAGAATTAAACTGTGAAGGTCTTGCCTTTACAAACCACGTTCATTCTGTAATTTCTCCAAACTTACTATCACTTGTCGAAATTGTTTATGTCACACCTATATAGAATATAAACCCTTATATAGAATTTGTAATTGAGTCTAAGCTCTTCCATACAGGCCTATATAGTTCTGTGGAACCTCCGTGAATCCAAAACTGACACCGTCGTTTATGAAGCATTTACATGTGATAAACACAATTGGTTATGAAACAGTTGTATGTGATAAATACAATTGGTTATGAAGCATTTATTTGTGAAAATATAATGGGTTATGAAGCATTTATATGTGATAAATATAATGGGTTATGAAGTATTTATATGTGATAAATATAATGGATTATGAAGAAGTTATATGTGATAAATATAATGGATTATGAAGTATTTATATGTGATAAATACAATGGATTATGAAGCAGTCATATATGATAAATACAATGGATTATGAAGCATTTATATGTGATAAATATAATGGGTTATGAAGCATTTATATGTGAGAAATAGAATGGATTATGAAGTATTTATATGTGATAAATACAATGGATTATGAAGCAGTTATATATGATAAATATAATGGATTATGAAGCATTTATATGTGATAAATATAATGGGTTAAGAAGCATTTATATGTGATAAATATAATGTGTTATGAAGCTTCTGCTTGGAACTTCGTGACACACCCGATGTTACCGAGTATCATTTTGTTTCTTAATTGTCCATTGGATAAGTTTTTCACTATGTTCCACATTCTATAAGTCAAACATATACTTTAAAACACTATACATCCCCCTGTACAACAGGTGATCTTTATGAGATCAACATCTTTTTCAGTAATCGTAGGCTACACCCTGTTGAAGCCGTGTAATCATTGTTAGACTCGTTTAATATTTGCCGTTCCAATAAATTTAGGTCGACAAAAAAATTTGGGAGTAGACATGTAGACATCATATATAGGCCCAATGGAACTTTCTTTTAATAAATTAAACTGTATGAGCAACCTGATTAAAAGTTCACAGTCTAAAGACCTACATAGATATTCATACACGAAATGTGCACCTAGCGGTATATTGAAAATGTTTTACAACGAACATTCTGGAAAAGAAGACGTCTTAATACTTATGCTGACTCAGCAATTCAGCAAATATTTCTAACAAAGGATAGTAACTCTTTAATACAGTTACGAATTTCCTAAGTTACCACGCCTATATAAACACATCTGGGGTAATGTTGTCAAAGAAGGTATGTGGGTGTATACAAACTACACCATATAGGCTACTAGACCACGTGCAAGGGGTAACCAAGTTACGCACGCTTGCATTAACTCATGTATACCGTATACAGCTGTGATACACTCAGACAGTTAGCGTCAAATTTCACATGGCAACCGTAGCTAGACAAGCACTGTATACCACACGAATAACTGCACACCTATGTAGTGTATGTCCATATATACCTGCATATCTTACCTGATTTTTATCTGTGAACTCGAATTTGACTTAGAACCTGCCGACGATTTTGATCTGAACAGTCCTTTCAGTTTTTCGTAAGCGCCGGTATGTGACTTCTCCGACCCAGCCTTATCCTTTTCACCAGCCTCAAAATCACCGTTACACCCTATACTGTTATGACGAGAGTGACCCTTGCTGTGTCCATTCTCTTTCTTATGCTCGCCGGTCTTACTCGGGTCGCTCTCTGGTTGGTCAGAGGCGTGGTCAGCCGGCGACTTGTCCTCTGCTCCGTGGGAATCCATGGTCGCCAGAAGAACGAGCGGTTTCAGTGAGACGTTTCCCCCAGCCTTAGTCCTATCAGTTGGCCAAAACCCACGACTTCTTTTTTTATGTGTTTTCAATTATGTCATAGGTGAATCATATCTGCAGCGTACAATGAGCCATATCTGTATTCCAACTGACTAGGTGAGCTGCCGTGGCTATGTGACAATGAAAGTGTGGGAAATAAATGAAAAGGCACTAGGAGACATACAGGTAAGAGATTTGAAGGAATAACCGAGGCTCTAGACGGTGGGACCGAATCAAAGTTGATTCAAGTTGAATCAAATTTATGCGAGGCTTTTTTGAACGGGACATTGCCAGTATATGTTATCATCTTACAATATAGAGTAAAAATATGTAACATGCAAGACCTACAAATGTGTCACAGAGTCCTTGTCATTAGTTCTCTAACAGGTGTCGGACGGTTCATGAACGACCCTGTCATGACCATCTATTAATATCATAAAGTTATTATCTTACATCATCTGGTTATCTGCTATGTATAGTGCTATATATAGCCCAGCAGCAAAAGTTTTAATCGAAAGAATTTGCTCGTCCATCAGAAATAACAACAGTACTGGTCAGATTGCTGAACCGCTATACATGTATGTTCAGCTTTTAGCTGTATTATGGGGCCAATGAGAATGTACGTAGCGTACTATACCGGTACACTCCACGGAAGCCTCATTCCAAATTCATGCCGAAACAAGTTCTGTCAACGCCTACATATACAGATGCGTTATATTATAAAGAAGACGGGATGATCACCCAACAATCCCAAACTAACCCCAGGTCCCCGCTGACAAGAGGCCTTCCGGCTAGGCTGTGTTTGTAGACGGACACATTAACAGCTTTGTCCGTTATCGGACATGCCCATTGTCACAGACTCCAAACCTTGCCCCGGCCTGTTCCGGGATTGACGGGGGCTAAAGCCGCATGGGTCTCCATGCAACAAGGAGTGCCCAGTATAATTGAAACTCAGTATTTCTTACTGCGGCAGTTTATCGGCTGCCTAATACCAAAAGAAAGACGTTTGTATCCTTTATTGTCGACAAAGACAAATAAATCAACAAAAGGGCCGTGGGTGAATTAAAATATTAGTTTAAATCTCCGCAGAATTCCATGCGTGATAAGCCGTCTGTTCAATGATTTATGGCATGACGCTGGAATGTCAGTCGTGATCCAATAACACAAAGGATTGCCAAGCAACAGCCTGATGCATGCACAGGTGCCAGCAGTGGGTATACAATAGACGCGCACATGACGGCACGTTATTGATAAGAAGCACAATATATATGTAGCAAGTCACCTAAACACGAGGATCTTCTTGCATTTCAAATCTTACGGTCGGCTTGGTAGCATTATTTGAGATTTTAGCAAATTTACTTAGTTTAACAATTAACCATGCAATTTTCGAATTCGTCATTAATTGACATTGTTTGTTCTCAATGAAAATAAGCATTTCTTGCATATGGACCTTACTTCTAATAAATCAAATTTGAACGTGAATGTCAACAACTAAATGGCCTAACTGAATATAACTAAATTGATATTACTACTTACGTGGCTCAGTTGTTTAGCGCGTAGCGCAATGACCCAAGGACCTCCCTACAGTCGCTTTGAGTCCAGGTCACACTGGCTTCCTTTCCGGCCGTACGTGGAAAGGTCTGCCAGTAACCTGTGGATGGTCGTGTGTTTCCCCAGCTCTCTGCCCGGTTTCCTCCCACCATAATGCTGGCCGCCGTGGTACAGGTGAAATACTCTTGAGTACGGCGTAAAACATGAATCAAATAAATCGTCATTTTTTTCTGAATAAAGTCAAATCGGTATATTATGTAAGGGGAACCAGTATACTATGGCTAGTGTACATGTAGTCACAAATATGATGATACAAAATGTGATGTAGACAATCATGCCCCTCATTTCATCTCTTTACATAATTTAAATACAATTAATAAATCGGCACTCTAAGAAAAACATCGACCCCACATATATAACCTGTACATTTTTTTTCATCAATTTAGCTTCGGTTTACTAGCTATTCGCCAGGTACTTGACAAACCTCCAGAGTTAACACTGGAGACAAACGAGCGAGAGCTGGGTTTGAACCCGGGCCTCATTGGCCATCACTGCGAAGAAAACAAAGCATTATGCAAATGAGCCTGCGGTTGTACCTACAAGTATGATATCATTTCTAACATATTATATAGATTGATCGAATGATTGCTGGTTCACACCGCACTAAAGAATTTCTCACTTCTATGACACCAGTCAGTTTTATAGACAGCGGAAGCTGTCTGGGGTGCCCAAGGTAAACCACTGATCTTTGGCAAGTTACTGAGGAGCTTTCCTACTACTACTAATGTCAGGAATGAAACCTAGAACTCTCGGAAAATGCATCCGATGTCAAAAAATAGAATATTCCTGATTTCATGAATGGTAACCAAACATGCTGTTTTGTTTGCTGAAAGTATGTGAAATTCTGGAAGTCCTGTATTTCTCGTCTTGTCGACCTGGTATAAATAATCATGGGAGTCTACAGACTTATATACACGTACGTTTCACCACGCAGTCCGTGGCAGGTATAGAATATATCACGGTCCTGTCGATGCCAGCATGTGTGGGCGTCAAAGTGACCACTTAAGCCAGGTAAGGTTTGTTTACGACAGTGGATGAGCACATGTACATTTACTTGTGACACCGTTACCGCCACCAATAAAGACACCAGGCAGCATGCCAGGTTCGTGTCTACATATAAGAACAACTTCCATGTTCGACGCATGGATGATAATTGAGCTTATCTTGAAATCAAAAAAAAAAAAAATTATACATATGGATCTTCCATGCGCACTCCTAAAGCAAATACTGAGGATGGCGCCTACCTATAAATGTATGTATAAATTCGATTTGTTTGTTCCTTCCTCTGTGATGATGTTTTGTGGGCAAGCTCGTGACTTGTTATTCTTTGCAATGGCGAGTTGGATCCTGGCTGGTTTAACTACTGTACTCTTCTAATACATGCATACACCAGTATTCCCACAAATTGTAATCGCAGTGAGAAGGAACTGACACAGCTTTGGCCCGAAAAAGAATTATATACTTTGGGCAGGGAAATGTTTCCCATGAGAACAACGATAGGTCAAATCTGCCTGGAACTTTTACGATTTGTCTTACTCCCAGACATTTCTGTTTTCTCAACCCTCAAAACTGACCACCGGTGATATTTTCGAGAAGGCTGTTACACACCATGCCTGCAATCCATCTTGATAACTTGGCCTTATTTCTTGGACAAGAACACAGCATGCTATACATTCCTCCTCCTTCAAGTCCTTTACCAAATTCGGCATGATTCCCTTGTGTATATCGCAGGGGCAGCTTCCCAGTCTATGTAATAATCCTGCCTACATATCCTGCTTACGTGTATACGCGTTTGTTGCTCTGTATGGTCGACATGGTTCTTACGTGTATACGCGTTTGCTGCTCTGTATGGTTGATATGGTTCTTACGTGTATACGCGTTTGCTGCTCTGTATGGTCGACATGGTTCTTACGTGTATACGCGTTTGTTGCCCTGTATACAAGGACTTCTTTAATCTGGCTACATAAACATATACACAAACATGTGTGACAAAACATCAAGCATCACAAAAGATCGAAACATATAACTTACACGATAAAAGACAAACTTTATTGATTTGATTCGATCGGTTGATACACCGCAATCATTTTACTTCATACATCCCCCTTTCATATGAGGCTACAGATCACCGCATTTTCATGGGACATGTCTATGATCAGTACTGTACCTCAAACATTTTCATGGGACATGTCTATGATCAGTACTGTACCTCAAACATTTTCATGGGACATGTCTATGATCAGTACTGTCTATGATCAGTACTGTACCTCAAACATTTTCATGGGACATGTCTATGATCAGTACTGTACCTCAAACATTTTCATGGGACATGTCTATGATCAGTACTGTACCTCAAACATTTTCATGGGACATGTCTATGATCAGTACTGTACCTCAAACATTTTCATGGGACATGTCTATGATCAGTACTGTACCTCAAACATTTTCATGGGACATGTCTATGATCAGTACTGTACCTCAAACATTTTCATGGGACATGTCTATGATCAGTACTGTCTATGATCAGTACTGTACCTCAAACATTTTCATGGGACATGTCTATGATCAGTACTGTACCTCAAACATTTTCATGGGACATGTCTATGATCAGTACTGTACCTCAAACATTTTCCTCACACATTCCGGCAAAATACAGACATGTGAATACTGTTTTCCACTGAAATATCGACAAATGTTAGAGCTATCACCCAAGTCTTCTGATATAATGTAGACATTTGGCAGGTAATGTGTATTTCTCACGTATCCGAGTAAAACATCAACATCCAGTTACAATTTGTTCTCAGTTGTTTAGTTTGAGCTGTTTCTCACGCATTCTTTTATATTATGCAAATGTGACGATTCCTATAATTTCTCACACAATCTAGTATAACACAGACATTTGAACAGCTCTACTTCTCAAACATTCCAGTACAATATAGGCATTTAGACAGTTCTACTTCTCACACATTCTGGTATGCTATGGACACTTGGATAGATCTGTTTCTCAAACATTCTGGCAAAATATAGACAGTTGGGCAGGTCTACTCACACATTTATAATATAAACACATGGACAGTTCTACTTCTCACTCAGTCTGGTAAAATATAGACTTTTGGGCAGTTTTACTCACACATTCTGGTATAAGATAGACGTTTGGGCAGTTCCACTCCTCACGTATTCTGATATAATACAGACGCTTGTCCATTTCTACTTCTCATGCATTCTGGTATAATGTAGACGCTTGGACATTTGGGCAGTCCTACATCTCACACAATCTGGTATAATGTAGACGCTTGGACATTTGGGCAGTCCTACATCTCACACATTCTGGTATAATGTAGACGCTTGGACATTTGGGCAGTCCTACATCTCACACAATCTGGTATAATGTAGACACTTGGACATTTGGGCAGTCCTACATCTCACACAATCTGGTATAATATAGACACTTGGGTAGTTTTACTCCACACATTCCGGTATAATATAAGCATCTGGACAGTCCTATTTCTCAAACATACCAGTATAATACGGACAACTGATCAGAACTACTTCCCATATATGTTTGGTATAATATAGAAATTTAGGCACTTCTATTTCTGAAACATTCCACATTGATTTATATATGGTCAAAGTCGTTTCAAGGCTAAACGATCTGTTACAAAATACAAAAACACTCATATTTACACCCTGTATCCACAGTTTATTTCATATGCTCAGTTGTATTTATTTCATTTTATGTTTAACGCCATAACTTACCTCAAGGATATTTAATGCACACTCCAGATTTCAGGTTAACAGAGGATACCACATCTCTTCCAGAGGTACCACTGAGCTGAACTGGGGGAGAATAGACCCTAAATGATCCTTGCCCTACTAGTTTGGGTCTAACATGAATGATTATGGCTTAACGCCACATCAGCAATCTTTCAGCCATATTGTGGCCATATCTGGATCTCAAAACGCAATTTTTTCTTCACATGAATTATTTGGGCAAATACAGTGGTTTGATCTGGGCCATGTTCAATTTAGACCTACATGAATAGACCATTCATATCACAGATTATCATCATCATTTTCTACTCCTGTCAAAAAAACAAAAAAAAAACAAACAAAAAAACAAAAAACGAATGTTGTAAATTACTAAATAATTACTGTACATTATCACATCAAAAATGCAAAAGTTCAGTCACCAAAATGGAATGTTTCAAAACCGAAGGAACAAGGGCAAAATAAATTCTGACCATCAAAATACATGTAAAAACACACACAATTAAAATCAAACAAAACAGTGTGCTTTAATTAATCACTGTGTAAAAAGGACTGGAGCAGTTAACAAAATTGTTTCCATTACCCTAAAATGACAAGAGTTTCTATCCACTGAAATAGGAAGGAAACCAGATGTTTCTACTAACGGAGACGAAATGGGTTGCTTTGATGTTTCTAACACTGTTTTCTACAATAATCTACTCATATCACTCTTTTCCTGCAGTGTACATGGTAAAAGAAGAAAAAAAAATGTGCATTTCTGATTTACCTAAAAATTCACAAGGGCCCCAATCTAATTTGTCCATTAGCATAGCCTACACTGTAAATATTGTCCATATGTAATACAAGGGTAAAGAAACATAAAAACTTCACACATGATACTTTGTATTCATTCAGCCATGAATGCTCAGACTTAAATACAGTAATTCCAAGTTGGCGCACATGTATCAAGTTCAAATAACATTTACTGCCTGCTAAATTCAACTATAAACACATAAAAAGTTTTCACCAACTCTGACCAATTTTTCAGTCATGTTGTAGCAATACATCGCCACACTATTCACTCTATTCAGACTCCACTATTACATATTTGTAAATGTGCTACTTATAAAGGCAAAAATGGGTATATACGGAAAATAACCACATTGTCAGCTGGAAATGACCTGTGAAAGCTCAGGTGACGAAGTACTAGATGCACTGGCGAGTTATAAGCTTCTCACACAGCAATACACTACATCTTTCACCATTCATCGTACCGCCACATACCATATGCGCTCTAATAATACGCCTCATAAAGCAGATTTTCTTAGTCTAATGAAAGTGACAAAACATTACTTTTGCAGCTGAGACTTGCATTTTGCCGGCAGATTATTGCCCTACCTTCTTAACAAACCTCAAAACACCTTTCTCAGATCATACGGAACTCATGCAAATGAGAACATAAGAGAGTCATGGACAAAACATCGGGTTGAACACAGTAACTCAAGAAAAGAAGTCTACGGTATTATGGGAAGAAACAAAGTGCATCTGAACTAGAGAGAAGGAACCAGCTGTTCCTCAAACGTTTCAAATCATAATAAAACATGTTTGTGCACTTCATACATTTCAGATGTATCACTGTACACAACAGTGGTTTCAAAGTACCAACTATATGGCATACTTTATATCACTGTACACAATAGTGGTTTCAAAATACCAACTATATGGTATATTTTATATCACTGTACACAATAGTGGTTTTAAAGTACCAACTATATGGCATACTTTATATCACTGTACACAATAGTGGTTTCAAAGTACCAACTATATGGCATACTTTATATCACTGTACAGTATAGTGGTTTCAAAGTACCAACTACACGGCATATTTTAGTATCACTGTACACAATAGTGGTTTCAAAGTACCAACTACACGGCATATTTTAGTATCACTGTACACACAAGTGGTTTCAAAGTACCCACTGCATGGCATATTTTATATCACTGTACACAACAGTGGTTTCAAAGTACCAACTGCATGGCATATTTTAGTATCACTGTACACAACAGTGGTTTCAAAGTACCAACTGCATGGCATATTTTATATCACTGTACACAACAGTGCTTTCAAAGTACCAACTATATGGCATATTTTATATCATTGTACACAACAGTGGTTTCAAAGTACCAACTGCATGGCATATTTTATATCACTGTACACAACAGTGCTTTCAAAGTACCAACTATATGGCATATTTTATATCACTGTACACAACAGTGGTTTCAAAGTACCAACTATATGGCATATTTTATATCACTGTACACAACAGTGGTTTCAAAGTACCAACTATATGGCATATTTTATATCACTGTACACAACAGTGGTTTCAAAGTACCAACTGCATGGCATATTTTATATCACTGTACACAACAGTGCTTTCAAAGTACCAACTATATGGCATATTTTATATCACTGTACACAACAGTGCTTTCAAAGTACCAACTATATGGCATATTTTATATCATTGTACACAACAGTGGTTTCAAAGTACCAACTATATGGCATATGTTATATGGACCAATACTGACATCGTATCACAATGTTATGAAAAGCAAACCTGGCATGAAGTATTAAATGGAAAATGACTCAGTTTTACTCCAGCTTGCTATTTTCAGTATTCAGTCACTTTTTCATCTCTGGAACAGTCCATATGATAAATAATATGTCCCATATGATAAATACGGCTTAATAATATGTATGTCCTCTATGGCTTAATGATATGTATGTCCTGTAAGGCTTAATGATATGTATGTCCTATACGGCTTAATTATATGTATGTCC
The DNA here is from genome assembly GCA_016165875.1 of Acanthopleura granulata. Lineage (NCBI taxonomy): Eukaryota > Metazoa > Mollusca > Polyplacophora > Chitonida > Chitonidae > Acanthopleura > Acanthopleura granulata. The sequence goes on along the minus strand of JABBOT010000022.1, from coordinate 3,141,554 downwards.
TATACGGCTTAATGACATGTATGTCTGACTTAATGATATGTATGTCTGACTTCCAATATGTACTCATTCCAATATGTATGTCTGACTTCCAATATGTACTCATTCCAATATGTATGTCTGACTTCCAATATGTATGTCTGACTTCCAATATGTATGTCTGACTTCCAATATGTATGTCTGACTTCCAATCAGAATGTTCAAGTCACACACCAGTAGTTTTCATCCAAAGAATAAAACAATTTTGCACTCAGTGTTTTGGCACTTTAATATTTCATCATTAGTTTTGTGGAACGACACTACTTTTGTTTTGTATGGCTAATATCATATCTAGTTCCGACTGTATGAAAAATAACACGAAAATAATATGGCCCATATGATAAAGAATAGAGAACATGAACCATATGATAAAGAACATGGGCCTTCAGTAAATATAGCCATGTTATAAATATGATTCATATGATACATCCAAGATGACTACAAACACTCAATACAGACTCAACTAATCAAAAGAGCACCAAAAGACAACATGCCTCTTAACACTGACGGACCAACTTCAATTACCTCTTGCAGGGCCTCTGTGGCTCCGTTGGTTATCACGCTAACGCATTGTAATGACCCAGAAGCCTCCCACCAATGCGGTCGCTGTGAGTTAAAGTCCAGCTCATGCTGGCTTCCTCTCTGTCCGTAAGTGGGAAGGTCTGCCAGGGGTTTCCCCCGGGTTCTGCACGGTTTCCTCCCACCATAATGCTGGCTGCCGTCATATACGTGAAATATTCTTGAGTACGGCGTAAAACACCAATCAAATAAATATATAAACCTATTACCACCTTGAGGTATAAAATTATGACACTTACAAATCTGAACGGCAGACCATCTTTAAAACATACTTGTTTAAGACAGATGGGGTGATGTGGATGGTATGCTGGATTCATAAACAAGTAAGTATGTATATAATGAGTCAGTACTGTGTACAGAAATCAGAAGAAAGAAACTCACAACTTGCAAGATGGATAAAAGTGTTTTGATTCAGCAGATGAACAAAATGGAATTTTAAAAAAATGCATGCACATATACTAATTAATTCTCACCTGCACACACATGCACAAACACATTTGAGTTGTGAAAAAATGCTGATGAAATGCATGCTTTTTAACATTATTATGATATCATTATTCCTTTCTAAACTTTGAAATCAGTCAAACATTTGCTTTCACAGCCTGATAGGAAATCAAGCAGAGAGGTCTGGCCTGTGAAGGGTTAAATATTATAAACTCGTCGTTGTTGGGATTTTGCTTACTAACTGGCTGGGTAGATAGTCGACCGGGACACTGAAAGTACCAAATAAAAAACAAAAACAATTAAATAAATAATAAGTAAATAAATGCATGCAGAAATAGTGTAAAAACACAACCTATTACCTTAGTATTTTATCGCTTCACAACCAGTTTACATCATGTTTAAGTCCATTTTTTTTCTTCTGGGTAGTTATCTGAAGTTCAACTGATGGCAGCATATAGACCTGTGTATTTTTATGATTTCTTTCAAAATGTGAAAATTTCATTTCAGCAAAAATTACCCATACACAACAGGGAATCATTCTTTGTACAAGCTGTCAATCATTCAAGGTCTTTACACAACTTACCAGGACCAAATCCTTTGCAACGAGATTTGTACTTCCCAGAACACAGCCAAACCCAGCCCCAGAAGATCTGCACTTTCCAAAACAGAACCAAACCCAGTGCCAGGAGATTTGTACTTCCCAGACCAGATATAAACCCAGTGTCAGGAGATTTGTACTTACTAGGACAGAACCAAACCCAGTACCAGGAGATCTGTTCTTCCCAGAACAGAGCCAAACCCTGTGGCAGGAGATTTGTTCTTCCTAGAACAGAACCAAACCCTGTGCCAGGAGATTTGTACTTACTAGGACAGAACCAAACCCTGTGCCAGGAGATTTGTTCTTCCTAGAACACAGCCAAACCCAGTACCAGGAGATTTGTTCTTCCTAGAACAGAACCAAACCCAGTACCAGGAGATTTGTTCTTCCTAGAACAGAACCAAACCCAGTACCAGGAGATTTGTTCTTCCCAGAACAGAACCAAACCCTGTGCCAGGAGATTTGTACTTCTTAGAATAGAACCAAACCCTGTGCCCGGAGATTTGCACTTACCAAAACAGAATCAAATCCTGTCCCAGGAGATTTCAAATCAGGGTTCACATCGTATACTGCCTTATGTCTTCCAATAACAACATCAGCAAGAATAAGCTTTCCTTTCTGTAAATTGCAAAGCATGCTGTGAATTTCTCTAAAACAATTACCAACTTAAAATAATAGAGAAGAGCTCAAGGCATCACCACATACATTATAGAGTATCACAGGCATTCTCTCTTCTTGCCAAGATCTTTTCCAAGTGAATAACCACTTTTATTTCAAAAAGCATAAACGATATGCTAAACCACACCCCAATGACCTGGTAAAGATTGTCTAAACAGGTGAAACATACCTACTATTTTCAGCTGCATGCGTTCAGTAATTCGTTCAAACAGAGAAGTTCTGGCTTGAACAACATACTGGCCCATATACTGATACCCGTCTCATTTATTTCATATTGAGATCAGAGTTCATTTTCAGATTTCAGAAAAAAACAAAAAGATAAAATGAAAAATATGTGTAATTAGTTACCATAGAAAATGTAGCAGCTTTGGATGGATTCTCAGAAAAGTAAATCCCATGTCCATAACTGCCTGCCGAAAAATCTGAAATGCAAAAAAATCAGCAATTACCTCTTTGTCATGCAATTATTCATTTCATCCCCCAACACAATGTACTTTATACCTATGATTCACCTAGAAAAAAACAATCCTATACCCATTGAAGCCGTGTAAAAGGTTGAGAGAATGCTCTCAAGTGTCTACTTTCAAAGAACATAATAACATGTACAAAACATTCAAAGAAAGCACAGTAAGTTGTGCTTGTTTGTGTTATTTTTGCAATACCTGTGTTCTCTTGCACAGTAAACTCTAGTTAATTTTAAAGGTTCCCATCTTAATAGGAAGGTTGTCCAAAATTTGACTTACGAACCCCAAAAAAACAGAAAGACTGCCATACATAAAAAACAAATTACAGGGCTGTTTACTGCAGATGAAATACCGAAAGTTTTGGTTCACTTTGCTGTAGGCAAGTCAAATTATCATTTCTGTTTGACATTACTCAATGAGAAAAGTTTTTTTTGACTTGTGAAAATTACATTTCTATGAAAAACTCATGAATTTCTGAAACAATAAAAAAAAGTGTGTATATTACTCATCCATCCCTGAGAATGGCCTGTAGTCTACGGTCATAAAAGTTCATACATTCCCAAAACAGTAAAGAAGTGTATATATTACTTACCTGCCATTGAGAATCCATCCTTGAGAATGGCCTGTAGTCTGTTAGGGGAATCTTGGGAGCCACAGTAGTACAGCTGTACACTGCACGACGGATCCACCATGGTGGCCAGGCAAAGCCAGAACTTAGATTCTGCTTCACGACTCAGACATGCCTGAAGTCATACAACAAATCAGCCAAGTATTTAGTATGTGTTTAATTGTTTCCATCAGCTGTGTTCTGTGTTCTTTGCTGAGAGCATTTCTAAAAAATTTGAGAGCAGCCAACGTTTTAGGATGGAGGGAAGGTCTTGTTTTATGTGACTCTTGTGTACAGTCAAATCAGCTGTGTGGACATACACGTACCAGGAACAATGTGGGCAGTTATTCGATTGTAACATTCCTTTGATTGGTGTGTGATGGATGTTTCCCTGACATAAAGGAAGTTGGGTGTATGTGCGGAGAAAATGAGGAAGGCCACAAGAGAAATGAGACCACGAAGAGTGAGATCCAAACACACAGCTTAAAAGTCAGCAAGGGCTAGAGAGCTGCCAACAAAGTTGTTAACAGACCTTTTGTGTCATCTTCCTGTCCAAATTACCAAGGAGTGAAACTAAACTGCATTCAGTGCAGGTCAAAGGTCAACCAAACAGGTAAGTCAAGTCAAACTGATTAGTACATGAGTAACATCAGTGAGAGTGAGTCAATATTCAGGCTACCTTTGTGATCATGGACACCTCGTAGTTCTCAGTCAGTGTCTTGTCAGCTGCCATCTTTGTTTTAAAGCGCTCTGTGATGGAGTAGAAGTCTGCTGCATCCTGGGTATGATCGTACGGCTCTACCTGACTGCGTACAAACGCTGTCAAAACATACAAATGAGCCATAAATATACAATTTACATGTGCATGTGTGACAGGTTGTCACAATAAGTGTGTAAGGTTACCTCTCCTTCTCAGATCTCGTGTGCGGAAGATACAGGCGCTGGTATAGCTCAGCGCTGCAGATTGCTGTTCGAAGCTGTATTATTCTGCCTGCAATTGATGTTATGGTCAGTCTGCATGATGAGCAGTGAGGTAATTCTACAAGTATTTGTTGTTATTTCAAGTTAACAGCCTAAATGTACAATTAAATGTTTTGCATAATGCTGCGTTTATGATTAACATGTATACTGTACATGTTCATCTCTCTGAGCTAACTGAGTGTATACTACATATGATTTAGCTGTAATGCGGATGTGTGTAGCGTTGTTGAGACACTGGTGCACTATAGCATTTGGATGATGCGGGTAGTTTAACTGTTGTGGAACCATGGATGTTTCAGTGAGAATCACTGTGTCTCAGTGAACCTCATTCGGTTAGAAAGTCATCAGATCAGTCCATGTTTATAGTATTCACCGTTACCTAAAGTATGTCACAGTTAGTTTTAGTAGATATTGAGGTGTTGTCATCATTGACAGAGTGTCATAAGGGTTTCATTTCATTAATGTTTTGCCACAGTGTAGCTACAAATATTTTCTTTTGTTTTTAAATTTCTTGAAATCTTTAACTGATATAAATGTTGTTTTGGAGTTAACAGTTATTTCATTAAGAGCTGATATTACATGGGAGCACTAAAGTGCAGGTTCATAAGTAAACTCATGGCTGTAAGTTAATAAGATTATAAGTGAATTAAGTTCCTGATAATCTTTATCATTTGTCCTACAGTATACCACAATAGCTTAATTGTTTTAATAGCTCCCGATAAAGTCATATAACTACACTGGGTATACTGATAGGTTCTGAGCTCTAGGTGCAGAGTTTTTGCACAGATCCAATCAAATTGTTCTATCATTATACAGGTTCCATGAGGTACCCACCCCTGGTCACTTTTGTCCCTGTTTTACTGTCACTGCATAAATTTGACGATGTACAGCAGCCATGATGGTGTCCTTATTATTTTGTGACAGTTCCTCCATCAGCGGACCTAACCGGTCACACATGTACGTCATTGTTTTGGTTTTTGCTTCACTTGTATGCAGTGGCCAGTGGAAAAATGGCTTCCTCCGTAAACTCCGTAGACAATTCAGGCACTGAAAGCATTCTGAGCGAATGATGAGAAATCTTGCAGGCTTGAAGTACTCTTGATGTTGGGAAGCTTGTACAGAACATGCTAAGCCAGACAATTTTAATTCAGTCCCTTCTGGAGCAAAAGCTGACAGATAAGTCAATATTCTGCCAAGATAAAAACACATCATCAAAAAAGTAATGAAGTGATCTCTTTGACTCCTGACCTTCCTCAGCTGCCCTGTAGCTCTGCCCTCCGTCAGTATCCAGGAGTGGATTACTCTGTCGTGAACGGCGCATCATGTCAATCATCTCCACGCGCCTCTCAAGCTCCCGCATCACGCTCAACGTGTCTTCCGCATCCTCCCCTTCCTCCCCTTCTGCAACTACAACACAAACCAGGAAGCACAGCGCTGAAGCCAAACACCAAGACAACCACAAGCAGCCCTCACTGCTTCTGTGGAATAACAAATCGAAAAACAATGTTTTGATTAAACCAAGCCACCGCAGGTGTCCTACAAATAAACTACATGTATAAATTTTTCACCAATTAATCACTCTGGATTAAAAACTGCAGTGCAGCAGGATCAGTTTATGAAAAATGTGAAATTATGTGAACTTATACTGTAAGCCATAAAATACAAGTGAGTTTTCACCAAACTTGGTACAGCATGGTGCTTTCATGAAATTACATGTGATTTAATGTATTATGAGATTAGCATTTAGGCATGCCAAACTGTTGGTGAGAAATAAATTAAAAAGCAAATGGAGGGACAAAACCTATTAGAGTAGTCTCCCTTAGTCCCGATTTGATTGGAACACAATTTATCAACAAATATCAACATTCAATCTAAACTCAAGCCTTTAATCTGTGTTCAGTTTTGTTTTTCCTCAGATTTTCAAGCAAATAAATATAGCTTTATATTTATACGATAATATACATCAAGGAATTTAAAGAAGTGAACATAAATTGGATACAAAAACCACTTCAAAAATTGGAAAAAAAAAATCAATGATTTGGAAAGGTGGTCATACCCGGTACGGAATACTGATGGTGGGGTCCCTTAACAGTGGACACTATACTGTCAATTCGGGATTCCAGCAAATCTTGACCTATGAAGAAGACATGACACAGTGTCAGCTACAGTTGTTTCTTTTTTTCTTTGAATACATCAGGAGAGAAAGTCACACAAAAATAGGCATGAATGAACAATACTAAAGTCTGAATGCCATAAAAATATGACAGTGACTATGTTGTAAATTTTATTTGACAGAATTTTGTCTTCAACATGAACGAGCAAAGTTTTACACACTTAAATATACACATTATCCATTGAATTTCACAACTATTAATGTACCTAATGTTAATTTCTCCTTGTACAGCTTTTCATTCTGCTGAGTCAGTTCATCAATGAAAGATCTTTGAGATAATGCCTGAAAATATACAAAGAGCAGAATTAAAATTAAAAAAAAATATTACCCAACATTTGGCAAAAACAACCAATACTAAACCATTTTAATGCAGGTACAACATGTGTAAACCTACCAGTTTGTGCAGCTGTGTGAGCCTACCAGTTTGTGCAGCTGTGTGGGCCTACCAGTTTGTGGAGCTGTATGGGCCTACCAGTTTGTGGAGCTGTGTGAGCCTACCGGTTTGTGGAGCTGTATGGTCCTACCAGTTTGTGTAGCTGAATGGGCCTACCAGTTTGTGTAGCTGTATGGGCCTACCAGTTTGTGGAGCTGTATGGGCCTACTAGTTTGTGGAGCTGTATGGGCCTACCAGTTTGTGGAGTTGTGGAGCTGTATGGGCCTACTAGTTTGCAGAGCTGTATGGGCCTACCAGTTTGTGGAGCTGTATGGGCAGTTTGTGGAGCTGTGTGAGCCTACCAGTTTGTGGAGCTGTATGGGCCTACCAGTTTGTGGAGCTGTGTGAGCCTACCAGTTTGTGGAGCTGTATGGGCCTACCAGTTTGTGGAGCTGTGTGGGCCTACCAGTTTGTGGAGCTGTGTGGGCCTACCAGTTTGTGGTGCTGTGTGGGCCTACCAGTTTGTGGAGCTGTGTGGGCCTACCAGTTTGTGGAGCTGTGTGGGCCTACCAGTTTGTGGAGCTGTATGGGCCTACCAGTTTGTGGAGCTGTGTGGGCCTACCAGTTTGTGGAGCTGTGTGGGCCTACCAGTTTGTGGAGCTGTATGGGCCTACCAGTTTGTGCAGCTGTGTGGGCCTACCAGTTTGTGCAGCTGTATCTGCCTACCAGTTTGTGGAGCTGTGTGGGCCTACCAGTTTGTGGAGCTGTGTGAGCCTACCAGTTTGTGGAGCTGTATGGGCCTACCAGTTTGTGGAGCTAGGTGAGCCTACCAGTTTGTGGAGCTGTATGGGCCTACCAGTTTGTGGAGCTGTGTGAGCCTACCAGTTTGTGGAGCCTACCAGTTTGTGGAGCTAGGTGAGCCTACCAGTTTGTGGAGCTGTATGGGCCTACCAGTTTGTGGAGCTGTGTGAGCCTACCAGTTTGTGGAGCTGTATGGGCCTACCAGTTTGTGGAGCTGTATGGGCCTACCAGTTTGTGGAGCTGTATGGGCCTACCAGTTTGTGGAGCTGTGTGGGCCTACCAGTTTGTGGAGCTGAAGGATCTCCTGCCTCATCCTCAGATGACATGTGACCTGAGCTTGGTACGCCTGCACACTCTTCTCTTTCCTGTAACATGAGTACAAACACTGACACAATGACTAGTTTGGTGTTTGGTTATGGTTACCCATTAATTCTACAAACATCACACTGCTCAAAACAGTGCTAATACACCTGTTTCTGAACCGTGGCATGAGTTCTGTTCATTTTTTTCGTCATATTTTCTTCAGAAACTGAGTAGTTCTTTACTGTCTTACGATGTATTTGGATACATTAACTAGCTACATTCAAATACCTTCATGTAATAAGTAACTGCAATGTTTTGACACTGTCACCCAATGTGACAACCAGTACTACAATATACGGACATTGAGCCAACCAATCTTAACCTGTACTCTTATGCTGGCTACCAAGGTAAGGAATGCCACTACTGCCAATTTTTTTAGATTTATGCATGAAATCTGCTAAATAACCCATACATCCCTCCATATGTCCTCTAAACATGCCTGGATGATGTCGCACAGACTGCACACTGGAAGATATTTGTAACACAATGCTTCAGTGATTTGTCATTTTTTAAAGTCAGTCTGCAGAATCACTAACCCCTCACAGTTTTGAATCTAGACATATTAAAGATCGAGTCTTGTGAATATGTATGCAAGAGAGTAAATTGCAACTGACCAGTTTTTCATTTCCTTGTCCAGTTCTACAAGACTTTTACACTTTTCCATCGCATCACCTGGAAATACTGGGCCTGCAAACAGATAATTTGCATGAGTAGATTTACAATAAACATCAACAAAAATATGCCTATTTTATATAATATATGTAGGTAATTTGGTGCTGGTGACCATGACAACTGTGGAAAGACATGATTCCTAAGTATCTATAAATCCACCAAATATTAAAGCTTGTACATGGATACGGATGATGGATAGACAGACAGATGGACAGACAATTTGTGGGGCGTACATATAACCCACATTATTACGTTGGACACATGAGTATAGTAATTTGACCACAACTGATCTACACAATATTAAATGATTTCTTGAGAATTCGTTCCTGGATACAGAACTGTTGACAGAAAACATAGTTCCTCACCCACCAAAATGTACACTTTACGCATTAGAGTGATAATTCAACGTTTATGTTATGTATTTCTGCTTTATTTCCAGGCCTGTGAAATGTGCACCAACTCACCTGAAAATCCTGGTAGGTAGCACATCAAGGTGCAGTTGGTGAACTGTTCTGCCAACTCACTGCAAAAAACACCATATGGGTTTTTTTTAGATAAAGGTCTTCTATCGAACTCAATTTTAGAAGTACTGAAACTCAATTTGTCAAGCTTTCCATCATATACTGGACTCAATAAAACTCAATTTTTATTATTTTTAAAAGTGATGTTTGAAAACTTATTTTCATCCCTTTTCATTACTTTGTTTACTGTTTAACTGCCACATCCATACCACAGCGGTCAGTTTTATGGGTGGAGGAAAGTGGAGGGCTGTAATGGAGAAAAATGGATAAAACAGCAGGCATTTTCCTTCTCCAAATAAAGCCACTAGCTTGAATTGTGCTAGCTAACTGTGTCATAAAGATGAAATAATGACTTTGCTGAGTACAGATCACTCAAGAAATTCTGATAGGGTCTGATTGGTTTATAGCAACCTTGTCTAGTTTCCTTCATCACACAACCTTGACTTGAAACCATCAACCAGAGCTGAAATTGTCTTTATTAGAAGGAATGAATGAATGCTTATTGTCCTACTCAAGAATATTTCACTTATACGAAGGAGGTGTCTCCTTGGTGCAGGACGGATTTCCATCGTATCTTTTATCTGGTGCTGCTTCACCGAGACGACTTGCCAAAGACACCCAAGAAGCCCCCTCACCCAGTCACATTATACTGACACCGGGACAACCAGTCCACCCTCTATCCTCTTCTTGCTGAGCACCTAGCGAGGAAGCAGGATGTACCATTTTTTTAAAGTCTTTGGTATGGCCCGACCAGGTTTGAACCCAGATCTCCCGTCCGAAAGCGGACCCTCTACCAACTGTGCTATCCGGGTGGGTCTTTATTAGTGTATTATCTTTAAACATGTAACAGCGGTGGAGAACAGAAACAAAAGTGTTTAAAAACATCCCGACTGAAAATTGTACTTGAAGGAAGTTGAGCTGGATTCAAACACATAAATTCATGGTTCAGGGGCTTGACAGCCTCAGTAAGTTAGTACTTTAATCCTATGAGCTGGTGAAGTTTTAAAATTGACAACACTACCTGTACGAGAGTTTACTTTTACCCAAAACATGAACAATGTCACATAAACATAAATGTAACTTGAATACTGACTGACCGTTCTGAACATTTACATGAACATATATTCATACATATTATGTGCAACTCAATGTCACTTCAGTACAGAGTAATTCAACTCTGTACACTGTTGTCATCTAATCGTCTACATAGTCCTCTAGGTCACTAATACTTGGGTGGATCTTGTGGGTTTGCTTTTGGGGAGCCCTACACCACATCTTGATAATTCTGTCTGGGTTTCTTTGAAAAGTGCAATTATCATCAGCCTTCCCTGATGAATTTGAGTTGTGGTTGCCCTCAGATCTGTGTGGAAGAGGCTCATCAAACTCCATCCACTCTCTACGACAGCAATGCGGGCAGCAACTAGTCCAGCTGCATTGAGGAGAAATGTAAAACTCTTCAATGTTCAAGGGTAGTTTTGGGGAGAAGAATGTTTATGAAGGAGAAACTGCTCTTTGGATGATTCTACCAAGGAGTTCTCCAACGACTTGATCTTTCTTCGTTACGCCTGTCTCTTTCTCATTGTCATCACTGTTTTCAGTTCTTTCATTGCACCATTCAGGTCATCGCTGTTCTTTTCAATATTCAGTTTCTTATTCTGATCAAATTCTCTCTTGAATTGAAAAATGTGCTGTTTAGCAACCTTGAACTCAAGGTATGCTTCATGCTTATTAATCCCGAGGAAAGAAACATGTGTTGTCCCTCTTTATGCATGAGCATAATGTTCCATGGCAAAGCCTATCTCCTCTTCTCCGAAATAAATCTAAGTCGTGTTCATTGCTAGGAAGCTGAACTGGATCCAGGATTGAAAGACCTTGCAGTTCTTGTTCAAATTCAAGGGACCTGCTGATCTCATGTCTCAGCTTCAAAGCCAGTGGCTTCACTGTTGGCAGGAAATACTCATATGGGTCAAATGGCTCGCGGGTGTCACCTTGCCCTCTGTTTTCACGAGAGGGAGTGTTTCCCTGTTTAGCAAAAGACAGTCCCTATGGCTGCTAGGAAGCACTGTTTGGGGACAGTTTCATTGTCACGCGTACTAGCCCTACATGTTCATACCTGAAGGTATGGATTTTCTATTCTATTATCGGTGACTTCCAAAGGAGTCTGTTTCACTTCAGACAGTCTTGTAAAAATGAGCTTATGTTTCTGCATTTGTGTAGCAACATCATTCACACTCGGAAGAACATCGCCAAGGAAACTGGTGAGGACAATCACATCTGGTCTGCACATTTCATCCCTTTTTCCTGTGATTGATGGCTCCTTCTTGTCATCATAAATACCATCGAGAGCATCAAGGTGGCGCTGGTTTTGGGGAGCAATGAACAGCCATCTTGTGGGAACTTTCATCATTTTCTGCAGGGGAATGCTTCAACTCTAAATGTATTTTCAACACATCGTGTCTTTTGAATGAGTTGTCAAATGTGTTCGAAAGGTCAAACATCAATCCAAGGAACCTTCGGACAATGTCATATTGTTGCTTTAAATGTACAAAGGGCAATGCAAGCCTATGGTTGCTGCACTTGACATAAATGAGGTGTGCACTGAGATCTTCAAGAAGTTTCTGTAGACCACGTTTAGTACCAGCCATTGTTTCTCTTGTAAGCAAACATGCATTGCTGATGTACAAGTTGCTCTTTTCCATCCATGTGAACAACCAGACTTAAGTCCTTTACATGTATGGTCCTTTACATGCAGCAGATCTGCAATACAGACAACAAATGAACCATTCTTGCCAACAGTCTGCAAAGAGCACAGGCTCCTATTGGTTTGCTGTATCCTTGCTTTCATCCAATAATACTGTATGCATCGGTTGCCGTCTTACTGTGTTCAGAGTTGTGTGTCTCATCCAATCTTTCATGCTTTCGATGATACCATACAAGAAAGTGGTGCTTAAGTATTTGGCATTATTTGGTGATGAATTCAGAAACTCTTTAAGAATAGCTTCTTCTAGTTTCTCACCAATGAAATGAACTATTTAAATGAAGTCACTACTGGTACAGGTTTGTGGAATCTATTTCCTGATGACAAATAGGACTATTTCCAATAGCTTCTTGATAGCCTTTGAATTGTTCTGCTGCCTCTTAGCTGATATCATCTTTTGCAAAACTGCACCTTTGCTTGAATCTTGATTTGAACTGTATGAAAATGTTTTGAGGAACATTCATGTTTCTGTAAAAGATCATAAGCACTTTTACCAAGATGCTTAATGATTTGACTTATCCAAACAGAAGCATTCTTTCCTGTAGATGGTTTTCCAAAAATCTCACAGTCTTTGCAGAGAATTTCTCCTGACGCCTGTTATACTTGTTATACCCTTTGAAGTAATTGCACTTCCGAAAGAGAGGTGTGGTTTAGCTGGCGGAGGTGAAAGGTTATCAGAGGTACACCATAGGTCAGCATTCTGCACAGCTGACATGAGGTGTCCACAGGCATGTAAGAGAGCACCACTGTCACAGCTTGTACTTCTTCGCTTCAAAGTGTAGAAATTCGGACACTCAGACATCTACGGTGTTGTAAGCAATGCACTTCAGTGCATCTACAGGGACTCCAAGCTCAAACGCAAGAAGGTAAGGAAGATTTACGGCCTGAGCAGTGTGACTGTTACACTCAAAAGATCCACAACTGCAAACATGTCTGGAAGCAATGTGACGAGCAGCTTTCTCCATTCTTACAGTCAGTTTGGCACTGACATCTACATGCTGCACACCTTTCTGCTCATTAGAAATAATGGCGTGTCAGTACTGACCTGTTTTGTTACTGGTATGTGTGAAGAGTACACATGCATTTATTTGAGCAAGAGGAGTTTTCGTTCAACACTCTATTTGGGGCCGAACTTCAGCTCTGCAGCTTCTTCCCTCACTTCATATCCACCAGAATGGGATTACTTCTCCTCACAAGTTTTGCTCAGTGATACTACCACATCACATTTACTACATGCCTCTTCACAGCTTAATAAAGTTTCCATGCCATTTTCATGAAGGGCAAAGAAGATTTCTATTATACTGTCTATGGCACATGGGTAATAATCTTTACAGGTATGGGATTTCATGAGACAGGAGTTTTGCATGTACATATATACTGACACCCTGTCTAGTGGTTAATACAGGCAGCATCCATAAGTAACATCCATAACTTCCTGCGACAAAAATGAAACATGACTTCTCTAAAGTGACAGTGAATTTATTAAACAGTGAAGTTCTACAGATTAATTGGTATTCTTTGGGAAAAAAATGTGTGAAATATGTCGCAGACCGGACGATGCGATCGAAAAGATCACACGGCCGTTTTATGTTATCGTACAGTTAGATATGCTTAGCAACTAAATTTTTTTCACGTGCCTGTGGGGCGCATTTCATCAAACTAACAAAATAACTCACATAATTTATTTTGTAAAATACTCAATCTCAAAATCGGCTAAAACTCAATTTACACTCCTTTCTAAAAGTGTCTAACAAAATCCTGCACCAGGCTACATTTACTGCTTCATTCGGCCCACAAGCCTACTGTCTGTTAGATGTACCAATGTGCTGAACCGAGAAATGCTCGATCGGAAACATTTGTTATCATACCTGGCAGCCAAAGGTGTCTACTTCAGGCAAATGCGTGATGTCTAATAAACAATATGGATGCAGCCTTGAGTCAGGGAAGTTTGTGAGATCCTTGCTGAACTTCAAAACAGGATGTGAGGAGAAGTTGTGAACACATAACAAATCACCCATAGCAATGCAGGTTGAAAATGAACTCCTGTCACTACTAATGGGAGGTTGAGAGAATGAATGAAAGATTATGGCTTCACGTCAATTCAGCAGTGTCCATTGTGAGTGACCAGGTCATCATTGTTATGTACTGAAGAGACATACCTCCATCGGCTGTTCAATACAACATCGTCTGACAATCCACACTGTTCAAAAAAACTCAGGGCTCCATTGTCCGCATGGACTACCACAGCGTCATAAGGTCCAACAACAGAGGGATCCAACACTTGCTGAAACATCATGGTATATGCATCAGTCTCAACTGTCATGAAAGTCCATGAAATAACAATTTCTTGACAAAATATTGTCCATTTTGTGAGGTCATCAGTTTTATCTATGTTTCCACATTATTAATTTGTTTCACGTTATCTTAAATGAATATCATTCTCTTAATGTTTAAAGGGTGTGAAACTTTTCACTTAAGGAATAAAACATTCAATGTGCAAGTTACATGAATTGGGGATTATGGTTCTGGAGCATGCAAAATCAAAGCTAAACGTACCTTCATTAAATATCTACCAATACCATATTTCCTACACCTCCTTCGTACAGTCAGAAGTGTTAGGTGCACCACCTTGACAGTGTGGTTACTGAAATGACAGGGTTATACACATAGTTTACCATCAGTCAGCAACCATGACTCAGACTATCCTGATATAAATGCATAAACACTTCTCCCTTCCACCGCCAAATGACCCCTGCAAAAATACCCTTGAAAATATCTCGGCATGCACGTGGTCATCAACCTAACTCTCCTCCAACTAAAAAACATCGACAACTAACTGAGAAAATCGACTAATGAACAGAGGAAAGCAAACAGGGTACCCTAACACTGGATCACAACCAAACAAGCTAGAGCTGGATTGGAGAGTTCTCTACAGGGAGACAATCTGGCAGATTTGGCTGCCAGGCCATTTATTCACAACAAGCTTCCAAATAGAATTATTTATTTATTTATTTTATCAGTGGTGAAGTCATGCTTCAGCTTAAGAATTTTTCATTTATATGTCTGGAAACTTACATATACTTTTTCTCGAAGGTGAGACAGCCCACAAGTCTATTTTCTATTCCCACATGACTGGATTCAATACACTGACACTTCTCGCGGGATTTTTTTCTTTCACACACTGATCTGATGAAATTATGGATTCCTTTGGAAAAATCTTCTTCATCGCTGTGAAAGTGAATCAGTGTTAATAAAATGGGATTAGATCATTTAAGCTTAATGTCATTTTTTAGTTAGTGTCAATAAAAATCTTACATATTTAGCTCCAAAGGCCGTCTGCAATTCTGCTGGGGAGTATTGACAGTTTGTTCTAATTGTTAGAATATTCACATTTTACCAGTAATAACTTCACCATAAGTCACTCAAAATGTTTCCTTGAAAATCTTGGAACAATTTTTGATATCTGAAAATTTAACATGTGCTTAATGGCATATTGCTGCAGAATACAAATATTGTACTAAATGACAAAATCATCCTCTGATATATCACTCACAAAATACACTGAAAAGTGTGCTTATTGATTTTTTGAGAATTTTTCTTAAATATGATTAATAGTCAAATGTCTGAACTGAAATGTGGGCTTATGGGACCAAATTCAAAGAGAATTTGTACACTCTATTTACACTATCATAGTATTATGACCATATATGAAAAAGCTATATCAACAACAAGCACCAAGGTTAGGCTCAGATATTGCCGTGGTATGCAAGAAAATTTCATGAAAACGATATTAAACATGAATCAAATAAATATATTAAATATATATATTAAATGAACCAATCAATACCGTAACGAGTGATGATTACTAAATTTTGACTTGACCTTTCTTTTCAAAATGGATGTGACATTTATTTTCTGATGTAAACCTTCACCTTTCATCTTCTTCTTCCTCCTCTGATTCTGTGTCACTGAACACCTCTCTGAAGAGACTAGTTGGAGACTCCTCTGGCACATATAAATCCTCCTGCACAGATTCCTTCAACTGAGAACACTCATGGACAGCTGTTTTGTCCTGCAAAGTGAATCAATTCTGACATTACATGGTGAACTTGAAGGTTGAAAATGTAACAAATCTCAGTATTTATACAAACAATCTCAACCTTCGAAACTTCCAATTTCCCTTGTTCATTTATCAGTGTCCTTTATTTAAATTTTCATCTTTGTATATGCCAGTATTGCCTACCAGTTTTCCACATTGCAATTAAAAGCCACTCATAAATTTACAAACGGCAGCTAAAAGTATAATACAACTGAAGTATACATTTATGAAAATATTAACATTTAACCAAATAAAACTTCTCAGAAAAATTCTCTCATGCAAAGCAGAAATGGTTTCTTGGTGAAGATTGAATGCAGTAAGACAACATGGAAACGGCTGATTTTTCACGAACTCACTCAACCTTGTGACACCAATGGTTTTCATTTACAGGACATACACATACACCAGACATGTTCAGTGTCACAAACCTCATCTTCACTGGCTGGTTTGGGTTCGTCCTCAGTCTTCTTTCGTTTATTTTTGCGCTCCTCCAAACCCTTGATTGATTCTGAAAAGGAAAAGGCCAGCACTAGAGTATCCTTGGGTATAGCTTTCACAGGACAACTAGATACACTGATTCCAAGGTAAATGAAAACTGATTCAAATAAATGTGAAAACCGTATTAATAAACTATAACATATTAACACTTAAGTAAACCATGAATCACATAATGAAAAATAAAAAAACAAAAGAAAACACTATTGATACTATCTGTCAGGTGACATGAGAATCTGCGAACAATCAGCTTTTCTTTGGCAATTTACGTGAGCTAATGATGTGCTTTAACTCCCTTTTCAGTGTGCGTTCCAGCTATTAGTGGCCATACTGTCATGATCTAGATGACATCTAGAACCTTTTGCCATTTTTCCTTTCAGTCAAAAAGACTCAATCTGGTACCTTTCAGGTCTTGGATAAGTAGAATGGTTTTAGCCCATTTGTCACAAACGCTTGCATATAAAACATCGGGAGTCATCTCTGATAAAGACACGTCATAAAGCCCGACCACAGCATGCAGCAGTTCTTGATTAGTTGTCTACAAAAAAAACACGTTTAAATTTGAACCACACAAAAGTCTTTGTCATTAACCAATATTCAAACACAAATTAAGGTTCGGTTTGAAAGATCTGCATGAACTTGCTGTATGTCATGATGCTATTTTAAAGAAAAATACATTTGTTTAATTGTTTTGTGCTTTACAGCATACAAGATTTTTTACTTCCACAATGGGGTCAGGTTTATAGGTCGAAGAAACTGAAGTGCCCAGGGCAAACCATTATATGCCCCATTCCCTAGGCACCTGTGAAACCTCCTGACTTGAAGCCACACCAAACCACGATTGCAAACGGCCACACAACTATCTTTGACTGATTATTGTCCCTAAGGCCCCATGGGCTGACACACCAGGAAAATCAAAATCCCTGATAAAGGCCTGGTTTGAACCCACATCTCATTTCCTAGAAGTTGAAATGTCATCCCCCTTAACCACTCTGCCACAGCCCACTGCCTTCAACCTCATCTATAGGGCTTCATCATCCATCCTGTGCTCAACTTCTACTCTCAGGCTCATTATATCCTAATCTAAATGAAACATATCTATAATAACCATAGGTGGCAGAATCGTCCGAAAGCTATCTATACCTAATATATATCACAAGGTACATGTACATAACTTCAATGCCTCTGATACAAGCCCAAACTTTACATAACTGGATGCAAAACATGGCAAAATATTCCAATCTCAACCAAACAATGTTCGTTCGAAAGCTGACACCCTAGGCTTTATGCTAATATATGAAATGACAAACAAGTATACTTTCTCTTGGCTACACGAAGCCCGAAATTTGTAAGTTTGTAGGTTTTTTCTTTAGTCGGACAAATCAAGAAATAGTTCTGGCTTGATTTCTCAGCAATGAAAGCCGCTGGTGGCACCATATTTCTACTAACGACCAAGTTTTTCTTTTAATAAAACACTTTTAAATACTCTGATTGATTTCACTCTATGGAAGTTATCTGGCTTCCTCTGCTCTTTACTCCATATGTGCACAGCTGTCAAATTACCTAGTGGCCATGACTTTCAGTCATTAAGGCCATAAAAGCTATGCTCTGATTGGTCGCACGCTATACTTGGCTGGTTTGCAAACAATCAGAGTAAAGCTTTTCCCTTTGACCTGATTTTCCTATTATCAGATTTGTCCGACTAAAGAAAAAACTTACAAACTTATGGGTTTAAATGTCATTTGGTTGAGATCAGAATATTTTTCTGTGTTTTATGTCCAGACATGGAAAGTTAAGGCTTATGTCCCAGGCATTGAAGTAGTGTACCTGGTTATTTATATTAGGTATAATTAGCGTTCAAAAGATTCTGCCACCTATGATAATAATAAAATGAAACAAAACTCGAGACTGTGGACATCCGAGCACTTCGGCAGCAAGCAGACGACGAGGTGAAAAATAACATGAAGGATAACATCTGAAAGCTACGGCTTATAATGACCAGAAATTACAGAATGTTTTACTACAAAACAACCTGCATAGCATATGTAAATTATGAGCCATAATGAAACCTAGTTTTTCCTGGCTTATGAAGCTGTGTGTTCCCTATTAACTCCCATGTTATTTTGACAATGTTTTTACTGCCGTGTCTTCATGAGCAAAAGGTGTTGGCAGCAATTATAAAGAGCAGCGTTTATGTTCACAATTACATTACTAAGCCTACTCCGGACGCATCTTGGCTAGATTCTGCGCAAATATCATAATGACTTTTTATTTCAGTGTGGGGCTCTTCCCCCAAACATCAGCGTGAACTCTCTAGCGAAGCCCAAAAGTGTACAATATGAACAAATGATAAATCAGGAGTGCAGACATGTAAATTAAGCGTTACTTTCCCTTTTAATTCCGTGACACTTACCCCAGGAATAATGCCGCTCCCGTTTGCAGAGTTACCCGACAGCTGGATCAGGCGACGGAAATCCACAATTATCGGAAATGCAGAAATCGATTGTCCCTTTTTGTTTGCAAAGTTTAAGGTACCTGCCAACTGAGAACTGAGAGCGTTGCACGTGACATTAGGAGACTCTAAAATATCACTGCCATCGATCGCCTTTTCTGACGGGCGACTCATCGTGATTCCTGAATTGTCTGGTGTTTTACTTGTCATTTCGTTTCCTTCTTTTCTCACATGGTCACTAGTTACGCCGGTAGCCATGATGTCAACAAAGCAGGCGCGACCAAACTACATGTCTTATCTCCCATTGGCTAAAATTGTGTTCGGGCACGTGCTCTAGTTGACTCGTATCTTGCCAAGTTCCATTTAGGATATTTATTATTCTCTTTACACACGTGACATTTACCAACGGAACCTTTAAAATCTTGTTACTTCCAGTAACACAAAGTCAACAATACTTCTGAATTAGTCTTTCTTTATTTAACAGATACATGTACAGGGTGTAACCGTCAGAAGTAATGAAGTGGCTGTAGACACTGATGTCAAATGAGATCAACACTACTTTCATTCATTGCCAAGCCTTACGATCAAATAGCAGTACACACTGGTGATCACATCAAGAATTTCAAGTGGAGATATGTCAAATATCCATAATTTCCTTTGAACTACATGTCATAGATAGTTACAGAATAGCCTGACAGGCTTGGACATAACTGAAAGTAGTTTCACATCTGACAACCCACCCCCACAAGTAGGCCTAATTTTGCATTTCAATTTTAATTTTCAAGAAGTTTCATTGAAGGTCTTCCACAAAGTACAATATAGTTTTGTAATGATCTGACTGATGTGCCATCTTACAATAGTAAAGACCTATCAAATGCAAAATTTAACCAAATTTTCTGCCTGTTTTTTCAAGCTCATTCCGGAAATGAACACCATAACATTATCTTGTATAATATTGGAATTCAAGATGATGGCATAGGCCTAGGTATATAACAACTGTTTTTCACATAAAGATACCTGAGTTAATAGGTATCTTGATGATAAATCCTCAATAAGACACTGCTATGAAGAAATGATTGGTCTACAAGAAAACAAAAATCAGCTGTACAGGATTGCACTTGAGTGATGTTGAGTGAAGACATGTTGCTGGCGAATACCAAAAACAACTACACAAAGACTGATTGATTTTTTGTTGATTTTTTTGGACATACTACACCAATTTTTCACTTATATGATGGTGGTCAGTCTTACACAGATTCACAGAACATCTCACACAGTACATCGAAGATTTAGTTTGCATAGCAGTTTACAGACACAATATCACTGCACCAACTCATTAATACAAAAAAAAAAAAAAGTATTTGCTAGAGATGCCAAAGCCTTTACCTATTTCAAAAGGAAAGTAACAATTCAAAGTAAACAGGAAACACCAAAAAAAAACAACAACCAAAAAACACCAACAAAACAACAGTTTCTGAGCTGTCAAAACATAAAGACTTTAAATAAATAGGAAGCATATGTTTTCGCTTTATGTTTCAAAAAGCGTGAAACATGCAAAAAAGTTTGGAATTACTGAGGAGTTAAAACCAGAAAAAAACTTATTAACAGCTGTAAATCTCATTTAAACACAAAGAAAGACATTAAAATGGTTGCCTAGAACTTCTGAAACAGTGGAATTCACAAAAGCCAAGAAAAATACAGAAAGTTTGCAGAAAAATGCTGATGTAAAAGTTGTATTTATGTGGATATTAAAACCAAAAGAGACAAGTAACAATAAAAATGAATATCTGAACATATGGCACAAATTCTTCCAAATGCATAAACTATGACACTATATAACGCTTCATAAAGAAATATACATATAATAATTTGTCAAATATAATTTCAACCATCTTGAATTCTGAAGCAATAACTGGCCCCTTATACCGTATTTAGCAATAGTTAATATGAATTGGCTGGTCCAAATTAAAAAACCAAAACAACTTAAAACCTCTGAATAAGCAATGTAGTACAATGCAACTGGAATACTTCATTTCATGAATAACATTTATTCACTGTTTCCAAAGTGCTTCCTTCATAAAATTCTCAAAAAGTCTTTAAATGCCTACTGCAAAAAATGTCTGGTCCAAGATAATTGTTGCATAACTTTTTTCTACTGAAAAAAAAAAAAACAAAAGTTTTCATATTCCATAATTTTCTGCATGGAAGCAATAAATGATCACATTAACAATTCATGTAAAATTGAAATGAGTACAGCTTGTTTCACCTACTGGAGAAACCTTTAACACAAGTGACAGGTGTATAAGATTGTCTGATGCTGGATTACAGATTAATATTGGTAAAATGTAACTGGAAAAACGCAAACTAATTCAAATATGCTATTCTGCAGAGTCTGAATAATGAGTATTTCAAGACCATGAAGACTGACGGATCACCTGGGATATTTCGCCTCGTATCTATGCAACAAACATTTGTGTGTTCCATATGACATAATTTGGCGCAAGAATATTTTGGATAACATGACTGAATGACATAGACTCGGTATGTACAGTGAACATAAAACCTTCCACTTATTCCCACAAAACACCAAACCCACACCTGCACTTTAAACTGTAGAATATGCCAAAACGTATATCAATCACCTGTCCATTTTTTGTACAAATTTAGACAACAATTATGTTCAAATATGTCTGTGAAAATGAAATATGCATATCAAACTGTAAATCTGTGCTACAAAGCGCAAAAATATACATAAACAAAGAGCGGCGTACTCCGAACACCGGGAAATACACATACACAGGTATGCATTAAATGCTGTTTGGTTTCAGGGTTTGGACTGGCCCTGCAATCACATGTGCTGACAGACAGGAGGAGAAAGGACGAATCGGGACAGCCATGTCAGCTAGTCTTCTCTTTAGGGGAGACAACTCTTTCCCACAAGCCATGGAGGATGTTACCTGGTACACGCTGGTGTTTCGTGATAAGATTATTCACAGCATCATGCACCTAGAAGGAGAAAAATGAATTACAATGAACTCAAAATAAAAGCATGTTTAGGATAAGTAATGTGTAATAAGTAACTCATATGGCAGGACTTGTAGATAACAGAGGCACACAAAGTCTTTTTTTTTGAGGGGGGGGGGTGGGCTGTGCCTTTCTATTCAACAGTAAGCAGTGTTACTAAAAATATTTAGTAACACACTTTTCTTAATGCACCTTAAATGTTTGTGTGGTGCTTGAGCCTTAACATTGCTTTTAATATTTATTTCAGTCCTTTCTTCTCTCCTTGTGGCAGCCTGCTTGCAAACAACAGGATATTCTGAGTGCTGCTTTACTACAATGATGTGTAATCCAATTATGACACCCAAGACAGTGTCAGTTCCAGAATACTGCCCTATCCCATAAAGCTAAGCGTTGAGGATCACCAATTTTTGTCTTAGCCCTAACTCAACTCTGGATTTATCCAGTAGTATCATAGTAATCAAACATTATATACGCGGAACACACTGCTCCCACCTATAGAAAAGAATGTATTTTGAGGACTTTAATATCCTATGTTTTCTTGCATCTGGTTCACGTACAACCCTTCATGTGGAGTTTATTGATACTATTTTGATGGCTAATTTATCAGTGAATCTAAAGCATAATATAGTATAATATTTTGCTTTGAAAAATCAAGTACTTGCAACGAGAAGTTCTTCAAAGACTTTCAAAATCCTCCAACAAAGTTCAAGTGATATCAAGGTACAATCAGATCACTGTGAACAAATGAGCTCGGTTAAATATACATGTATACAATATTGAAAATTATCCACAAAAGATGGCTTTCTTTCCCATTTTCCTCACAATTCTTCAAATATACACATTTGGGGGAATAAGTTGCTGATTATGGATAACATCAGTAATTGTGTACACTCAGCTATGTTAAAATACACTGATTTACCCCACTATGGTGCAAAGCTATGATGTCACAGAACAAAGGGACGCCACCCTGATGTTATTATGCTGAAACTCAAGACGTGCTTATAAGCTGATCTTTGCTCTTTGCGCTAAACAGATGCCCTACAAACAACTTAACCTCTATAACACTATTGGTACATGTACTTTCATCAAGATCACACTGCATCTAAAATCTATGTACCTTTTTCGCAAATTCCTCTGGACTTGAGTTCTCATCTGGGTAGACGGCATCTCCAAAGTAAGTTCTGACACAAATGCAAAACAAGAATATAAGTTTATTTCATTACAGATATTATTTTTGATTATGTTTTTTTTCTGGCAGCCTGGCTCACCGTTGTCTTCAGTTTTCACATGTGCTATGTCCAATTATAGACAAGGGGAATGCACTGACAGTGAATCCTTGCTAGAATGAGGAGGATGTAAGGTGCACATTTTGGAATGCTGGGAAACAAGATTTATTTGATGTGTATCATATTGAAGTGCACTCAAGTGTAGCACCCTGTAACATAGCAAAGCAGTCAGATTTACTTGTGGAAGAAACCAGTAGATGTTTACAAACCCTGGCACTTCATGGAAGCCTATAAACTGACAAACAATCTCCACTAGGGAATACTTGTATGAATGGATTATAGCTTAAGTTAATACCCCCACAGGCCCTTGCACCAAGTCAGCAAATCGCCTATGCTTGTACCATAGCTATACCCTACCCCATACCTTATGAAAAGTAAAGGTTGGAAACCCCAACCTGCCTACCCACACCTCTACCAAGCCAAAAGGGCTTGAAATAAAACAGGGATTAGAACATGTGACTTGTAAATCAGAGAGATTGGTATCCATAATGGTTGAGAGGTGTATGCATGATGTGGGTCAAGTAGTCAATCAAAGCTATGTATGGAAAGTGACCTTTTTGTCCAGAGGTTACCATCTCTAACTATGGCAGATTGATCTTGTATTATGCGACACTAATCACTCTGATTTGCAAGTGGTCCAATCCCTCTGCTAGTCCGAAATTTGTTACTTATGGAGAAGATGGGGGTGGACTGGGTACAGAAACAACAGAAAATGTTGGATAGTGTCCATTAGAAGTGATCTATGTCAAAACTGGCTGCAGAAAGCTGTATTTCAAGTCTATTCGGCTTGGTCGAGCTGGGGGTAGGCGGGCCAGGGTTTCCAACCTTAACTTTTTATAAGGTACAGGGTTGGGTATAGCTATGGTATAAGCATAGACGATCTATAACTTGACACAAGCACATACGAATGCCTCATTGGAGAGTATTTCAGCCACATCGTGGTGATAACATGTTTAAGCCTGACACCAGTGAATGGGTTTCAATGTGATAAGAACATTCAAAACTTAAAAGAAGAAAATCGATGTCTCTAAAATAAGCCTAGAAAGCATAAAACAGCCAAAATCTGAAAATCACCACACAGATATGAGGTGGCCTTCAATGAAAATTCTGCCCTCGATATGGCTGCATTATTGCCGAAGACATTTAGCACGTTCTTCTTCTGGGTAAATTTCATGCATGTGTTTCCATGCACTTTTGACTGACACTGATAACGTATATATGTATATATGACAATTACAAAGGGACTCACCTCATCTTGACAGGGAAACCACCATAGATAGGAACAATGGGAAGTCTGGTTTTCTCATACAATTTTCTCAACCAGTCTGCACAAAAACAACAGCTAAGTGAGAGCTACAAGTTCAGCTGAAGTTTGGGAAATTCACAAAAATGTCTGCATGCCAGGAGTTCACACAATCTCCTATTTCTCAACTTTACCAGATATCATAATTGCACAAGTCCACTTACACTGGCCCACCATTAACACAAATCTACATCGTGGCTCTCAAGAACAAATGAGACCTTCCAGCCCTCTAAAATGGGAAGCAAAGTTGTAACTCATATAACAGCAGCGTCCTCCATCTATTCACCGGGTTACCAATACCCTTGGTACAACAAGGTAAGCTATGATTATTCATGATGATTCATTACATTGCTGAAATCATCATTGATACGGGTAGAAGGTCATCAATTTGAACAGTGCCAGAGAACCACATATGGCTCTTAACCATGTCGTTCTCCTCAAACTTAATGACTCTTGTTACACGATGGAATCCAGCTGCAATTAGGAGGTTGATCATGTACCTGTGAAAGGCGGCATTGTTTTGTCCACGCTACAAACATCTTCCTAAAACATATACATGAGGAATAAGCAAAGCATTCCTGAGTATGGTACAAAACCCCAATCACACGGAAAAAAACAAACAAATAAATAACTACAGACTTACATCTTCCCCAGGATGGAGTACGGAAAACTTCCCTGCAGTTTTTAGTAAACATGGGTATCACAGGCTGCAACATAGATACATAAATTTTAACGATTCAAATTTGTTTTTGATTAAAACTCTTTTCAGGACTAGTATCTCAGCACATTAGAAACTTAGAAACTGATACAGTACCTACACTAAGATCTTTACGGCTGGCAGCACAGTTTTATTAAATTTCTTCCATGTCAAAGACACTGAATTGCAATAACTAATGCCTCCCTGACAAATGTTTGAACATTAAAAAAAAAAACCACAAATATCTGAAAGTGATTAACTGATTGCTTGACTGACTGATCATGACTGATGTAGTTCCAATAATATTTTGGTCACATATGGCAATGTGATATCTCTATATTCTAGAAGGATCAAGGAGCAGTGGAAAAATGCCTTACCACACCAGCTTGCATAGCAATTTTAGCAAATCCAACCCTTTTCCCCCACATGAGACTGTAATATTCATCACCAAATAGAGCTTCCCTAACTCCACCTGCAAACAGAGGCCTACAGTTTCAGCTCACACTCCAGCCAAACTATATTAATCATCCCCAAAATGAGAGCCCACCTGTCTAACAAAGATCAAAACTAAACTTCATGAAGCATTTGAAACTTGTAATGTTACATTATAAATTAGCTCTCTTCCTAACGCACACAAAAAACAACAAACACTTGAAAGTGACATTGACCAACATGCAAACTGTAACTTTAAATAAGGGAAGCTACTCTAAACATCAAGTTTGGCTCGACAAGATGGAGGCTAAATAAATGGGAGACTGATTACCTGGAGCTATGGCCAATATATGACCTTTGTTCAGGACCTCGACACAGCTTTGCACGGTACCTGGGGTGACGCAGAACACCTCCATCATAAGACGCCAGCCTGATGATATTAAACAGGTACACCAAGATTTAGGCAGACAGAAGCTGATGGGAACATTAACCAGTACAGATGTGTAGAAGTCTTGACCTGTTGTACCTTAGTCATCATTTCACCAAGGAGAAGAAATACTCCATAGTTAAGTAAATGTCATCAGTAAGACTGAAAACCAAATCCCAAACTGTGTTTATTTACTTCATTTTTTTTTGACTGCATAAAGTGAAGTTTAATATTTGAATTGTATGGTGGGCTTTTTGGATTAGTCTGGTATTTCATAAATGTAACAAAAGTTTTTTTTTCAGCCTAAATATCTTATTAATTTGAGAATATCTTGTTTTGAAAACATGATTTTAAAGCATTTGGGTAAACACAACACACCAGTACTCAGTTTTACCGGCATCCACATTATCCAAAAGGTTCATTAAGCCGACCATAAATTTGGTCAGGTATTTCAGGACACATCTACTTAATAATAATTGTCAAATACCTGGAACTTTAAAGAGAAACCTGTCTCCAACAGCCCGGATTTGACGACCCTTCTCTAGTATAGTTTTTGCAATCACATAGTAAAAGTCAATCGGAATCACACCATGATAATAAATTATTAGAGCTGGGCCTTGGTCAGGGATTTTATCCAGCCCAACAATGTCAAAACCTACAACACATTGAAACAAAATCAACATCATATTATTCCAGATCTTCAGATTACATTAGATTTTCTGATATGATTTGCTTTACTTAAGAATCAAATAACATGCAGAAGAATAAAAATTAATACACATATAATTGTTTTCCTGTTTTAGGCTGAACAATTTTTCAATAAAAAGTTCAAGTTTATGGGCGGAAGAACCTTGGGGCCCATAGTAAACCACTGCATTTTGCCTGGAATCTGCCAAACCTCCTGACATAAAAGTCACAGCTAAAACTGAAATCTGAGCATGCAATTCCTTTGGTCAACTAGCTCATCAATGCAGTAGACCAGCAATTTTAACATCCAAGCGAGTGATCCTAATTCTTACAACAATATTAGCTGCAGAATTTTATGTTCATTCAACTGTACATGGTTTAACATTTATATCTGAAGATTTTCAAGCCAAAATGCAGTCAAGGTGACGCTTACAAGGCCTGTACTGTACCCTTATGAAATAAGTAGTCAGAAGCTATATTTATATGAAGTTTGAATCAGACATAATGTACCATGCCAAATTCGCCCTTGCCCTTCCCACACTGCAGCCAGCGTGTTGCGAGCTCCGTCCCAGAAGTCCCGGGCATACGCATCTCGTAATCGGTGTCGTCGTCGGTAGAGCTGAAGGAACAAGGCGGAGGCGTAGATAAACACCAGTAGCAGCAGCGGCAAGAGGAAGGAGAGAATGATGGGATAGATTACCCATAAGACCCACTTGATGTAGTTGATGTCCAGAGACTCGATGTAGGTCCACAGCACATCGAGGTACAACGTGGTCTGGTTGTAGATAACATCCGGCCATTGCGTGAAAGCACCCGGCATGATGCTCTCCCTGGACATTATAATGACCGGCAACCCTCAACAAACGCCTCAAATCTATGTCATGGCAGGGGCATGTGTGTCTCCAGTCTGAAACGATAAGACATTCACATGTAATAATTTATTTGACTGCTGCTAACAACTTTATCAAGAAGTTTCCACTTATACTTATCATAGGACAGCGGTCATGATTATGGGTGGAAGATTTGCTCAGAGAGCGGCATCAGTAACCTTTTCCATGGTTATGGGTGGAAGATGTGCTCAGAGATTGGCATCAGTAACCTTACCCATGGTTATGGGTGGAAGATTTGCTCAGAGTGGCATCAGTAACCTTTGCCATGATTATGGGTGGAAGATTTGCTCAGAGTGAGGCATCAGTAACCTTTTCCATGGTTATGGGTGGAAGATGTGCTCAGAGAGTGACATTAGTAACCTTTCCCATGATTATGGGTGGAAGATGTGCTCAGAGAGAGGCATCAGTAACCTTTCCCATGATTATGGGTGGAAGATTTGCTCAGAGAGTGGCATGAGTAACCTTTCCCATGATTATGGGTGGAAGATTTGCTCAGAGTGGCATGAGTAACCTTTTCCCATGATTATGGGTAGAAGATGTTCTCTGAGAGTGGCATCAGTAACCTTTCCCACGATTATGGGTGGAAGATTTGCTCAGAGAGAGGCATCAGTAACCTTTCCCATGATTATGGGTGGAAGATTTGCTCAGAGAGAGGCATCAGTAACCTTTTCCCATGATTATGGGTGGAAGATTTGCTCAGAGAGAGGCATCAGTAACCTTTCCCATGATTATGGGTGGAAGATTTGCTCAGAGTGGCATCAGTAACCTTTCCCATGATTATGGGTGGAAGATTTGCTCAGAGTGGCATCAGTAACCTTTCCCATGATTATGGGTGGAAGATGTGCTCAGAGAGTGTCACCAGTAACCTTTCCCATGATTATGGGTGGAAGATGTGCTCAGAGAGTGGCATCAGTAACCTTTTTCCATGATTATGGGTGGAAGATTTGCTCAGAGAGAGGCATCAGTAACCTTTTCCCATGATTATGGGTGGAAGATTTGTTCAGAGAGAGGCATCTGTAACCTTTCCCAGTAATCCAGTTAGCAATTATCATCAAGGAATACATAGAATAGATATATTTCTTACACTGATATATTGAGATCAGCAAAAATACTGGCTCGAGTTAGACTCGAACTCAAGTAGTATAAGTATTGGGGGTTCTGAACCACTTCCTGAAAAGACCCGCCCCAGCCCACTGGCGGGTACTCAGCCTATGTTCCTACCCGACCTTAAACAACACATCAGGACCCATGTACATAAAAAATTGGCAATTGTGAATATAGGTTTGAGTGAGTTAGAGTACATAAAATTAGTAATTATTTATGTAGGTCAGAGCTCAAGCCATGTAAGAAAACCCCCTTCG
Source organism: Acanthopleura granulata (assembly GCA_016165875.1). NCBI lineage: Eukaryota > Metazoa > Mollusca > Polyplacophora > Chitonida > Chitonidae > Acanthopleura > Acanthopleura granulata. Next base: position 3,112,353 of record JABBOT010000022.1, on the reverse strand, counting down.
CTGGCCCAGAGCTCGCAGCAAGAAGCACTCACTCGCCGCAGTTCGAATCTCCTTTTAAAGATATGTGTTGCTGTCTGTATACCTGTGGTGATTGAACTGCAACATGAAGGGTCATAATAAATGTGCATGGTTGAAAGTGGGTGAGTTAGAGATCTGTGGGAAAAGCTGCAGTCAAAAGTAGGGCAAAGCCCACCTAGCCAAAATGCGCAAAGACAGCAAAATCCCCACGCTCTGTGGGTCTTGTGGGAAGGGGGTTCAGAGGGAAATAGAAGTCTGTCGGGCCTGTGGGCAAGATAAAATTCGTCACCAGCATATAGCCCTGGAGAAGAAATCCAGCAGACAGTTCAATTTGGTACTGGATCAACTTCTTGTAGTTCGAACTCCCATGCAGACATTCTTGTGTCAATGACATACCCAACTAACCAGCTTCTTGTAGTTCAAACTCACATTTAGCCATTCTTGTGTAAAGGGTATATCAATCCAGCAGCATGACAACTATGGATGAATACATTGAGCAGCTGTTGGCAGAGATGCCAGAAAATCTACCAGAATGTGGTAGAAAACCTCATGGATGAGCCCATTTCCGAATGAGTGAAACAGCGCTTCCTCAAGCCTCTACTCCCTGGAAAAAATACAACAATCTCACCCACCTCTCACACACAAGGGGCAGAAGAGGAAGGCCATCTTGGTGGAGTCTGACCCCCTCCCTGTTCGTCAGAAGACTCTCAGAACTATACAGGACTATCAAGAGGTCTCACAACATGGGCCAGAGGACCAGTATTCCAGTATTCTACTTACTCACAATGGCGGCCATGGGGGAGGCTTGCGAGGTATTCCAGCAAACTGATCAGTTTCTGGCAGACGGAAGCCACAGGCTCCAGCAGCTGCCCGGTCATCGCCCGGAAGTACTGGAGGGTAGGACCAAGTACGAAACGCATTGCTGCCTCTTTGTCCTGCCGCCTCTTCGTCCTGCCAAGATTGAGCGACTTTTGTGCACTACGAGTCAGTACATCAGCCATAGGACCAGGAATCTTGTTGAGGCACGCACAGTAGTCAGCCTCTAGCAATGCGGAGTACAGCTCTTCAGGCAAATCCATCATTTGTGGTATAGCGCTTGGATATCTACAAATGGCATGGAAAAATAACTCGAGCCTCACTACTCATGTCGTGCCTGCCATTGCGGAGTACATTGTTATCCATCAGCGAGGCAATCAAGCAGCCCAATCAATCTCCGGCCACAGGCCACAAGCCACAGGCTCCGGCAGCCCAGCCCTTTCCCAGAGGTTGTTCTGCAGCACTGCTGTTGCGAAACACTTCGCAATGTTTTTGTCCATCTGCCAGGTTTCTCGCAAATTTTACGCGGGAAATATCAATACATCTGCACCAGGAATCTTGCTGTGGCAGCCACAGTAGCCAACCTCGACCATCGTGAAGTATAGCTCTTCAGGCAAACCCATCATGTAGGATATATCCAAGCGATATCTACAAATAGTATGGGAAAATAACTCGAGCCTCACTACTCATGTGGTGCCTGCCATTGCGGCAAAGAGCTCTTACTAGTCCAGCACAGTCTTTTCGGATTACTCCGTGAGTTTGTAGGCGACTAGCCCAGTTATACCCATTCCGGGGAGGATGAAGGCAATCTTGCATTCTTTTTGGCCCTTCAATGGTGTATACAAGTCACTTTGGGGGGGCTAAGAGTTTTCCCCGTGACCTGAGTGTACTTGCGCATGGCGGCGTCAACATCACGAAATGTGCTCTCTGCGTGCCCTGTCGACGAAATTCGCCATTAAATCCAGTCCTGACCCTTAGTCCCTTTTTGAGACCACGCCGCCTGTGCCACCTGGAGTTGTTCTATAGATTTATCATGGCGTTTGTGCTCTGCATCGACGTTTGAGCTTCGAAGAGCAGAGAAGAGGAAGTTGCTATCTAAGAAGGCAATTACAATTACGACGGCGCCCCCAACCACTGTCGCGATCGAGGCTATTACTTTTAAATATCTGACGGAATAATTTCCTTGTTTATTAAGCACGTCTTTCGTGACTATAGCTAAACCGACTCCGGCGATAAGCAGGCCCGCATCAATCAAGTTTTGGTGTGGCAACCCCAATGACTATTTTGCCTAGGCAGCCATAGCCAAAGGCGAGACAACAGCACAGTGATAAATCGTATTGACAAGCATCTTTCCATCAGGGGTACCCATGTTTGATGCTCACTCCATATGGAAAGGACCTCGGTATGTATCTAATTGGTTAACAATATTTAGCAGCGGCTCTCGAGGTGTTGTTGCAAGGGCGCTGCTGCCATCAAATAACTCCTGCCACTCCAAGAGCCTCAGCAATATACAGCAATATAGCATTTCAATGCTAGGTGGAGTAGGTGCCCTCATCTTCTGAATTTCTTCTTGGTCCTTCTCATTATTACCGGCCTCTCTTGTTCGATCAACTTGAATTCGGCCAACCTTTTTTCCTGGTTGTTTTTTCTGGCTGCAGCCCCTGCTTGACCTGCAACTGCCTTTTTGGGGTCCTTTTGATGCTTCTCAGCTAAAGGCATCTCATTGGCGTTCTTTTGACGCTTCTCAGCCAGAGGCGTCTCATTTGGTGGAGTCTCCCTCGCCGGTGCTACTATTGGGCTGCCTGACATCGTCATTATTTTCTGTCCTAGGGCATGCATGTCCAAATCGAAGATGCTTCATAGTAGTCAAATCTGTTGTAAAGGGAGCTAAGTACATACCGAACCTGTGGTACAGCTCGCATGTGGTACTGACAAGTGCGCATTCAACAAATGGATCAGATTCCAGATCATCAATTAGTTCTGGTAGATTTTCTGGAGGAATTGGTAGTAACAATCCTGCCAACCCCGAGTACATGGACAGCGTGGTACGACTTAGCAACAGCTGCACCAGGCTGCATCTCGTAACGGTTAAGTCTTTCAATTGCTGGTGAGGTGAATAAGTTTGTAAGCTGGTGCCTGTCTGTCAAAACTAAGAAACACAATGAAATTCGCTTACTGGCTGAGAGTAAGCTTGACACCATCCCAGAAAACATCTCTACAGCACTGACTGATGGTAAGATTACGGATATCAAGGTTCCGTTAATACTCGGTGAGGACGAGAAATACCAAGAAATGAAACAACAGATCTGACTTGGTACAGCACATGACTCGATTTCATTCGACAAGGAAACGAAAGAAGAGTTAGTGCAACAGGGAAGGGACGAAGCACGAGCGGCTTTCATGAAAAAACTTTCCAACTGAAGGTTTCAACAGAGAGGTGGGATACTGGCGTTTGATTTACTTGTAGTATTATTCGTAAGTCGACTATACGATTGGGGTCAACTGGGGTTTAGCTGTGTATATTATACACAGACTTTACAAGGCTATACGAGACCAGACAGACGAAATATCCAGACTCAATGACCTAATTTGGTCTGGGTTGCCACAATGGTAAATAGATGAGGCAGGGTTGCCAGATTCCAACTGATGGATTAGTTGAAGTCTCCTATAATACTGATTTCTTGGAAGTCTCCTATAATACTGATTTTTTGAAGGAAAAAAAAAAAAGCAAAACCCTTGTCACGTCTCGCCGGAGTCCCGCAGGGTTTTAATTTTCTGTTTCATTTTATGCGCTTTGGGACTCCGGTGGCCTTTTTCCACACCCGTCCTCGTCACATCTCGCCAAACTTGTCCTGCCTCAGTAAACTTGTCACGCCACAGAAAACTCGCCTGTGGGACAGTTTGCTGCTGTGTAATACACATGCTGGATTTAGTCTGCTATAGTAAGTGACTGCTTTCTACCTCTAAAGCCACTGAGCGATACACAAACAGGATATGTAGGCCGCTCAGCTTTATTCATAGCAGTGGTTCTCGAGTCCAGCTCTCTAAGTAAATATAAGAGGGCTATCAGGATGTGTTATACACAGCCAACCCACAAGTATGTGAGCTCTGAGCTAAAGCCACTGCACATGGCCCTTAATCTTAGCCCCGATATAGGCAGCTACGTCTGGATTACCTGCACAGTCTGAACACACTTGCGGATTTGGGCTAGATGGACGTTCCCCCCCCCCCCCCAAACAACTTTTCCCGTAGTCTATTGAAAGCATTTTCCCAAAGGACCTCCGTATCATCTGCGGCCCAAGGAGATTCATACAGTATCAGTATGTACTCGGACGGCTTATTTTCTCGCTCCCAGGCCAAGAAGACTTCTATTTCGTTCTCCTCCTCGCCTGACCTACAGGGCACGTGAATTTTGCTGCCTTTGTGGATTTAGGTTAGGTGGACTTCGCAGTACTCCCCTAGACAGCTTTTCCTACAGTTTTCCAGCTCGCCCACTTTCAATCATGCACAGCTATTATGACCCTCCATGTTGCGGTTCAATTACCACAAGTATACACTATACATTGGGTATCTCTACTAAGACGGCGAGGGTGGTGAGTTGTCACTCATTGCTCTGCATATATGCGAATCTTTGCAGGTGTTATTGTAGTAAACGGAAGGCATTCCAGAGGTTTGTCTTTTCATAATAACCCATGCATCCTTGTATTTGACCTTAATGATGTCGTAGCCAGCCTTTAAGAAGTTACTTCCCGCAGCGGTCACTTGCACATCCGTTGGATAAAACCTCCATGTTGACTGTACCGATATATTGTTTTATCCGAGCAATATCTTTAAAAGGGAAACCACCCGGCTGGCGAGGGTGGTGAGTCATCCCTGGGGTTTTCCTATAAGACTTGAAGACCAAACCTTCTTGAGCTCTGGACTACATAAATAATTACTAATTTGTATGTACACAAACTCACTCCGACCTACATTCACAATTGCCAATTTTTTCTGTATGTGGATCCTTATGTGTTCTCTAAGGCTGGGTAGGAACATGGGCTGGGGACCCGTCAGGGGGATGGGGTGGGTCCTATCGGGAAGTGGTACAGAACCCCCAATACTTATACTACTACTCACGACTTTGGGTGTCTAGCCCCACTGCTCTACCAGCTGAGCTACCAAGCCAGATGGGAACATCTCGCCTGTTAGAGTCCAGTTATGTGAAGTGATTGTTTTATTCACAAATACATACAACACTATAATACTACGTATCAACACGCACTGTGTTATCTACGACAATCACTTCACATAACCAGACTCTAACAAGCAAGCCGTTCCCATCTGGTTTGGTAGCTCAGTTGGTAGAGCAGTGGGGCTAGACACTGTAAGTCATGGGTTCAAGTCACACTCATGCCAGCATTTTTGCGTTCTTCCCGTTGGAAGAAAGCATGTACTTTGCCAGAGATTCGAGCAATAGGAGGCACCAGTTTGACTGAAACTGATGTCTGCCAACTCAAAAATTTCACTAGACTAGAATATCAGGGACTTTTGTGAACGAGGTGACATAAAGATTCAATAAATACCAAACATTAAGACGAGCTTGATTTAAGGTATTTGAAATTTACCTCATGGAATTTAACAGCACCAGTACTGGAGTCGAGGCTGCAGACATCTGGGCATTAGCAGCTTTACTCGCGCCAAAACGCTTTGTTCGCGCAGACACGGCGGTGAAAACATTGTCAAAATAACATGGAAGTTAGTAGTGAAATTTGCTTCACGGCCTCAGAAGTCCAAGACTAGGTTTCGTTAACGTTCATTACTTACATATGCTATTAAGATTGTTCTGTAGTAAAACATAGTGTAATTTCTGGTTATTATAAGCTGTAGTTCTCAAACATTGTCCAGGGTTGTTTATTTTCCTATAACTTCCCATGTTATCTTTCACCTTGTTGTCTGCTTGCCGCTGCCTTAAGTGTAGTTAAGTGCCCAGATGTCTGCAGTTTCGAATGCATGCACATGGACATGGTAAATTACAAAATAATCTATGCTGGAATTGACCCTGAGAATTTTTGAACTTGTCAACAACTTAGGGGTGAGAAGTTTGGGATGCCAATGTTTCGTAAAGTTGTAAAATGGTACACCAAGATCAATTTGTTTACTTCTGTTGCAGAGCCTATTAAGCCTTGATGTATGTCTTTAACATGAACAGAAAAGGCTTTGAGTAGCAACAACAACATCAGGCAATCAAACAGCTTGTCAGAAGTCATTTTGGCTATAGTGAACATGAGGGTATTGTCACATGGTAGGGTGACGTCAATTCATTGAAAAATGTGCTCTTCTCAATGAACATCGGAAATGTGGGTCAGCGACGAACAATAGCACAACCCTACTCTTTACAAATCCCGTCATTTTTGTTTGTCTCAATTTTGTGTACGAAACCTTCCTGACAAACACTCAGAAAAACCTTCACTGTAAAAAATAACGCCCTGATATCATCCTTACCACTGACACAAATCCACCGGTGTCAAATTCATCTCATGACGCAAAAAGACAGCTTTTGAAAAGCAGATGACATTCGCCGGCTTGAATGAAAGTTCATTGGCACCAAGCTTCTTCCGGTTACTCTCACGACAGCGCCCCCTAGCGGTAAAGTGTAACGCAAAGCGCTTCACGATGACGCTTCCTGAGTAAAAAAAGTTTAGAGTAGTTGTAAATTTCTTTCTGAGTTTTCAGTTCGATGTGACATCAGATGAAATATGGACGGCGATCCTCAGAGAAGACCAAAAAAGGTGACATGCACACCTTGTTCGAATGTGGCTCCAAATATACGTTGTGTTGACTTTGCCGTTGTCGTTGTAACATGCTGTTAGTGTTACTGGTGCGAAAGTGACAAGTGACTTGAAGTTATTTGATATCTTGATAGATTTGGTTACTATCAAGTATTGATACTTGAGCTCGCAAAAAATTACAACCATCTGTTTGAATGCAGTGGTAAAAATGTTTGTTACTGTTAGAGATGATTTTGAGGAGAAAGGGAGGGAATTATGCCAGGTATAATATAGTACTATATGTAGGGTAACAACCACTATAACAACCATCCTATGGTTGGTTCAGATTTCAAACTTCTGGTATGCTATGCGCAGTCATTGGTTGCAATGTATTGCATTGCATCTATTTAAAAAATCTACATGCAAAAGGGAGTAATCCTGAGGGATTCCTGCTCCATTTCACCAATATATCATAGGAACACCCTTTTAGCAAACTGAATGCACCCTTAAAAGGGTCATCCACTCAATTTTGTTAGTATTTGCTCTGTAGATGTCTGTCCATCACCATATTTATAAAGAAGAGCTGCAGTGCTGTATCTAGACCTGCAGTAACTGCCTTGTGACAAAGTTATGTTGGTCACATAATGCAAAACTGTTACTTAATGTAGTTATGAAGATGAGGCTGTGATTTGGGTCGCATGATAGAGGATATGACATCAGATCTTTGAACAGTTTTCTAAAGTGAATATGTGGTAAGCAGGTCAACAGCAGACAGTGGCAGGAACTTGAATGTTACAACTCCCATGCTTTATTATTGATGGCTTTGTGCGTGCATAAGCTGAAATTAATCAATTTGAAGTCCATGTCATTTTTGTTTGACAGGGTTATTTTCCTGGGAAGAAGTCCCAGCCCTACAGCAGTTCACATTCCAGTTCAGAGCCCAGTGTGTATGAGCGACGGCCATTAAGATCCATGTCCCTAACCCCGCCTGATTACCAAATAGATCTACAGCTTCTCCTGGAGGATTATATAGAGAAAGACATTAGGGTAACATCCGACTATAACTGTGTCTTGAGAGGCTAAACTTATACTTTGCATTCTCCTGACAAATGTTGTCTTCTGTTAAAATTTAACTTTTTCAACATTATGGCTTTTTTTCTTGTTAAGATTTTGCAAGGTGTAAAGGGGATGGAGTTTGTGTGTGTATTTTTGTTAGTCTTCGAATTGAAACCATACTCAAGCCCTTGTAAAGCTTTGGGTTTCAAAAACATTTATTTAAAATGGACAAAATAAACTGAATTTGTTGTTGTTTGACTAAGATTTTGATTATGTCTCATTTACGCCTGAAAATCCCATCTGGTTTATTCGGCACACGTCTCTCCAGCGATAACACTGCTGTGTGTTAAGGTTGTCAAGTGCGTACTACAGGCAAATGTAACCTATAGTTTGGGAAACAACGGAGTGTCCCGACTATGATCTGCAAATGTATACAAGTACGAAGACATGTTTGTCTGGAAATTTCTTCTTCACATCTTGTCGTTTCCATTGATCTTGAAGTGTTTTTCTTATATACATCAGTATACATGTACAGTTTCTCAAGGTTGCGGAAAAAGTTTGTTTTTGGTCTTAATTTTAACAAACTACATGTATTTTGGTACATTTCTATGATTATTTCTCTTTGGTTGATATATACATGTAGGGTGGATTTAAACAGAAAACTGATTATTTTGTTCCAGTATGCTGGCGCTGTGTCCGATGTGTCCGTAGATGTAGATGTGACAAACAGGACAGATATATTAAAATTGATAGACAGAGGAAAGGTAGGTAATAGCTTCAGCTACCTGGTTATGCTGAAATCATGTGTATAACTAACAGTATTATCATTATTTGGGATAGCTGAACATTTGTAGGAAGTAATTTATAAATGTTTACTGCATTATAAGTTAAATTTGGAATTACACTTTCTGATTATAGCATAGATTTTAGTACTGAATCTTGAATCCGTGACATCACAGGTTGGCACCTAATAGGCCTGAATTATCTCCCTTGTGGTACTTGTACATAGACAAATTTCTCTTGATCACCTACAACTACTTGTACAACTAATGCCTCTTGATCACCTTGAACCACCTGTGCCACAGTGAAAGTCTCTAGGTCACATACAACTACTTGCACAACAATAAATGTGTCCAGGACACCTACAACTACCTACACAACAATAAATGTCTCTAGATCACCTACAACTAATTGTACAACAATAAATGCCCTTATGTTACATACAGCTACTTGTACAGCACTAAATGTGTCCAGGACACCTACAACTACCTGCACAGCAATAAATGTGTCCATGTCCTTTTTGTTTACTGTTGTTTTAGAAACAGGGAAAGATTCCTTGGCATACAACATTCGAGCAAGATGCGATATTCAGTCTATGTGCACATAATATAAAAATAAACCGCAGACATGGAGAGGTAAGTATGCTTGGATTTTGGATGGCACACCTGAGTAGTTGTTTAAAGTGTTGGACTTGTTTTTAATAATAATACTTGTGTGGAGCCAAGGTTACAAGGAAATACTCTTCTCTTTCTTTAGTGACAGACTGATTTTGATGTGAGTTCAGAAATACATGAAAACAGCAAGACTGAGAAAATTGATAGTAATTTACTTTGGTCATTTGGATGTTGATGAATTGGTCGTCTGATTTTTCTAATTTAATTAGATAAGAATGTACATGTATATAGCATTGAATTACTGAACTGAATTTTAGCTGCGATAAGTCACTCTGTCTTTCAGTCAATCAGTGAGATTTTTGACAAGCTGTCTGAACATTGGTCACTCACTTAATAACAACGAGGGACCAAAGGGACGTTGACTGATGTACAGGATGTTGCATCTGCTGCAAAGTTACCCCTGTACTGAACTTTTATTGGTTTTATTCTTATTTTAGGATTTATTGTTGAGGGTACCCATCCATGAAATAGCTGCCATCTGTTATATACGAGATGATGGTCAACATATCTTAGCCATAAAACATGGTAAGTATATTCATTCATGTAAGTGACATTCACCCATATCCACTCCCAAAAGCTTCAGAGACGTACGTAGTCATCTTCCGGAAGTTAATGAGATTTCGCAGCTTGGGTTTGTCAAATATTTGACATTGATTTTATATTCCAGTTATAATGTGATTGAAATACCCAATACTGTTTCCGCACTTATTTCATTTCAGTTAGTCAGCTGTGAATTTTACATGTTATTATATACCTGTGGATTTTTTGGGGATATTGCAGGTGACCCAGACTTCAGTAAGGATATGTGCTCCTTGGCTGTACTCTACTGTGATAGCAAGGTATGAGGTTGCTGTGATGTGTCCATTATTCTGTGCATATTTTGTATGTGACATCTGGGAAAGTTTGTCAGCAACTTGTCAAAGGTATTTGGTTTACACTGCTCACTCTGGTTTTCTCTGCCTATAAAGTAACTGCCATTATACAAGTCAAAAATTCTTGAGCGTGGAGCCGAACAACAGTCAAATAAATGAAATAAATATTGCGAAGCTTAGCGATTGTTTCAAAACTCTAAAACGCTGTATGTCTTCATTCTACCATTTTACTGGTCATTGGATTTAGATAGTAATTAGTGTGTGTGTAGTGGAATTAATGTTGTCCCTTTGTGTGATATTATAAGATTCTCTGATAATACTGTAATCTCAGTCGTGGTAGTTAGTATGTGTGTTTCAGTATTGCACATTGTCTTTTTATGCGGAGCAGGTCAAAGTAACACTGACCTTTTTTTTCTCACCTTCTACCAAATCAGAACATAAGCAGATGGGATTAACTCGTTGTTTGTCTTTGTTATCCAATATAGAGTCAGGAGCATTCAGACTGTTTTATGCGTTGGATGTTATGTAGATTTGGTAAAATGGCCTCAATTAAATCTGACAGGCAGATCTGTTGGGTTTTGAACAAGTGACCTTAGGGACAGTGCCTGCACTTCTGTCACTGGGCCAAAGGGAAACTTGTTATACCCTGTTACATTTAGACATTACACTACATTGTAGTTAACCAATGACATAAAATTTTTCCATAAAGATGTAAAGTTGTCTCCCTTTGCAGAGCTCAGCAGAAGAGATTTGTGCTCTGGTGGGCCAGTGCTTTCAGCTAGTCTACACGGATGCGACCATGCAGTTTTTTGATCAGGAGGTGCGATTGGCAAGTGGAATGTCCACGGCCGACTCTTCCACAACACAGAGTGGTCAGTGGCTGTTTGTCTACTCTTTTGTGTGTTCCAGTAAGCCAGACAGTAGTATTTGAGGGCACATTACACTTATGGATATTGAAGAGCATAGAGATTATCTCCCTTCATTAAAGCATTGTAACTCATGGCCATCACACACAGCTCAGCAAATTTGTGCGTTACAAGTGAATTTTTGGGCCACTTTGCTTTTAAAGTATAAACACGGACAACTGTCCAAAACTGAGCTGAATCCTGGGCTGCATAGTCAGCTGTGGCATAGGCTGAAATTGCCATGAACTGGTGTTTGTATTATGAGGTATTTTGCACATCATACTGATCTGTGTACTCATATCTGCAGTATGGCTTTGTGTGCTAATTATGGTTGCCCTACATTGGTCCGGGTCTACAGTTTACAGCTGACGATCATAATGCCTGCGACATGTCATGCAGCATTTTGTGATAATTTGAATCGTACTTTGACAAAATGCAAATTAGCTTCACAGTTTTTTTTCTTTTTTTTTTTGGCCTATGATCAAACTGCATATATATGATCCATCTAACTGACTATCTCATGATATTAATTAATTTTTGCCTTGTACATGTAACTGTTGTGACCAGATACGACAAATTTTACTAAACATTTCTGAAAACAAAATGTCATAGAAGCATACAGGGGTACTCTAATGTATTACTGATGAACTAGAGTGTAAAATAATGTGTCTGGTAATGTCTGATTGGTACCTGTGATCTACATGAAACTAAATGAAGGAGAGTAGTGTTAAAGTCTTTGCTAAAAAGCATTTTGGGGGCATGTACAGTTGGATTTTAAAGTTCTGATAAGTGTATGAAGTGTTTTCTCCCAAGTCTTACTTTATTTACTGTTACTCTTTTTGTTTCTCTGTTGCAGATTCTTCTACCATTACCAAGCAGGGTTATGACCCTTATAATCCGTCTTTGTGAGTACTAGATTGCTTAGGTTGAAATCTTTTATTTTTGGATAAAACCAGGCAGCTGCAAACTTGTCTTGCTTCTCAGAAATTTATATTCATGTTTATTACTGACGGTAAGCACAGATTACATTTATAGCTGACATGTTGTGCAACTTATATTTATAACTAGTGCTGTACTGATAGCACAAATACCTACACCATACATTTGTCTCCGCTTCTGTGGCTACCTGGGAATGCTGTTATTTGCTGCTGCTATCACTCTAACTGTTTAAATTTTTAATTTGTATACATTGGCATTATAATTTCAGTTTAACGCGTTCAAATCCTGACCTTCGGTCTAACCAGTCCTCCACGATGTCCCGAACTATCCCTCGATCTCACAGGACACCTAGCACCGCCAGTGAACTCAGTGCTCCTTCCACTGAACTGCTGCAGGATTACTTACGAAAGGTAATGGCTGTTTGCATTCCCATCTGGCAGAATATTCTTTCACCTTGTGTTAATGTTCCAATAGTATTGCACTTTTATGGTGAAGGAACCTCCCATCATTCTGGCCGCAGCCAGTTTTAAGTCCAGCTCATGCTGGCTTCCTCTCTGGCTCTACTTGGCTGGGTCACCTAACTGCGAATGGTTGTGGATGCCCCCCCCCACCCCCCCACCCCCCGGCTGTAGCTGGTTTCCTTCAATCATAATGCTGGCCATTGTTATGTAAGTGACATATTCTAAAGTACGACATTAGAAACCAATCAAAGGAATGAAATAAGTTGAGGTAGGTACACAAAAACTGTTTTCTGATGAGTGTATGTATGTCAGTCGATAATCTGACGGGAGAAAAACTTTTGGTTTTATTTGTGCTAATCTTTAGTTGGAATGGAGAAAATTCCTGTGAATGTATATCATCAGTGTTTACATGTATATGTGTAGTTTGGAAAAGTCGTGGTTTTATGTATGATGTATGGTGAGTTTTAATGTAGAAAACTTCTGCTTATGTATAAGACAGCCTTTAGTTGGAAAAGATCCTGGGTAACGGGTTTTATAATAGTTAGCTGGGAAAGATTTGCTGGGAAAGATTTGCTGGGACAGTCTGTGGCCGTCTGAAGAAGTATAACAATAAAGGTTTGTTTATTGTGGCAGGTTTATTGTTTCGTCTTCTCTCTTCTTCAGCTCCATACAAAACTCACAGCAGACGAACTCAAGCAGTTTGCACTTCTTCTGAAAGCCAGGCACACAAATTTACCGTTTAACGAGTTCTGTGACAAAGTTTTAGCCCTGTTTGGTCCGTCCAGAAAGCACCTTATGGCAGGTAAGTTATTTCATCTTATCCTGAAATAAGATCTTCCATAAATTAAAAAGGATAAAAAGGTGTTTTAAGTGTATTCAGTCTGCCATGAGGTTCTGAAACTCTTGTTTCAGCTTAGACACACTTGTACTCACAAGTCAATACACTGCACATTGTCCAAATCTAGTCTGCTATTCATGTTCCACAGTAAAAAGAGTATGACATTAAATACCGGTCTCTATGTGAGACTCAGGCAGTGTAAGATTGTTTTCTTAATACATAATCTTTTCAAAATCAGTGTTAATAGAGACCTCCGTGGCTCAGTTGGTTAGCACGCTAGCACAGCGTAATGACCCAGAAGCGTCCCAAAAATGCAGTCGCTGTGAGTTCAGGTCCAGCTTATGCTGGCTTCCTCTCCCGCTCTACATGGAAAGATCTGCCAGCAGCCGGCGGATGGCTTTGGGCTTGCGTGGTTTCCTCCCACCATAATGCTGGCCTATGTCGTATAAGTGAAATTTTCCTGAATACAGCATAAAACACCAACGAAATAAATAAATGAATGTTAATATGCAGTAAAATTTTGGAGAATTGCTTAGCACAGTTGGCCTTCTTTTTTTTTTTTACAAATAATTAAGATGCTTTTTTAAAATTGTTTGGAAACAAGAAGTGTCCCAGCCTTTTTGGAGATTTTTCCAATTCCACTGCTCTTGGAGCTTTGGTGTTTTAATGGTATTGAAGTTGTTGGCCATGTTTGTAGGGTTACTTTTTATCTGGCTGTTTTGGGTCTTGCTGGAAATTAATTGCAGATAAATTGCCTTCTTGCAATATGACACACACTGGCTTTGGTTTACAGATGAAAATGTGGGCATCAGAAGTGGGAAAGTTCCTTAGTTTCTTACCAAAGCTGGTAATTTTTCTTTTAGGATCTGCACATTTTCCTCCTACACAGGACATTCTGTGCCTAAAGTGAATTACCTAGAGTAAATAGTTACCACCAATGAAATAGATAGTGGAAAATAATATTCATGAATCATTGTGAATTATAATGCAATATCATGTATGTTCTCAGGTATGTGGCCATTTATTGGAGAGCGGGATTATTCCAGTTTTGAGGAGTTTTTGGAACGTCACAGTATTGGGGGCTCAGAGAATGGGCGGGGCACTCTCTCGGGGTACGGCTACCCTCTGACTTACATGTACGTGGTCGCTTTGTTCTTTGCTATCTCATGTTGTGACTCCTGCTAATTTTGATGCATGTAAACCCTCTGTTCATTTGTGAGGCAAAAGAATAAACTTCCTTGGTTAGGTGAATGTAGCATTTACTTACCATACTTCAAAAATATGAAGTATTTATTTCATTTACTAGCACTTGTAATTTCTTTTACAAAAAAATTTCACATAAGAGGATATAAACACATGTTGTGCAAATTGTCAGATGCTAGATGGAGTGGGAATGGCATATATATCTCTGAACTTTCCAAGCCTCTGAAGTACATGTTTGTCACCAGGAAGTGTAGTACAGTAAATGACCCATGAAGTCATGGAATTTGTCACCAACAAATCCCCCTTGAGCTACACTACACGTGGGTAATAACTGTGTTTCGCCTGAAGTTTAGCATTTTCAAATGACCCATTTTGATTTGATTCATCCACCTCGTAGGGTCACCATGAGTTTTCGTGAAGTTTCATTAATTTCCTCTTAGACAGAATTAAATAATGGCATTAAAAGTATCATTTCAAGGCTTCATGTGCCTTTGAAAGTCCAACTTCAGGTGAAATAAAGTAGTTAGTGAAAAATAATATGAAGTTGTACCTGATTTACTGAGAATCACATAATTTTGTGTGATTTTCACCAACTTAGTTCAGCAGGGTGAAAAACTCCATGAAAACCTGGGTGATTTACTTATATTTACTATTAGGATATTATGTAGCAAAAATAAAGCAAACTAAAATTTTCTTATTTTTGCAATTCTGCTAAAGCTTATTCCTTCTCACTCTTCCAGGAGGTCAACGAGTGAGAGTTCTGCCCCTGGGGTCAGTCTGAATGGAACAGACTCTCCGGCTATGAGTGGGGAAGAGTTTGAACGCTTCATGGATCACATTCAGGAGTTCGAGAAGGAGAATGGACTGGAGCGGCCATTGTCTGGCGCAGAGCTGCTGTATGCATCTATTTCGTGACAGTACCCCAAACCTGACCGCACCTGTTTATTGACAGTACTCCAAACCTGACAGCACCTGTTTGTTGACAGTACCCCAAACCTGACAGCACCTGTTTATTGACAGTACCCCAAACCTGACAGCACCTGTTTAT
The DNA here is from genome assembly GCA_016165875.1 of Acanthopleura granulata. NCBI lineage: Eukaryota > Metazoa > Mollusca > Polyplacophora > Chitonida > Chitonidae > Acanthopleura > Acanthopleura granulata. The sequence continues at coordinate 3,096,993 of JABBOT010000022.1, read as the reverse complement.
TGACAGTACCCCAAACCTGACAGCACCTGTTTGTTGACAGTACCCCAAACCTGACAGCACCTGTTTATTGACAGTACCCCAAACCTGACAGCACCTGTTTATTGACAGTACCCCAAACCTGACAGCACCTGTTTGTTGACAGTACCCCAAACCTGACAGCACCTGTTTAGTGCAGTTATTGTATCTCATACAATGTACACGTGTATATACTAAAACAGGTAATACTGGAAATTTAAAACCAAATTTCATTAGAAAGCCAGTTTTCCCTTGTACAGTAGTCTTGTGCTACTTTCTCAGAATGGAGCTCTTGCGGGCTGAAGTGCTGTTGTGTTTTCAGCAGATCCTCCACTGATTGATGAGTTCGCTGGCCGCTGTGGTTTGATTTGCCAGCATATGTCAGTAGGTTTGAGTGGTTGGTCTACTCTCATATTATAAGAGTATTTATTTACTCGATAGATGTATATCAGTGTACTCATGAATGTTTCACTTATCTAACAGTTACCAGATGTATGGGTAGAGGAAACTGAAGTTCCCGAATAAAGCACAGCCCTCTGCCATGTAGATGACAAACCATCTGACTTAAAGCTGTAGCTAGACGGCAAGAACTTGGTTCAAACACACCACTTTATTTGTCTGGTGCCCAACCAGCCCTCTTAAACTGTCTGAGGCAGCCAGGATCTCTCTATTTTTGAGTATGGCATTAAACCCCAATATGATTAAAAATAACACTTATTGACAAGATATTAAGAGGTATCCTCTGCTAAATTTCTTGGTGAATCACTGTAAAACATTCACAATGTAAGACTTAAATATATATGTAATTCCATGTCTACGAAATAAGCTTAACTTTTGTTTAAAGATTTTATGTCTGATGTTTTTATGAGGCAATTGTACTTGTGTACTCACAAAAGTACCAGTATCAGCAAAGGGAGACACGATTCAGTGTAACTGATTTGGGTTGAAATGTTTGGGTTTAACTTTTATTGGTTTCTCCAGATTTGTCAAAATAGCGGGCACACAGACACACATGTTGGCTCTTCACGAATTATTGTAGCAATGAGCAGCGTTTCAGTCCGTCTTAAAATTTTTTTAGCAGTTTCTCACCAGAATTGAAAATAGAAATTGCCTGGACTTCAGCCACAACTGCATTTTGAGTTTTATCTCATTCATGTGAAGAATTGAATAGTCTTCACCGGGCATACATTTGTAAGAGGAATTGAAAGACTAGCAGGTAATGAGTGCTTTCTTTGGCATATGACAGTATTATCTGATTCATTTGCATAAAGCTTGTTTGATGATCAGTGATCATGTTGTATTTTATCTTTTCTATGAAAGTGTGTATAAGCTACAAGTCATTTAAGTCGGGTTGTGAATTTAGGGAGGTAGTCATATTAGTCCACTATACAAGGTCTCTTCCTCCTTTGTCGGTGGAGTCACTACTAAAGAGAAAGAAATCATAACAATGAAGTAAAGCTCATCAGATGGACAGCTAAAAACTTTGCTTGAAAACATTTTTAATTATTTTTTATTTTGTTTGCTTTTAAGAGGTATATACATTCAAACCTTTGAGTTCCATGATGGATTTTATCAGTCAAGTCTGAAGATATTTTCCGCACCTGTTTAAATGCTTTTACTGTTATCATGTTCAGGAGTATCGGGAAGAAATGGTATGTTCCATAAAGCCCACCTTAGAATTGACACACCTGAATGCTTTTCATTCAGTTTTTAAAAATCTTCAAACATGAGTAAAAGTACTCTTAGGTATAGTTTTCACCAGTTTGTCTGGCAATGCCTATTTCAGGTTTGAGCTGTCTTTTTCCTTTAAGCAGATTTGAGTTATGACTGCTGTACATAGGCCATAGTGTTTGTTTGAGCTTAATATCATGCTTGATGTCTTTATAGATATACCAAAATATACACTGTGTTGAGCATTGTATTTGAACCTCTAAAAAGCATAATGTTTACATCTGGAAGTAGTCAGACCATTCAGATCAAATTACATCTTGATGATGTCCATTCCTAATTGTATTCTCTTTTCATCTTTTTTTTTTTTTTACAACAACCTACCTCTGAATGCAACCAGCTTCCAGTGGAAAGAATGCACATTGTATTGTGTTATAAAGTTGTATTGTATTGACAAGTCAAAAGTGGCTTAGTGGGATACACCCAGGAAGTAGAAAAATTCAAGAGAGACTGTCAAGAGTCATATGCATGGTACAGACTAGTGTGTAGTAGTCAAATATGTATGTATCTGTGTTCATTTGTTTGATATACAAGGAAATATGCCACTGTGATTTACAACGTGCTATTCTTTAATCAGTAGGAGTTTTGTTTTTATTTTCGGCCAGTTGAGCAAGGAGAGTTTTTTTATTTAAATCAAAACTTATTTAAATGTTGTTTCATTTTGTGAATGTGAAGCCTTGATAGGCATTATATTGTAACAGAAGAAGTGTGTCACGGTTAGAATTGCATGATGTTTTTAATGTGGAAATTTTGCTCTGTGAAATGTTGCCCTGGCTTTATGACACAATCATTAGTTTCATATTTTAGTTTGACCTCGTAGCAATGTTTTAGCAATTGGGAATCCAATTCTTTGATGTCTGTCAAAGGGTAAATTACTTCGCTGTATGTAGTTTAGCCTGCTGTTGGGTGTGGGTGGACTTTAGGCGAGGCAAAGCGGCTGAGTAAGTCAGAATGTGCGTGAGTCGGTCAATCTGATTTTTGACCCCGTTTCTTTACATGGGCCATTCACTTAACGTGGGTCCTGAATGCAAGACGACACGAATTTGCACTTCATACTCTCAGTGGCCACTGCTCGGGTGGATTCCGTGCTACTTTATTGGATATATTTTCATCGGAACGGAGTGTGTAGGGTGTGATGTCACCCATAATGGGAATATTTTCGAAGAAATCTGGAGTTTTATCTGTAAATATACAATCTTAGCGATGTGCAAAGGCCTAATTTATATGCTTGGGACTTAGATATTTTCAGACATATTTATGTTAAGTCTTGAAGCAAGTGTTGCGAAGATTGTACGTGTTTTACATAAAAGTATGTATGTGAAGCGTTATTCTTTTTTGTTTTTATCGTCCACTTTGTTTAGAGATTCTTATATGTATGGCAACACGTGTTATGTGTGCTGCCTTTAAGCTCATTGCAGTACATAAGAAACGAAATTTTTTCACGCATTATTTAACAACATTGTTAATATGATGTCATTTACGAGCTCTAGGCCTGTGTTAAGAAAATTAATTTTGTATGACTTGACCTTACTTAATTGATGAAGTTGTGTGCCAAAGATTTTTGGGTGTTAGTTACAGACTTAGCTCCCTTGGTGAAATACTGACCATGAATTCCAAGGATATCGCTATGGCGGATACGTCTACTTTTTACTTATACAGTGATGACGTACGGAATTCCGCAATCCACTTTCTTTTATGTGTTAGTACTAACACAGGTAATGAAATTGTATCTGGATGTTTGATGTTACCGAGTTTCAAACGATATGGTATGGAAATTGAGTGTTTTACCTCATAACTTTTCTGCGGTGCAAAAAATTGCTGAAATAATTTATTACTAGTATGCAATCAAGTACTTGCAACTGCTGATCTATGTTTTTACAATGGGCAAATTGTATAGGAATGTTCAGAATAAATGCTTTCTGTTTTAAATGGAGTTAACAGTGGTGTGTTTCGCAATGGTTTCGTTTGTGTTCTCATTTTTATATGTCTTCATAAATGGCGATACTGTTTCACATTACTATTTTTCATAAATGTATTGTTACGTATATAGTTCGCTGAAAACTAGCAATCTTCCACCAAGACGGCGTGCGTACATATCTGTACCTCACGTGTGGGAATGTTTGTCAGGAACTTACGAAACGTCAGTGATTTACTCCGTGCACTCCGCCGGTTTCCTGCTCCTAAACTTTAAACTGACCGTAATCATATAAGCGACAATTATTTGTTGGGGTTAGATATCAGTAAGTCAATGAGTCAGGCTGTAATCATGATGTGGTGGACATAGCTGTCTCCACTGCCGATTGGTCTCTGGTCGCGTGCTCGTCTGCGGCTTTAAGTCAGGAGGTATGTCAGGTACGTCTGGCATTGTGAAGGGCGGATGTTTCTGCGAGGATTTCTTCACTTTGTAAACCTGACTGCCGTCGTGTCAGTGAAATGTTTTTAGAACACCATTAAACCCCGACCAAACACAGACAAATATAAATCCATGCAAATACAGAAACTAATGATGTTGGTTTTACCCTTGTCTGGGAAAGTTGCGTGAACAGAACAATACACGCACTCTGTTAAGGGCAAGGCTTCTGGCTACTTTTCCTATCATTTGTGAATCACCCACGGAATCCTACAATCTGCTAACGCTGTTATTTCACAAGGCGATGAAATATTCATAAATATCCGACTCCATATCATAATTATAATCTTTCAGTGTAGACCTATCCTATCAGTCTACCCTACACAGACATTTTCTATATATTGGTATACTAAGGGTTTTCCGGGCCTTTGGAACAAAACCAGTGATAACCATTATACACATATGGCATATTTTGCTATAATAATTCCAAAATGGCGTGGCAAACAACCAGTACTCGTTCTAGCCTTTATTCCCACCATGCAACTTGAAAAATGACCAACCAATGAAGAACTAAAAAATCAAATAATTATCCCACTAACAGAAAAGAAAGGACTGGACCCTTCCAGACCAAGTGGTTAAGCAAAATGTTTAGATTCTTACTGATGGTAAGTACCACATTCAAGTTAACGTATAATCGCTCGTGAAGCAGTGCGTGGACCATTAACCCAAAGCATGAACAATGAGATCGCGAGATCCACCTCTTGCTCCCTGGGGCTCGTCACAAAAGTGCTCGTGCATCTTCGTTGTGCACACGTCCCTTCACACCATGGTGACTCACTTGTTGCTATGGTACTAACGTGCTCTTGTTATTGGACGCTTGGTGTGGCAGTGTGGTCCACCCACGCACCAGTAAACCTACATAATCATAATCCTGTCCGCGAAACATTCTTTAGTGCGTGGTAAAGTAACATACAAAACGAGAGAGCTTCAGGAGTCGTGTTTCATCGTTTTATTCAAGATATAATGAAGACAGTGCTGTCTACAAAAGCCTGTGCCATTCTAAAAGATTTCACAGCAAGCAGAGCTAGAAGTAATTGGCGATAATACACTTCGTGCAATCTCCTGCAAAGCTTTTGTTCGCATAACTGTTCAGACCTGCATCATGTACAACTGCGTAATAACTTCTTGAAAATTCACACGAAACCATATATTTTCCAAAGTTTCTCGCGACCTTTCAACAGAATTGGCCTACCTGTTCTTGAGCAAATATCAGTCAATTTGTTGAGCATTACGTTTCTCGTTTCGGTTCAATTCAATAATAAAATATGGCAAAACATATATCAAATACTTATAGCCTCTATCATCGGGAGAGCCTACAATAAAGCTACTATACATAAAGGGAGATGCGCAATGAGAATTTGATTTTCACTTCAAATTTGTATGCTCCAATTGTTTAGTTTTTTCAAATAGCAGTCATTTTACAAATATATTTAGCAGACCATCTGGGCCTCCGTATGCCGAGTATTTAGGATGCTTGTACAGCGCAATGACCCTGGAGCCTTTCACCAATGCGGTCTTTGTGAGTTCAAGCCCAGCTCATTCTGGCTTCCTGTCCAGCTGTACGTGGGAAAGTCTGCCAATAACCTGCGGATCCTTGTGGGTTACCTCCTGGGCTCTGCCCAATTTCCTCCCGCCATAATTCTCCGTATCAGTATAATTAAAATATTTTTGAGTACGGCGTAAAACACCATTGAAACACATAAATATATAAAATAGGCCTCCCACCATAATTCTGGCCTCCGTAGTAGTATAATTAAATATTTTTGGGTACGGCGTAAAACACCATTGAAACACATAAATATATAAGAATGGCCTATGTTGTAACCCCGGGTTCTTAAAACTCCAACTAACCATTCAATTTCATGTAAATCACAACTAATAAATAATGAACACATACAATATGTATAGTAGTACACTGCGAAAACAAAAGTTAGTTACCCCAAAACAGTTTTAACGTTAACCTTAACATAATGGCATAAATACATTGTAGGCAATTCGGAACAGTATGGCACGTAACATTGATAAACGATCTACAAGAGTTCCAGATGAACTGGATATGGCACTGAAAACTGTATATTGTTCATCCGCATCTGACAATATCAAACTACGCGCCACATAGCACTGATGAAGGATGAACTGGATATGGCACTGAAAACTGAATAAAGTTCATCCGCGTCTGACAATGCCAAACTACGCGCCACATACCACTCACGAAGTAAGAGAGATATGCAGATGAACTGGTTATGAACTGTAAACTTTGTAAAGTTCATCTGCAAAGTTCATCAACACCGAATTATATGTCATATAACACTGGATAACTGGATATAGCGCAGTAAATCGTAAACATCGACGCAACAACTGTAGCAATATAAGCTTATGAACGCGGGAGAAATAATTATGTCACAATATAAACATGAAAAAGAAACCATCGACAAAAGTACAAAACATTTACGTCTGTCTGGCGAGTTAACAAAAGGCATGGATTCGTAAGCAGCCAAATCTAACTTGAATATCCAATGATGTGTTAAAAGGAATTCAGTGATATCAGTACTTAGATACACGTGGACGTGTGTGCTTCGAACAAAAATTAAATATAACCAGGTTGTGTATAGGTCTACAATAATTCATTAATACAATGGTGTGTAGCTGCAAAGCGCCTCCCAGGCTATCCAGGATTGTGTATACACAGCTTCAAGCCGGTCACGACAAACCCTCCTCGCCTGATCCACAATGATTTCAAGCAAAAACAGCTGATTATAGTACGAGGCTCGTTAAATCGAAAAAGTGAACCGATTTCTTGGGTCATGCAGTTTATACATATCACCGTGCTGAAAGTAGCAGACTGTCAAAACATTACCAATGCTCTCGATTGGCTGTTTTTAACGACCCGGCTGATGGAATCAGCAGTCAATAAATCTGGTCTCCTGGAATTAACCTTCTTCCTCTCCAATTGTTTTCCATTTTGCACTCCTCAAACAAGCCATTGTGTATCGTAAAGTTAGCCTGTGATTCTTTGAATATGTTGAAGATTTTTGGTTCAAGTATCAACGTCGGTTCGACACATACGCAATTCCACATGTCCAGATTTATAGTTTCTCCGCTTATTTCCTATGCTATCTGACGACATGCATTCGCCAAAGCAACCTGAGGGGTCCCCACAGGAAAAGTGTAGAATGTTTCCTCATTTCGCGATGATGCAGGTTACGTAACATGCCTACGGGTAAGCAATAGGAGTCGTTCTAAGCTTCTAGGTCACGTATCTCTGGAATTGCAGGTTGTACACCTGTGTGCACGTCACGCGTGATTTCACATGACTGGTGCCTGGCACAACAAATCCTGTGTGACTTTGTCCCATATTTTCTATATACTTCAAGGTTTTGCTATCCAAACATTTCATCGTGTATTTTACCAGATACATTGTTTTATTTTAATTTTCGCTGTCACAAGATATAGTGTTGTGATCAACTATTGCACATTATTTTAACAAATATGCAAATGGAAAAAAAAGAGCCGGGCACTTGTATGCATTTACATCATGCTACACATCACAATCAATGCTTCCGGGTCCGGAGACGAATGGAGATCCTGGTTATTTACACAGATATTTTCTTCTGCTCCTCTGTGCTGCCCTTTTTCATTTTTTTTTCTGCTTGTTGGGTGGTACCATTTTGTAGGACAAGCTTCAAAGTTTCATTCCAGATTTAAATTTGTGTGTTTTTCAGGAGATGGAGGCGGATGCCCACGAGGCAAAAGTAGTGATAAATCAGGGCTCATTGACCTCTGACTGGGTGAGTTTGACCCATGTCAGCTGTTTGTCAAATTTGCGGAAAATTTTATCGGTCATGTCCCATCAGGAATTTAACTGGAGTTTTCTTAGGGGACAAGGACTATGGGGCCTTGAGGGTTTCGGGCTTAAAGGTTTAGTGACACTGCTGTGAGGCCAAACGTTAACATGTAAGTAAATGGGAAAATAATTGTGGTGTGTGGTCATCTCCTTACTCAGTGGCTCAGATGGAAAAGGGAGCAACGAGACTATAAACAAAAGGGCTGAAGCATAGGCATCGTTTTTGTCTTCGAATCAATGTAACATGGTCACAATGATACAGTCAAGCATATATAATGAAGAGCATTGTTTACAAAGAAATCTCTTCGTGTGTAGAGAAAGACTCGGAAATATTCGGCTGCACGGATCTTTAATATGTTCCTGCAAGGTGAGGCTTGTAATTCACATGTGGAAACGCATACTTCCTGTCCATCCATACACGCCTGCATGCCTTGGCCGGGTGCTAGTCAAGATCAATGTACCAGTATTTCAAGAACAATGTACTCGATGGCGTTCAGGATTGCTGCAGGTGTCCAACAAGGCTGGAGTTGGGGCTTTGCCAGGTGCAGATCTCACGAAAACAGGCGGGGATTGGCGATAGCGCGCCCGCGGTGTGCATTTCAGGGGATGGTCACAAACGGATCTGCGTAGTGAATGTTGTCCAAGAAGCGGATGCTATAGGCAGGGGCGTGTCCGGGGCCCGGGTCCGAGTGAGATGTCAGAGACCTCTTGTTCGGAGACCTACTGTATACAAAAACACACAATATTTCACCAGAGAAACATTGGGAAGAGTGTTATTTGAAATTGATTATCTTCTTTTCTGCAAAGCACATGTGTCTCTCTCAACCCCAATCATTATTGTAGCACGAACAGTAAAAATTTAGGGTCAGCTTTTCTTAATGATTCTTAACATACAAAACAGAAATTCCCCCAAGAAATGAAAAAAAAAGTTTTATTTTCTAAAATGTTCCGAACGGGAGGCACAAAGTAGAATTACTTCAGTGCACATGGTCTCAAAACTTCATAATTTTATAATTTTTCACAGAACAAGTAGCGAAATTCTGAATAGAGGAGCTGTTTCGAATGGTGCCATTCTTAAGCGTTCTTCATCATAATAGCGCCCGCTTTAACACCAAAGTCTTCAAAATCTTTAAAACTAGACGATGTTGATTGATTATCCTTCCTGTGTGCAGTTTTCACATTACTATGGCAATGTGTAACATGAACGAAACCCGAAAACATTTCTCTTATGATTTTACAATTTTCAAAAAACTTAACAAAATATGAATGTAAAAATGTTCAATTGAAATTACGTATACATAGAAACGATTATCAATTGTAATGCTAAAAACTCGAAGAGGTTAGGCTTGAACTAAAAACCTCATTGGTAATGAAGTCAGTTGTATGTCTACAGGAATCAGTTTCCTTGCACAGCGAATTTGTAGATTCCCCTGCTGTCAATGTTCCAGTTGCCTTGGCGACAATGAGCGGTTCAAGACATTCGTGTGGCCATTTGGGCAGTCACGTTTGTTAAAGAATATTTTTCTTCAGTCATAATGGTGTGCAAGTCAGTAACATGCCAAATGTCAGTGGTTTATCCAGTGCACTCCAGTTCCCTCTTGTCCACCTGTCAAACTGGCCGTCAGTGTATAAATGTACAGTACTTGAGTATGGCGTTAAGCAATCAATCAACCAGAGACCAGATTATTCACTTGGTGATACAATGTCATTTTCTCAGGAGGTGTTAGAGCACATTGCTGTTAGAGTATAAATATACCTATATTTGTGTACGCGTCCGTATGACTGTCCATGTACGTCTGCGTGTCTAACTGTGTGTGCGTCCATGTGCATGTGGGTGTCCAAGTGAGTGTCCATATATACATACGTGTCTTCATAATGTACACTGTCCATATAACGCACTATAACCGGACCTTCCTCCCGCCCCGTGCTTTGGGACGCCGAACTGGGCATTGACCTAGACAAAAGACAGCAGAAAACATGCATATAGCGAGCTGAATTTATAACTATTGATGACAGTGAATACTTTCATGTGCCTCGGGCTTGTTCCACAAATAATCTTATACACTACCGGAAAGTTAATTACACCAAAGCATAATTCTGTCCAGGTTTTATTATCGCCGGGGTGGACATCTTCCTCATTATTAAGAGTACAACACATCTTAATGTGCCGAACATCATCAAGTTGAAAAAGACGCAATTAGTCCTTCAAAGAATCAATTCAGCAACCCTCGTCTCAGTACCACAGGTAAAGACAAGATCAGCTCTTAATGTCTTCTTGGCACGGAACCAATACTCTAGGATTAATCAGATTAATTTTATCTGATTATTATAATTAGTGTTCAATAGAGCAGATGGGCTTAGGTAGAGGTGAAGTTAAAGTAATGTAGGTTCTAAAAGGAGACACATCACTGAACACACAGAGACGTATGAAGGTAAACATTTATGGATGTAGAGGGACATTTCATGGCCGTAAAACGGAGTAATTTTAACTTTGTCAAAGACCCGCTTTGCAAGCTGTTTATTGAGTCACCATGTGATGTTTTCTGGTCAGCCTAAAAAGCCTAAATTGCTTGTGTCAGTAATTATGAAATCTTTTCCATTTTTTTTAAGTTTTGTTCATTTGACCGATACACAGAGAAAATGACCCTACAGCGTATTTACACATCTCTGGGAATCTCTGTAGCAGTGTGATGTTATTTCTGTGTCATTTTCCGAGGTATTGGTCAATTAAGGACTGCTACTTTTACGAAATCGACAGCGGCGAATCATTATTTATTTACGGTTATTCCACTAACCACGGTTGATAAAATCAAATTAGAGTGGGCTTCTCACTTTGTTTCTGTGTTCACTGTTTCCGTCGACTACCACTATCTCTAATTGCTAGAGATAATTGCTTTTCTATACTGGCGACAATAGTATCAGGATCAGTATTGTTTTGCCTTGGGTGTTGTGGTGCGTTTCCTGTATGCATGTGCCAATGTCAGCTGAGCATAGGTGAGGCTGTTATAGGCATCGAAAGTAACAACATAATTACAGGTAGCTATCTGTCGAATGATACCTGGAATCAAGTTTGACATAGACCATTAGGTTGCTGTGACCATGTACACCCAGGGAGGGAACAGAAACACGGGTGGGGGAGACAGGGGCAGGGGAAGATATATGGCAAAAGGCAAGACATCTTTAAGAAACAGTATTACTCGTGTATGACTCCCCAGCATGTGAGAATATACTCACATAGTCAGTTGTTTTTAAAGCTGTCGACAGCGATTATTTCAGGAAGTGGGTTTCTCATATGAATCACACAAATGGTATAAATTAGCCAACCGGCCTAAGGAGGGGGTATGGAACCTAGCTAACTGACCAGCGAGGTCGCGTGTTCGAATCCAGCTTTGCCTGGTTCGGATGCGGCTTTGTGCCAGAAGGTTTGTCAGGAATGGTGTTCTCCCCCGGGCCTTAATACATTGCTGATGAATCAGGTTTCTAACTCTGCATTAGGTCCCTGATAACGAAAAGAAGTCTAAATTCCCCAAAATAATAATACTGTTAAATATTTGATATTATTGTGAACCTAAAAGTCGTCTCCGTTTTATTAACATTAGTGAGTATAACCGACGTGCAAATACACTCTTATATAAATATACTTTAATGCCATATATAACTTAAGTAATCTTAAATCCAACACTTTTTGACTGTTGGAGAAGGGAAAACACTTACTAAAGTGTTGGAAATTTAGCACTTTAGGAATTCCTAAGAAACTGTTGCAAATTAGCAATAATTTTCTTGTAATCTGGCACAATGCTACAGCCTGCAACCGTCAAAGCACGGCGTAACATTTGGAGATGTTAATTAGCACTCATATATAGAAGCATTTAATATCTTGTATCATTTTAACCACTAGAAAACACCGATATTTTAAGAGAGTATACTCACCAGTACCCGGAGTCATCGTAAGGGGAAATGTTGTTCCTTTCTAAGTACTTTTCAAAGTTAGCATGATCGCGTTCTGTGATGAAAGGCCATAGTCCTGGAACAATAAACAATTACGCTGAGATGTTGTCTCGGGCAGAAATACGTTAGAGACAAATTAGATCTAAGGCATAGTGCAACTTTTCGATCCACAATTCACTAGGGTAAATTAAGTGTCATTCATCTTGAACGCCTATATTTGATTTTCCATTTCATGTTAGCTCCGAACTCTAGATCTTTCATATTATTAGAATATGACATTAAACACCAATGGAATACATTAACTCCGGGAGTTCAAACCTCCTCCGCAGCTAATTATACACACTCCTCTACTACCGACAAAAGGGTAACACTCTGCATTTCTGTCCTATCTATCAATGGGGAAGAATAGTTTATAAATCTTCGGGATCTTGATCCAGGATCACAAAATTTAGTGGATCAACATATAGGGCATCCACGCAAACTCCCGCCTACATAATGTTCCAGTAAATTAACTGACAGACAGACAGAGAAATTTATATTCGTCAGCAGAAACACAAACCCCTTTCATGGAGGAAGTAAATACCTGTCATAAGGTTTTTCCTCTTCTCCCCAAACAGCTGAAGGACTTTGTCACAGAACTGTGTAAAGGTAAGGTCGGTGTGGCGGGTTGTTAGCAGCTGAGCGAACGTCTTCAGTTCATGGGACGTTAACTTCTTGTGTAACTGTATACAAGGGCAATAAAAACATGGCGTATTTATGGCAGCAAGTATATACATTTGCAACAGATTCAGAACTTCAGTCCGAACTAAAATTACCCCAAGTCCCTAATAAATTCGACCACAGACATGAGTATGTTTTGTCATAGTACTCGGAGGTTCGATATCTGTATCCCATCTGCACTGGCAGGATATTTGATAATTTCTGTCACATATACACATGCCTCTATCTGAAAAATACATTTCATGTTTCAAATTAAATGTTTCGAGTTATCTATTTGCACCTGGACGTATCTGTCTGGCCGGATCTGTTCAGTGTTTAAGGCAGATCCCAGATAACAGATGTTATATGTATTCGCTTCTATGCATTTTCTTGTTTCCTAGACTTTGATCGATTTTGATGGACATTTGGGTTACAGGACAATGGAATAATTTTTGGTTTAAATCCCACAGTTATCTCTCAGATAAAAGAGCATCTTACAGAACAAAGGGAAGCCCTTAACGGTATAACCGAGTGGCTTCGTCTATAAAATTTCCCTTTAAGGATGTTCAGGTAAGAGTATCAAGTTTGAGAACACGGACAATTTGTTAAAGGCGACATATAAAACCTTTGACTTCGATTTGAGCACAACCGTGTACAGGCTTCTCGTGGTATCTGAAGCATGGCACTGACAGCATTTGACGTGGAAATAATTCATTAACTGTTCTTTTGTACAAGTATTTGCACCTGTCTTACACACTGTCGAGTGCAGTCAAGGCCTTCTTTGTGACAGTGGCAGTTTGTATGAAATCGTGGATCGCCTGATAAAAGCGTCAGGGTCACCTTCATGCCGTGACTTTCCAACATCAAAGCAGGACGAGCGTGGCGCTTTCAACAAAGAACTATCCGACGCCTGAAGTTATGAATTTAATATAACCCACGATAATGGAATGTTTTATAACATAGTCCTCATCTGTGTGTCTTTCAAAGAATTTGCACATCCCAGCTGTTAATCTCCGTAACAGTATGAACTTTACCACTGTGACAAAATTTTCCAGCTATATATATAGGTCTTTGTAGGCCTATAAACATAAAGTGCTCATCTTTAAGAAACTTGAGAATTACATATTGAAGAGCACAAGAAAAGTTCAAGTGATCTCTATATACGCCTGGACATTTAAAAAAATGTTTAAATATTTTGTAGATATAGTGAAATTTGTAGTCTGATTACCATGGCAACTGTGGAAAGGAGAGACATATCGTTACCACTGCACCCATGCACTCACCAAAAATTAAAACTGGACATGGAAAACAACTGGAGTGGTAGCCCGGACACAAAAAACACCTCAGACGTACAGATTTACGGGTACATAGACAGACAGACAAACTCGCATTAATGTAAGGAAGGTATAGCCTTAGTTGTACCTTATTGAGATAATCTTGGAGGAGCTCTGCCGCTGACCAGGAACTGATCTCCGTGGAAGAACTGGCAGCGCCCCTGCCCGGCAAAGATCGGTAAATGCTGGAGGAGTGAGCCGAACCAGTGGACGATCTCGACAGGCTGAAATAATCACAAGCGTGGAGTGATTATAACACAACTGGGTCAAAGGTATCTGGGATATGCATGCAATACAATGATGTCGGTGTTTTGAGAAAAAGAATGACACCCCCACTGACAAGCAAACATTTCGACTTGCTGTTGATAATCTATATCAGAGTTAAGCGTCATATATTAAACGTATGTATTCATATACAAGGGGCGTTCCGAATCAGCTTATAGGAGTACTGTACAGTGAGTGCTGTAGATTACTGATCATTCCAAGATGAAGAGACCATGCGAAGACTGACCTCGGAAAAATTTATTGATAAATACTTTCAACTTGTAAATGTAGTCATATAAACTTTTGAATTTTTATGGTAGAATTTATGCACGTAATGCATATAGAGCATGAAGCACAAGGTTGTCACTTGAGTTTTCTTCCCAACGGTAAATTAAGAATGTCATATAAAGATGGTGTTTTTCATAAGAAAAGCAATAGGAACACAGTCGTTTGGGCTTATAAAACTCACCCGTGATTTCATATTATTGACTCCATCCATGGAATTTTATTTGTAAAACATTCTAAAATATAATGTTCGTGTATTTTGCTGATGATTATCTTACTCTAATCTCTAGACGTCTTTACGATGAAGTGGGTGGAAATTCCACAAAAAATACTGAATGTGTCTCAAGCTCATCTGACTTTACACAACGGCATCTAAACTGACTCAGCAGGAACGCTCGGTAAATATGTACAGATTGTGCCATTCTAGATAGCAGACTATGAGGATACTTACAAAGCATATTGACGCGCGAATCCTCGGGTCGGTTGGGATCCAAATATTGTGGGCTCAAACACAGAACTGTTCGAGTCTGAAGCAGAAGGAATGACGTATGTGCAGTTTTCATTTGCAACAAAGGGATTTGGGGCGATTTAATTTCATTTATTGTCAAGAGGTTCCCATTAATATTTCCCACTTTTTATCACGGCGCTATGGTTTACGGGTGGATTAATCCCCAGGTCCCGGAGCGTATCTAAGACATTCGTTATGTACGCGACAAACCTCCTGACTTTAAGCCATTCGCGACAGACGGATTGGAACCGGCGACATTTATGATAAAGGAGCAGATCAGCTGATGTGAGAAGAACGCATTGGAAGATAAAACTAGCTAGGATCCCTCCAGGAAGTGGGTATCGCCAGAATTTCATAAACAGATAGAAGTATGCCATTGTGTTATTGGTAGTTCGTAGGCCTCGACTCCGTCGAATCCAACTGACCATTGGAGTGAGTGTTGGTGAGATTAGGCAAATCTACCTTGAGGAATTCTGGGAAATAAGTTGTCGTCTGCAAGGCACGACCAGTACTGTCAATTTCACAAGACAGCATCGCGAAGAAATCGTGATGTTTTCCTGATTATTTGCGCCAATCAATGTGCACTGGGGTATGTACATGTGGACGAGAAATCACGTATGGAGAGCGTGGCATACTTCTCCGTATTATGAGCTTCCGGTATTATTTGAGGTAATCCTGGGAAGAAATGGTCAGTTCAGCTGCACTATTTTCTATATAATTTTACTTTACTATACTGGACGCCACAAGAATGTGGAGAATTAAAAACGAGATTGAAGAGAATTGTTTTTGAAACTGTTGAATTCGTTTGTACCTGTTCTCTTTCGTGTTGGGCCGGCAGCTGTCAGAGCTGACTCGAACTCCTTGTCGATAAAGTCCATGGTGGCGTCTGTATAGACCAGCTGGAAGCACTGACCCACCAAAGCACAGATCTCTTCCGATATTGTCTGCAGACAGACGGATTGTATTTGTCTATTAAATTTCCATTATAGACAAATTTTCAGTGGTATTTCATTTCTCGTAGCTTTAAAATGGGCAATCATGGCACTCCACAGACCAAGTGCTAGTGCTATTGCCAGTATTGTGTGACAAGGTGCGTCGTCTTCTGGTGTCTTATGCATGTTGTTCAAGTGAGGCAACAATATAAATATGCCACGGTTGGGCAGGGCTTGCTACAAGGAGACACCGTGCTTGCTGAACGATGTAAGACTGATCGATATGAAACCCCAAGCAAGCAAACAAACAAATTATTGAACACTTGTTCTATATCCACAAGACCAATATTACCCTTGGAGGTGCATTGTCTCTCTCGTTGAGTATGACCTAGTGTTGCTTTGTGGTGATACCAAAGTTTACAACTAATCTACTCTTGATACCATGTCATGTATGTAATAAGTTTTTCACAGTATGTTAAAAACCTTTAACCTATTGATGTGGAGAGTTTTTCATATACAAAACCTTATACATATATCTGTATTGTTTTTGATGTAGCTAATTTAAATGCGTTTTTTGGTTAAAATATTAAAATCACAGTGTGTACAGACCATGAATTATATCCTTAACAGCTCAGTTCCTGAGATGAATACTGAACCCGTGCACCTTAATATTAGGTCCGAAAAAAATGTCATCGACTCTTCTTGACGACACCTGGATTATCCTAAGCGCTCTCTGTGACTCTGTGGAGGTGATGGATGTTAGGGCATATCATAACCAACTCAATTCTTTACCACATCTCTTGCCGCACAAATACAATTTCCTTATACTTTCGTACACAAGTCGTTTTCCCTCACCCATGCTCTTCGATTGTTCCCACTGTTTGCCTGCACTCATGTTTCGTTGACTACCATACTTAATAAGGGCACAAACGTGTCAAAACACAAATCCCAGGAGCTTTTTTTCATCGGTAACGGTTAAAGGTGTGTCGAGTTTCAGCGTGTATTTACCTTGTTTTCACAGTATATCACAGCCAACTGACAACCAGACTTCGGATCACCTGGAAAACAGAGCAAAGTGACCAAGATGTGAAAAGCTATATTGGCTTGAACGGTATTCAGTAATATGAAAGACGTATTCAGTACAGGCCATGTCCATTTACTATACAGTGGCTACACACTTGGCTGTCAAACAAACATCTCCAGAAACATTTTGACTACAGTGACAATGACATCTATTGCTCAGTGATTAACTAGTAGGCCTATATACCCAGGTACAGACACCACAATACACCTCAGAGTGGTTAAAATGAGGAAATTCTATCTTCAGACACATGGCATAACATTAAGATGACATTTGCCTAAGTATGTACACATAATGGCTTTCTCTCGAATAAGTATGTAGTTACATGTGTCATAGACCCGCGTTATCATCACACACTTAAATGTATGTGTTATAGTATACTGAGCCATTGTATTGAAGACATGGTTTGATGACGATATATAGGTATATCACACTGTGCACCCTGATATATATATATATATATATATATATATATATATATATATATATATATATATATATATATATATCATTGATTATTCATTACATGGATAAACCAACTTGCATTGACTTACCATATTTGAGTGCTAAGATGTGTTGTCTATCATCTTTTATATAGCTAATGGCAGCAATCTGATGAGTACTAACTCTTAGCTGTAGCTCCTATGAAAAAAAGGAGAACAAACAAATTCAGTGAAGTTATATTCCATGATAAAAATGCAAAGCCTATGCATAGAGGTTTTCGAACTTTCTCAGAGTTTGTTGTTCTTTGTTGCTTCGTGAAAGGTGACAAAATGAACACGTTCACACAATTTTATCAAGATTGAACGAAATTTGGTACATCGCGGAACTCAGATCGTGACAGACGTACAGGTCGAGAGACAGACATACAGACAGACAGGCAATGAGACAGACAGATAGACATAAAGACAGACTGTGAGGTTCACATTAATATCTCTCCTATTCATTGAAGCTGGAATATTCATTTGACTGGAGTTTTCGCACTTCATGCCTGCAGGAAATCCGACAGAACCTGCAAGGGGAAACCATGTTCCTGGCTAACTTCTTGTCTTAAGGCCTCAGTCGATCCATTCAGACATTAAGTGCTGCCGATAAAAATCATTTTTTTCTGCTTCGCCCTATAAATTACAAAGTGTTCCCTCTTCCTCTACACCATACACAGAATAACCAGAGACTAGTGCCAACACTTCCTATGTCAACTTTATCATAAGTTTATAAATAATGTTGTTTAGATTATGACCCCTGGCAAGAAGGCGTCATTTGTCATGAAACACGGAAATAGAGGATTTACAACGTCTTTGTGAAATGCATCCACACTTCAAGTGTTAGGCAGTCATACGTTGTTTATCTCTATGATAATGCCTACCTCATTTTTTGCCCGTATAATTTTAATATTCCGAACACTGATGCTCAATATTGCTCGGTTCTCTGGCGTTATACCCCGAGACACGATGTCACGTTTCTGTATAAAAAAAAAACATAGGTCGTTTTATGCGATATTTGAAGGCACGTCATTCTGGAAATTAATATACCAGCTGATACAACTGCAAGAAATGTATATCATTAATGTCAAGGAGCTGAGTTTAAAACCGGTGTCAGAGGTGACCTAACGACACGAATTGGACACCTCGTGCTGTTTTTGGAATGGAGATTTAAGAGCAATGGTTTACTTGATGAATACGAATTTCGGTCTTGACGCTAAAATATGAAGTCTTGGTCAAGTGGCCAAGTAGGTCACAAATATTGCGCTGCAACACACGTGAATTCTTGGACACAGAGTGGTTAGGATCATTCGGAGCATTAGGATCTTCACTGGAACTACTGACAAATCCGGCCATGGAACCTAACATGATGTCAAAGTCATCCGAATGATTTGGAGAGTGGAACCCAGAACCCAGTAGAATGCTTTACAAATAAGCCCAAGGATTCTGCATGACTTAAATATTGGTCCTTGAACTTCTAATTCATTGTGAATCGTTCCCAGGGTCTTTTTTATGGTCTGTTTATAGGTTTCCGGGATTTTAATAATTTGCGGTTTTCATTAAGGAATTCAAATCAGTTCGTGAATCCGCCCAAACATCCATAGCGCAAATATAACGCTTTCTATAACCTACTTGCATGGTTATGAATGATTTGTATTGCAATTGATTACATTGCATCTAATTCAGTGCAAAAAACACTAAAAAGATAACAACAGGTAATTTCCGATATCATTTTTAAGAGCCTTTCAGCTCAATTTTATTTGCTCATATTTATGTCTTTCACGAAGCTCATTTTTATGTTTACCTCGATATTCCACTGATAGATGGAAGGAATATGGTTATTTACGAGACACTCACCTTGCCTTTGTCTATCGACCGTAACACCGTCGTTCTATTCGTTACATCTTCGTGGACTGGAAAGTTGTCGATTAGCCCAGCGAACTGAAAAGAAAATAATTTACGTTCTTTACAGTTTGACTCATGTTAATTCTGTATACTCAATAGTTTGTATTTATACCAAACACGGACATATTTGTGGGTGGTGAAGATCGGAGAAAAATCTGTAAGTAAGATTTAGACCTACAGGTTCCATATGTAAAGGAAACTGTGGAAGAATATAAGCTGTGTTCCGTTCATTTACCAATGCAAGAGCGTCACCATTTTCACGATTTTATTCAGTTTACAGTATTTCATAGTCCACTGAAAGTTTTAAACTTCGGTGGTTTTGGAGAATAAGATGTTTTGACGAAGTAAATGTGCCAAACAATAAAACACCAATTGTATACCAAAGAATATACAAGTCATTTTCTCCCAGATGATTTCTGGGTAAACACAGAAGAGAAATAAAATCTCACGATAATTAACATTTCATTATGTTTTATTACATGTTAATGGCTCTCGCCTTTATGATAAAATGGACAACTTCAGTTTGCAGCTGTAAATTATCGTTCTTAGGATAGTAGTTTCCGAAGAGGTCCTAGCGCAAGGCCATACATATCTCGCCTTGGAGTATTGTTAAAAGCAAGTCACTGATTCAAACACTAGTGTGAAAAGGATATACCATGAACAGCCAGCAGTATATTAAAGCTTCTTATGTTCCTCAGTGGATGTAAGACCCCTGTTGGCAGACTGTATGGACCAATTGTTCAGGAACTCCATCAGTCGGTTTCATAGCTGCCACATATCGCATGAGTGGCCGAATGGTTAGAGCTTCCGCCTCGGGAGGTCGGGAAATCCGAGATCAACATCGTGTCAGGTGATAAGGTAAGCCAATATAAATGGTACTTGTTGCTGCTTCGCGCTTGGCTATCGGTACTGAGAGGTTTGTTACGTCATCAACACCTTGCTTTTGTTAACAGTTGCAATTAAATCGTGACTGAGAGATACATATTTGTATTCCACCTGTAAATTATCAAGAGACCTGGGTTGCGAAATTTAATTTAGGTGTCATGTCTAGTATATGAACTGCCTTCCTTGCTTTAATGAATCTTAGGATCGACATTCGTTTGATTGAAAACTGGTTATTGCCTCTCCCCTATAGGTTTCTAGCTGAGTTTTCTATTTAATACGCAATTATTCTCTACATATGTCTTTGGGATATGATTTTTACGTTGTTTTGGACACGGGTTTGGCGATAATCGACTTGGAAATTCCAGTTATGGTTTACTCGTGATGTATGAATGTCGGATTTGACGCTTACAATCTAACAGTGAATGGCTGTGGACCTTGTCGAGTTTTTAAACATCAATCACGGATGGTAAAGGCAAAAAACGAACTACAGACTTGATAATTTCCAGCTGACCTTGGTTATTATGCACCAACAAACATTCCCGGAAGTCAATAGAAATCCGAAACGATTTTCGGCTTTTCGCTTGAAAACTTAAGATGTAGTATTCGCGGATAATGTGAACGGCGTCCCCACTGTAGGGTGTATATAGAAGTGGGTCTGAAAATTGTCGCGGTTCAAATGTATACTGTGTGAAGAATGGAAGTATGTCGAAACATTGTGGTTTGTGAAAATTAGACAGGAAAAATAAACAGCAAAGAAAACAAGGGCAACTTGGAAATGACTGCGACATTATCCCTGAAGAAGTATATATATATATATATATACCAGCATTCATTGGCCTGTTTGCAGACACTGTTTGGATTGAGTGATTACATTACACGCGTCCATGTTGTCCGCGAGATTTAAGACTTGTCCACAATAATGGGGAAGGATACTGCCCCAATAATTTTTCAATCAGGGGACAGTTAACAGTTTACCGACATCTTGCAGACCAAAATGGGTAAGTCTGCAGGTCGAGGCGCAGTTCGTGCCATTTAGTGTTTGCACACCCAAGCTGACAATAGGCTGAGTGGACGAGATAATGTATGTTGAATATTCACAATATTCACTGATATTCACAATATTCACTGATGTATTATAGAGCTGTTTGAAATTACCATTGATTCACACAATGGACCTTTACGAGCATTTCTATGAATAGATGCCGCCGTTCTTGTGTACAAGGAAGGCTTGGTCAAGTTCCAAGACGGAGCTTCCAAGTACATGTGTATCAATAGTGTCAGCTTGGTTGGGTGTGGTCAAGGAACGCACTGGAGGTCTATTCATCTATGGAAAGTAATGGTTGTAGGTCTGAATCTTTTCTCCTGAGGGACTAAACTGAACACCCTGCATGGAGACAACGGAAGACTAGGGCACCGTTCCCGCTGACAAAAGTGTAATAGAACCACCTGGAGCAATTAATTCCACTTCTGTGTATATGTCGGTCTCTCGGGTCAACGAACCACTCACTGTGTACACACATGCATGGCCTTTAAATCCACGACCTCAACAAACTGCTATTATAACAGTGTCCTGAAGCATGATACACGGTCAGTCCATGTCTATTGGATGAAAACAATCAATTCCAGCACCTCACAATGAATATTCAAGAGGTCCTATTGACGTTTCATGACCTATCTGTTCGGGAATGGATATACTTCACGACAACTGGCCTTTGAATTTAATCAAGTGAACACATTTTAAACCAATCACCGACAGTCTCAGAGCTTCTAAGAAGTAACCACGTTGACCACATGACTTTGATTTCTCAGGTACTGTATACACAATCGTTGCACAACTGTTTATTGACGCCTTTTGATTCACGTTTTGGATAAAAATCACGAAATTCAATGACGAAGGTTTGGACTCACTGACCCACACAGGAAAACGAAGAAGCAATGGTGCGGATTCTCTGGCACATGGCAATTGGCCAGCTATGTAGTTAGCACGTACATTATACATTCAGTGTGAATGGGGTCCTGATGACAAAATTATCCCACGGTCTCTAAGTCTGTACAGGTTATATCTGAAAGACACTGAGCCACCCCAACAAGAACACACACCACGAAATACTGTCAACCGCATGCAAGGGCAATACAAAGTCAACTAAAACACACAGTTGCCAGTTGCCTATGAGCCATGATTTTTCTCACATAGCCTGTCTGTTACATGTCTTTGCAAGCTACTTCCGCAGCAGCTATACAGAATTTAATTATGATGGAACCCTACCTACGTAATTAGCCAATGGCCAATCTGCAAAGTAACCAAGCAAACTGTTCATCAACAACTAAGACAAATATGGAGGGTGAAAGCAGTAATGAATTATTCGAGCGATCAATCGATCGATCGAGACACGAATAGGCCAGTCAGGATAAATAACGTAATGGATTCTGCAGTATATAAGTTCTGCAGTATAAGCCTTGCAGTACATTATTACGATTTGCAAAATGAGTTCTGCAGTGTAATACAAGACCTTAACATAGAGAATAAAACCAGAGCAGCGACGACAATGTGTTACTTGGCAAATAGTCACACATTACTGGTGAAGTACAGTCTCTTAATTTCACCCTAGATGGGGTTTTATTCTAACTGTTCATCTAAGTGTTTGAGAGGTAACAACTTATGCTCCCCTGACACCATAGCACCATAAGCAGCATTAGGTATAGTAAATTATTATTACAATTATCATTATTTTATCATTATTATTATCATTTTTGGACCAGATATCATATTAACGACCAGGTCAGAGTTGCACACAGGAAATCAAGATGATTAAATTGATAGTAACTACTATGGCAAAATATATCTTCATCGTAGGAGTTATTATGATCATAGGGTACGATTGCTTGTGAAACAGACTCCAAGGTAGGGCTTATATGAATTACTGCAAAATAAAATAAATAAATAAATAAATACAAATATATGCAGGACTTACTGCAACTTCCTCTTCCACGAAGCCTGAGAGCAGTTTCTGAGGGTCGATGTAATATTCCGGTGGAGTTAGTGATAATTCCTTTAAAGAGTGTTTAGCTTGCTTCCCCCGTGGACTGCCATTTACAGCGCCAGTTGAGGAGTGCTTGCCAGATTTGTGTCCGTGGTCGCCACTTTTATGTGCATGGTCACCATTTTTTTGGCCATGGTCGCTATTTTTATGGCCATGATCGCCAGGTTTACGACCGTGAACAACGGCTCTCTCCTCTCGATGTCCATTAAGCGGGCTCTTGTCGTTATTCGAGCCACGGGGTGTCAACTTTTCCTGTTTACCTCCGTGATGGTGGTGGTGTCCGTCTGGTTTCATTGATAAGCCGTGGGTTGGACTTATTACAGCGTTTTTTAGCATGCCTGAAAGCCAGTAAAATAAATTGATGACAACAAAAAGATCCGAATGTCACACTTCTTTTCCCACTATCCACACTAGATCTGGTCTAGGTAAGTTAAATGTAGTAAACCTGTAGGTACAATCTTTAAGACTCTTATAGCTGGGACGCGAAATATAAATGGTATATCAGTAAACACTGATGCTGGATCTGTAAAACTACAACAGACCTATAGGCCACATGCTGAATTAATTACGTTTCTTTGGCCACTTAAAAACCACATAATTTCTTTACCCTCATATACTAATGGAATTCCAGAGTGAAATAAGACGAACACTAAGCAACGAGATAAGATTTGAAAAGATGTTAAAATTCACGGTGTAACATATACACATTGTACAGTAGACCCAAACACTATTCAATCTTTGAAAAGCAACAAAACGTACCTTGTCATTTAGGCTAAGCATATGTACAAGCAACTATGAATAGCTTACTGTGTTTACTGCGTTTAATCCCAGAGTATATAAGTTGAGATAGTGAATGCTGTTTTTCTGGTGAATACAAAATGATGAAATGTTGCTCGTTTGACGTCTCGAGTTCGAACCCGGCTTTCGCTGATCTTTGATGGGCTTTGTTTCAGGTCACCTGTGTCTGGAGAGGTACAGCTACTTCCTCTGGGCTTACACACGAGTGTTCCTTTGTATACATTGCAACAGTGAAAAAAAAGTGGTTTTTGTGTGTTTGTGTGTTTTCTTTTTTTTTTTGGAAGGGGGGGGGGGGTAACATTATTTAGGTCTTATCATCGACCTCTCCAGTAACTGGTGTGTTCCTCCAAAGTGCCAAGCGAGGTAGTACCAACATTACCTATGTTAAAGTTTCAATTATGACTCGATTCGCGAGTTGTTTACAAGGAATACCCTCCATGTACTAGACGCCACCACAACGGATGAAGATTGAGAGGAAATGTAACCAGTGAAAAAAAACAAAAAAACACAACGCCCTTTATTAGCTATATACCAAATCAAACCTGCTGACTACGAAATCCCACATTCGAACCCGCGGCTTCCACGAGTTAACGGTAATTGTAGTCATTACGCCATCAGCTGAATCGGTTCAGAGAGACCCCAGTATACCTTAACATCGTAAATCGGTTTATAAATACACCACTATTTTGAAACAACGCTGACTTCGATTAAAATTGATATAATTCGATTAAAAAAAGGCAAAATAGGGCCTAAGGACCAAAAAAAAAAATAAATAAATAAATAAAATGCTGAATCGGCTCATGAAACTGATGACTAAATCGGTTCATAAATACCATGCACAGTGTAACGGAAACCGAATCAAAATACAGTTGAATCGGAGTCTCATACATCTCACCCCATAGATGTATAGCCATACATGTACACGCATATCAGAAGTAATAGGAAGGGTCCCGATGTACGTATTTTCAGTTTCCTTGACACAGAGGTATACACTACTGAGCAAACACACCCACTTACTGCCTCGCCTATATTCAATGGTTCGCGTCGTTAACCTGTGTTTACTTAATTGCCTGTTCAGGTTTATGATGTATGTAAATTCTTTAGCTACCTGGAGTCCATGCTGACACACATAAACCCTGAATGGTTTGGATATGTTTGGATTGGTTCACAAAGCTGAAAACCAACTAATTTAACTTCGCCATGTACTTTTAAAAAGTTCCTGAATCAATATCCTTAAGCGTCTGAAACTAGTGTATTCTAGGGACGAAATATCGTGGACAATTGTCAGGAGTTTCGTAAGATATTTACCGCAGTATTGTCTTATACTCAGATTGGCGGACGCCATGCATATAGAAAGTGGTTTTGTGAGAATGTTAACGGTTTTTGGACAAAGAGTAGATTCCATTGCTGAACTTTTCACCAGTAGATTTTCTATTATACCCTGAAAAGCGTAAATCCCAACTGTCGTTAATTCTGAGACTCAACACGAGGTAACAGCGACTATTTGGAAGTCTAATCATGTCATGACTGAATTTTTAAAGCTATCAACAAAGCACCTCGCGTAAAGGTCCCTATACATGGCGATAAATCGCGCTGTTCCCTTTTGGGGGTGAAGTTACAGGTATTACAGTCCTGCGTATATTGACAGTTTCACCATGCAGTGTAGTGTACACAGGCCATGAGAAGACAGCTCATACGTAATACTCGAGCCGACTTCACTATGAGCTTTAAAAATTGCAAACCTGAGTATAATACGAAGTAGATGATCCATGCAGAAGTCTAAATTTAAATAATTACAGTTGTTTTTACATACATGGCGCTTTTTAACTGATCCCAATTTGAACTTCTGTGTTTATATACGGTGCTGTGTAAATGGTTTAAAATCACATTTCAGATTTTGACTTAAACCAAACCTGGCTTTATGGAAACTGACCCCGTTGCTTATATAGCCTAAGTATGGTAACATTCACGAATGCATTTGACTTACCTGTAATTAATGTAAGGGTGTGTGCCAGGTGTGTGGGGTAAAGATCAGTCTACTCACACGTGCCCTGTATCACGCCTTTAACTTGGCTAAGGTATATCCAATATATATTTCCCTGGCCATGTACCTAATGCCTGTCCCGTACGTTGTGTACTTGTAAATGTAGGTTACTCATTTGTGTTTTTCGGCTTTCGCACGAGATCCGGTGAAAGATTACAAAAAGCAATTCATCGGCCGACACAAGGGCAAATAGAGCGGCATTCTTCGGGGGTTTCGGGGCGGGTCAATCTGGCTATACCCTTCCATTATACGCCCTTCTATCTCACCCATACACTGACCTCGTTTGGAGAGAGGACTCTGGGTAACAGTGAATAATACACCCATGTCAAACACAAACAAACGCTCAACCATTTCAATATACATATCGCGTTTGAAGGCAAAGGATAATTTATCTATCAATAGCTGAAGGAGATATTGATTTCTCCAGGACATCATATAGGGTGTACAGGTAGGTGCATTCCATAGGCAGATCTATACGTGAATGAAAATTAAAACTGGGAACAAATAAATACAAAAAAACCCACAGTACAATGCTCTTAAAACCCCTCTACCGGAAGAACATGTACTATGTAACGAATAGATACAAATTCCAAGACATATAGTATTGTGTATAATAACCAGCCATTCATACAATTACGTAGGAGTTGTCTAGGTTTGGTGAACTGGGGAGAAATCCCCGGAGAGAGAGCCGTTAGAAACCGTTTATAAAATTTAACTTAAATATATCTTAACTTAAAGATATCGTAGAAAAGGTCAAGGTCGCTGATAATCAATAGGCTTCTTCCTCACACCGGCCCCCGACCCCAACGACAATACCCCTTGCCCAAGATTGGCCGAGGGGTAAAAGAGAAACAACAGAAGGAAAAGAAACCCTTGATATCGATAGTGTGTTAACCACAGGTTTAGATTTTAGACGAACGAATTAATTTTTCTTTATTTATGTGACCGGTGCTTAACGCCATACGTAAGAGTCTTTCACTTATGTGACGAATTTACAAGGTTATTGTGTGATTGGAGGATAAACATTCTGACTTAAATAGGCATGAACTGGATTCGAATCGGTAACGTCATTTGGTGGAATTCAGATCAACCGACACAAGTTCTAAAATTTGTCTGTAACGGTTACATATACAATACAAGTTTGACTCTACCATATGTAGTTTAAACTGTTAATTTCCTTTCTTACAAACAATGGTGTATCTAATATCTAGCTCTATCTTAAATTGTTTAGACTGTTAATTTGCTTTCTGACGAGCATGGTGTATCTCATTTTCTTGTCGCATAACGCTTATTGGTTTGTTGAGTTTGTTGTTGCGTTCATTGGTCGGTTGAGTTTGTTGAGTTGAGCATAATGGTTTGTTGAGTTGTGTTTCTTGCCTTGTTGAGTTTGCTAAGTTCGTTGGTTCCTTGGTTTGCTGAGTTTTTATGGTTGTTTGTTGGGATAGGAGGTTTGTTAACTTTGTTGTTGCGTTAATTGGCCTCTTGACACTGTTGTGTTTGTTGAGATTCTTTGTTAATACTAATTGCATGCTATGCTGAGTTTGACTCTGTTAATTTTCTTTCATGGTTTGTGGAATTTTTTTTTGTAGCATAAACCAGCCATGACGTACTGAATGTCTCTATCATATTTCAATACATTTTAACTCTGAGATATCCCTAGGTGCAGGTTCAATCGGGGCCTTTGACAGAAATGCGAGCAAGCGTCGCTAATCCCGGATATTCCAATTCCTTTACTAATAGACTGGCCACCTTGATACAGGTAAAAAATCTTGAGTATTTGGAATGTTTAATCACTCAACCAAGTAAAGAATCATTCATTCAATCAATCAATCAATCAATGAATCCACGTCTGAAATTTGCCTCTCTCTACTCCTATGTTAATGTACACATACATCTAATCTGATAATGAAACTAGGTGATAAAAAGATTTGAAATTGGTGATGCCTTATCAATAATTTGGATGAATCATTTTATACTCTTGAAAATCTATACTTAAAACATGCAGGGCTAAGCATAAAAGTCCATGTACATATACAGAGATAGGTATATACATCTGTATGAGCAGCCGCCATAGACTGCGCATTATATATGTTACTTGTGTACAATGTGTCTGTTGTGGTACCATAGTGCCCGTTTATTATGCGTTCCAGTTCTGCTGAGAAAAGATTTATTGAACCTCTGAGACACGTGGGAATGTTTTGAGACACAGACAGAAAGGGGGGAGGAGTAGGTGGTGGTTAAGGAAGTGTCTACTCGAGATTGGGTGGGGTGGTTTTGACACACCTGGATGGTTTACTATACCTGTGGTAGTGTGTGTACAGTCAGGCAGACAAAGTTGACGTCAGTACCTCTTTTCTTTGTAAATACCCCTTAGGTAACCACACTGGGTTACTTGGAGATCAGAAATACACAAGACCAAATAAAAGTGTTCGCTGTCCTTTAACACAGAATCTATGTGTTAAAAGTTTCCATCGAGTGTCCCACTTAGAGACTATATATTTCATATATATGAATATAATGGAAGAAGTAGACGGGGAAGGTGGCGATGAAAATTATAAAAAAATGAAGACGACGAAAGTGAAGATGATGATGAAAATGATGACGAGGAAGAAATACAATGAAAGTGAAGAAGATGATGATGAAAATAAGAAAAACGTATATAACGACGAAAAGTGAAGAACATGATGATGGGAATGAGGAAGAAGAAGACGATTAAAATGAAGATGATGATGATGAAAATGAAGACAAAATAGAAGGCAACAAAAGTAAAGAAGATGAAAACGGCGAAGGAGAAGAAAATGTTACAGTAGATTAGGATAAAAATTTTGAAAATACGGACTGAGAAGGAGAAAAATGAATTTATTTATTTATTGCATAGGAATTTTACGTCTTACTCAAGAAGATTTCACTTCTACGACAGCGCCCAGCAATTTGGTGGGTGGAAAGAAGGCAGAGTCCAGAGGACACCCAAGATCATCCGCAAGTTGCGAGCAGACCTTCCCAGGAACTGTCGGAAAGAAAAGCAGCCTGAGCTGGGTTTGAACTCACAGCGACTGCATTGGTGAGAGACTCCTTAGTCATTGCGTTACGAAAAAATGATGAAAATGAGGAAGAAGAAGACGAAGAAGACAACGAGTTCTCATATTCCTTTTAAATTTAAAGAAAGGGTCTCGTACAAAGCATTGCTCGCCATGTGGGTTCACATTTTTATGTTTAATTGCATAACACTCTGGCGCTCGAGAGATATAATTCGGGTGAGAAGTAAAATAACAAACGAGATACTGTAAACTGTGTGAAACATCGCTGTAAGATATAGTTATTTATTTATCTGATTATTGTTTAACGTCGTACTCAAGTACCTTTCCCTTATACGATGGCGAACAGCTTAATGGATGGAGAAAACTTGAGTTCCTGGCGTAAAACATCGACTTTCACACGTCACTGACGAACTTTCCCGCATGCGGCGTACAGATATGCGCATTATACTGGTGGAAGACAAGTGGTTTTCAATGAACGACAGACTGTGCAGCCACATGAGATTCGTCCATCATTAATTGTCACTGAAGGCTCCACGAATAGTGGGCTCGAGAGAATCTAGACATCTAAACGCCCACCTCGTAATCTTAACGTCTATGTGATAAATGGCATAATATCATCTCCATATAAATGATAACTATTACCTAGTAAGCTTGCACTTCTTTACTACCAGCCACGGAATAAACATCGCACAAATCTTCGATGTTTAATTGAGCCTCATCTACGTAAAGATCTCTAGGTCTTGTTGCCATGGTTATTGGTTTGCAAACATCCCTCCCAGTTGCTGAAGACCTAATCCGTAGGCTCTTCTTTTTAAAGCGAATGTCAATCTGAGATGATTTTACAGGACCATTTTACATGAAAGTTGTTCCAAACTTCAGACTGTCCAATTCCATTGACTGGAAGCAATTTGCTGATCAGCTAAACAGTTTAATAGATTCTGATCAAAGCCGGATTGATGAGCACATCGCCCCCATTTTCGCTGCATGACACGTATACAACCAGCGTAAAACCTTTCAGAGGTTTACTTGGCACTGTGGACAATGCTGAGTTTTCTTGCCGCGTGCCCTGCAGCTGTAGATTGGTATCCAGCTGATATGGATATTATTTTCAACAATACTAACATTTGTGTGTCACAAAATCGTTGCAATCCATCGTAATGACGATATTAAAAAAAAAAGAACAACGCCAACAGCACAGCGGTGATGTATGGGGCTTTGATCTTGATACAAATGATGGTGACACTGTTCCTGACAAAATAACGGTGCATTTTATATACCATTAAGAAGGTGAAGGCGACGCAAAGCTTTAAATACTTCCAGAAGCATGAAAGATAAGGTCTACAGTGCTGAGATTATTATGGCTGTGGGATGTTGTCGGTCTGGATTGTCACGGTTCTACTGTTCTCGGGACTTTCGTGTCGATAAGTTGTCTACATTTTCCAACTGACGGCCGTAGCGAACATCGCTTGAGTTCTCTCCAGCATAACATACAGCCAACCGATGGTGGCAGCCAACATAACTTGCCTTCTCTCTGACGTGACATTCTGATGATGGCAGCGGACATCGCTTGTCTTCTCTAACGTGACATATAGCCAACTGATGATGGCAGCGGACATCGCTTGTTTTCTGTCTAACGTGATATACAGCCAACTGATGGTGTCAACGGACATCGCTTGTCTTCTCCCTAACGTGACATATGGCCAACTGATGGTCGCAGCGGACATAGCTTGTCTTCACTGTAACCTGACAAACAGTTAACTAATGATGGCAACAGGCATCGCTTGCCTTCTCTCTAATGTGACGTATAGCCAACTGACGATCGCAGGGGATATAGCTTTCCTTTCATAACGTGACATATAGCCAACTGATGGTCGCAGTGGACATCGCTTGTCTTCTCTCTAACGTGACTTACAGTAATTGATGATGACAGCAGACATCTCTTGTCTTCTCTCTAGCGTGACTTATAGCCAACTAATGATGGCAGCAGACATCGCTGGTCTTCCCCTCTAACGTGACATATAGCCGACTGACGGTCGCAGCAGACATACCTTTCCTTCTCTCTAACATGAAATATACTTCGGCGAAAATCTGGATACCACGCGTGGGAAAGTGTGTCAGCTTCTTCCCAAGGGTCAGTAGTTTAATCCAGCGACTCGACCCGGATTTCTCTACCCACGAAACTGACCGCCATCGCACACATGAAAAATTCTCAAGTACGGCATTGAACACCACACTGAATCAACTAATAAATAAATAAATAGATAAAAGTAATAAAAGTAATAATAAGTAAAAGTTTAAAGTATTCCGACACAGACAAGTTTCTATGAGTGTGAATTATATTACTTAGGGTTTAACTACTCCTGGCCAATCGTGTGTTTGGTTACAATGCACGCGCTTACTCGCCCTCCAGAATAAAGTGTTACGTCAGCAGCAAATTTATGACGAAGCAAAAGATATCCGTACATTTATACACTTATATACATTAGTGTTCTTATACAATTCATACATACATGCTTCAATGAAATCATGGGCCCGTTCAACCGAAAATATAACGTGAACCAAATGTAGTACTAAATATGGTACTCTTCCAAATAAAGACAGGGATAATTGGAGCATGTTACTGACGCTGATATCAAAAATCACCAACAGGTTGTCAATCTGCAGCCTATCCACGTGGTTATATTTTCCCACTCATTTATAGCTGAACTGAGACACGTCCATGCAAGTCGACCGTCTTCATTCAAATATATGTATAAGTTTTTATAGCTGTGACAAACAGCTATTTTTGTTCTTGAGCGTGCCTCACGACAATTTTCTTCTTTCTTCAGAATAGGCAAAGTCGAATGTGGCCTTGTTTACGTCTTACTTGACACGGTATCAACCTGTTGGCTGATGGTCGCCGGGCTGACCCGGATGACGCCACTGGGGAGCGTTGTTTGGCCAATTGTCTCGCTATCGTCACTTCCTTTAAAGCACAGTTTGGAGAACCTCAGCGAGCGATTGGTTGTCAAGAAAATTATGGGATTGACCACAGGATGAAAGAAAATGAGAGCTCCAAACACCTGAAACACAGAGAACCATTCGGACGAGAAGAAAGAGTCTTTGTTCAGCAAGTACTGGAGTTGCATCACTGAGGCGGGGGTCCAGCAACAGAAGAAAATGGCGATAATAATCAAGATTATTTTAGCCATCCGTTTTTTCCGGATTTCAGACCGCTTCCCTTGTCCAAATGACTGTTTGTCTCGAAAGATCTTTGCCAAAATTCTTCCGTACAGGATTACAACGATGAGCAATGGTATTCCGAAAAATGTAATATTAATGTAAATCACACTTTCCATTACAGCAAACGGAGTACAAAGATAATAGGTGTCTCCATTGGCAACCGGTAAGTGGGCATGCTGTAACAAAAAAGAGAATTACTATTAAGTTAACATACTTGCTTGAGGCAGTACACACAAAGTATTTACACAGTAAGCGAGGAAATCGATATTGCAGTCGAGCATTCCCTATCTGGTGTCTGCTAAAATAAGGTTTAGTCGTATAAGGTGAGCATAATTGACCAATTAATAAGATAACCTTGAGGTTATGTACTGTGAGGGAAATAAATGTAGTAACTCCAATTTTAGTATTTATACATCAGTGAAATCCCAGTATTTCCTTCACTGATAAAAGTGATATCTTCACTGGTTAGATATTACTTTTGTTATTACAATTTGATATTACACTGAGTGACCTTGACCATTGACCCAGACGCCGTGACGTCGAAAATGAAACACTTTGTTTTTATGACGTTCCAATCTGAGATCACTGCGATGACGTCATAATTCAACCCTATTCGATTGCTATATTCCGACGTCACGCAAGAAGACACGACGTCATACTAGCCGTCATGTAATCCGGTACGACGTCACGCTAGTGACAGGCCTGTGAAGGTCAGCAGCTAAAACAATGCTTCACACTTCTTTAAATACACAAAATCATGACACTGTTAAAGTATAAATAACAAATAGAATATTGCATTCGCGTCTCTTGGGTTATCATTTCAACCTCTCACTCAAACATATTTATAGTATTCAACCTTTACTGTGCAATATCCTCTATATAGTAATTGGAGTGATAAGCAAACCATTTATATTCCTGTGAAGGATAGCCTATATATATTGGTGTTATTTGTATTTATTTACTTCACTGATGTCTTATACATTTATGAGAAACCTGCCAGAGTCTTGAGAAACAAGCCCGACCCTAGTCAGGTTCCAAAAAAATCTTCACGAAACGCTACAGTGTTAATTTCGATGTTTAACTTGTAAACACATTCATGCATCAGATACAGAGTAGTATACATGTTTGAGAAACTTATGTTTAATACTTAATTACATGTGTATATTTATTAAACACGCTTCTTTGAAGTTTAATAACACATTAAAGGCGTTGAGCGTTGGTCATTTTCCAGTGTATACATTTGCATGTGTCGGTTGGGGATGGATTCGAACATGCACGTCACTTCAAAGCCTAGAACTTTCCATTTGAAATTACAAACCGGTCATTTTAGTCCATTGTTAACAAAGCAGACATATATACATAAAATACAGGGACATAAACTCTCTCTTAAACTTGTGAATCATCAAACTTGTATGGAAGCCGGATGAGAACATCTCGTCCCGCGACACGAGGCCGAGGGCAAATCGCGCGCGAATGGTACCGTCCTCGTGTCGCGGATCTCGACCCGCGGGGGCGAGAACGGTGCCGTCTCCGTGTCGCGACTCGTGACCTATCAAAGCCTATTTCACGTGGGCCTACGTGCCAAGGGCCCGTCTTGCAAAGCTGTAGTAAAGCTGCGACTGGGTGCAAGCCTGTCGGACGTGTGTCGAAGGAAACACTGACCGTCTTACAAAACTGGAGTAGCTGCGACTTGATGTAAAGTTTGTTGCAAATTTACACCTACCCTCAAGTAGACGTAAATTCCGTAATCATACTAAATATGGCGGCGCGTGTGGTGTTTCGTAGGCACACGTTCCACATTGCGGCAACTTTAGTAAGACGCTGCTAGGAGCTGATGGAAGCCGCTACTAAGCGGATGTAAGCTACTCCAGCTTTGTAAGACGGGCCCAGGTGCGTGAGTAGGTCATCTGAAGCCCATTCCGTTGACAGAAATTGACACATGCTTTTCTGGGGCTTATGAAAATGTCATCCATACTTTCGGATTTTGAAACAATAATTATCTGATGTTAAAGTAAAAGACAGCTCATGACTGAGCCACTGTTTATTAAAAACATTACAAAATTATCTTTTGAATGCAAAAACCTATTTGAATTTATATGAATTCGTGGTCGAATTATCTTTGTGTGAAATATTGTGCTGCCGACTTCGGATCTGGAGGCGCCCATGCTTTTAAGCTTATGAGAGACTGACCTATCAGAGAGCTAGGAGATATCAGCTCTGACGTAAATCTGCCTAGTTGACTGCCAATGTAAAAACATAGGAACAGGACACTGTTTTAATGTGATATGTTTTTATTATAACAAGTCCATGTTTGAAGAACACTGCAAAAAATTTCCAGACCATTGTGTTGTGACAGTAGTAAGTTTCTTGATCATTTCACGTTATAAACTTATATATATACTTAATTTTCAACCACAACCTCAGCGGCTTACTACAGTCTCAGGTGACAAGAGTGATCCGCACTTGTAACATTTAGGTCACAGCTAATGGCTGCGTTTAATATTTAACCGACGGAACATGGTTAAATGTCGATTTCCACTGTCGTAGTAGTTGTTAGAAACACATTTTACCGAAATAAACATAATACTGTTCAATCTTTCTGACAAATTTAAAATGAAAGACAGTGTATGTTCAAAGTTAAGTAAAAGAAGAGGGTATGATAAGGCGAGGAAACTTCCCCTTGCGGGTGCAATAAATTGATCATGAATTTTTTTTCCTACGTTACTTTTCCTTTTTTAATTCCGACATATATAATACTTGAGTGTTTAGGATTTGACAAAAAAGTATACATTTTTGAATCATTGAAAATGTCACTGTCAACTGAAAGTGGCACATGTCCCAATTTGGTCAATTTCTTGCAGTGTTGGGCCTATTCAAGCTCCGATATAGGCATGAAGGAAGTGGAGTCCCAGGACAAAACTTGCCGAGAACTTTATTTAAATGAGTTTGACCTTTATCCATGTACTAAAAATATTTGTAGGGGTTCACTTCCCTCATGGTTAAAACAATGACTTTGTCTTTTGATTTGAACGACCTGTTTTTCACCTCGATGTGTACCGAATGCATGTCCTTGTAATCATGTGTTGAGTTTAGTGTAGAGGTGAGCAAATGGTGGTATGGTCTATGGGATCCTTGGTTCGAGTCTATCTTGTCATTTCCACGAAACTGTGTTGTTTTAAATAAGCAATTCTGTAATAATATCATACATGTATAATTAAACATTTTAAAAACTAAAGAACTGATGAAAATATAAATCGATCTCATATGTATACTACATGTTTCGTCCACAAGTAGCTCTTTGGCTGTATGGGATCGATCAGCTACAAAAAAATATTTTCATGAACTATCACGATGATATACGTGTTGTATTATATTCACATTCTGTAAAATTGGTTCATCGTGCAATTCTGCTTACAATTATATTTTAAAGAAACGTAAAGTAGAAAATTATTTGCTGCATTAGATCCTTAGAAAAGGGGACGACAGACCTTACATCACATTGGACCGTGTTAAAAGAAAAGCAAAGAGTCCATGAAAAACATGAAATGTTGGAAACCAAACAACAGTCCGATAATGTAGCGTCCGATAACTTGTTCGGATAACTCGAATGCCAATGACCCGTTTTGCGGTTAACTGATGACTGACAATCGTCGCAGACAAACTAATTCATTTCTGTCTACAACGGGCAGTGCTAGCCATGGGCACTTTCAGCAGCTTATCACACCTCCTGCTATTAGTGGTTAAGAAGGAGCGGAGCGAGCGAACCCCTTCTTAAGCACTAAAATTTCACTTAATATGGACTAATTGCCTTAAAACATAATCTGATTTTTCATTCCCCGTCAAAGGACACATTTCTATTCACAAAGCATAGGGTACAGACCACGATTACTTTCAGTCCAGGCAGCATTTCCACCATGTTCGATGCTTGCGGAAACATTGGTAACACATATGGAGATTTCGATCTTCGGTTAAACCATGTTGATTTTCGGCCTCTCTGCTGGTACTAGTGTGGCACAAAATACTACTCATGATTCAGAGACTTTATCTGTTGGTATTCCGAGTTGTGTGAACAAAGTTGCCCTTATTAAAAATGGCCAAGCATTATGTAATGATATGTGAAAACTCCACGGTTATGAATTGTTTTTCCCGGGAATGAGTATAAAAGGAAATAAACTCATAAATCCTGCAATACTTTGCTGAAAATTTGGACATGGATAGTTACTCAAAATAAATGTGTTCTTCTCTAGTATACTGGTTTTCATTTAACATTTCAAATTTCATGGAACATAAAAATTGTTAAATGTGAAAGATTTTGTAGCCTGTATTTGCTAGTAATAGCATACAATGATGTGATTTTGTAAAGTTCGCACTACTGGATATGAGCTGTTACACTGTCTTTGCGGTGTTCACAAACAATACACTGTGTTGGTTTCTCCCGTGGCTTGGCACGCAATGGTTATGAGCTGTCAATCAGCCGTCTACACTCAGTGAATCAGTGAACTGGCAGGAAGCCAATATTCCTGAAAATTTAAAGGATTAAGTCGGTGACTTCATGTGACAATTTCATTCGTTGAAAGATTTAGTTATGTTCTAAACAGAATAAACCAGCGTCCACCGTTGACACATTACAGACATAACCCATCTAAAATGAACTCTTCGTGGGGTCTACGAATGCCTGCTACTGATTAAAAGGCCATAACCGCGCCCGATATTTTCTTGAAATCGACACTTTCTTGAAATCGGCACATAGGCCTACATGAAATACGCTTTGACAGGTCGCGGGCCTCGACCCGAGGACGGTACCGTCCTCGTCTCCTCGTCATCCTCATGTCGCGAGTCTCGACCCGCAATTCGCGGGACGAGATGCCCACATCCGACTTCCATAGAAATGCGGTTTGCTAAAGAGAAATATTTTGATGGAGTTAAAATATTCTTGAGTTCAATTTTTTTGTTTGCTTGTCAATTGTCAGTGATAATGGTCGAAGAGCAACTGATCCCCAAAGAACGAAGGGCAGCACTTACAGCCATTCGCTTTTTGTCATCAGGATGGGCCAGGGGAGGGGGGGGAGGAGGTTATTAACATCTAGTCCCTGTTCATCTGGGATTAAAAAAAATTTTTGTATAAGCTCGTAGGTGAATGGAGGACAATTCCCGCCTACAGTTATCTGAGTCTCAGCTGTCTTTAGTCTGCTGTTTATTCCTGACCTTGTGATGATGACTTACAGGCAAATTGGTATTACAATCATTCATTGCAGGAATCACTGTTGTGCGCGAAAGGTACCCCATTGATATATATACAATGAACTTAAATAAGCCCCCCATCCATCCCCTGGAAACGTCATTTGGTATCTCGCAAAGCGTTTTACGTGAATGTCGAGTGTATCCGCCGTGTGCCTTGATGACAGCCTGAACCACTTCTTCTCATACCATGATCAGCCTCGTGATACTCTGAAGAGGACGTTGGTGGCATTCCTCGTGCAAGGCGGATTCCAGTTGGGCCAGATCATGTACAGGTGGATCCCTTGCTTGCACACGACGACCAATCATGTCGCAGACATGCTCCAGAGGGTTAAGATCGGGGCTCATTACACGCCAAGGAATCAGGAAGCTGACGGGTGGTATGAGGAGAAGGGTTCAGGTTGTCATCCAGGCACACAGCGGACACACCCGACATTGATGTAATTTGTACGAAATTACAAATGGCGTTTTCATTGAGTAATTTCAACCACTGCTTCAACAAGGCTCACTCCAGAACCCTGTAAAGCCATTGTTTCACATCAAAACCAATGATGATAGAATTGCATGTGTGTTATCATTAAAACACATGAATTCCAATCATTTGTCGCTTTTCATTAGCCAAAGGGTCACGCGGCTAATTACAATTACAATTTTACACTCCTTCGATACAGAAGAACATTAATCGCACGTGTACAAAAATCGCCACAGTGAAAACCGGGAGGAGGGTGTTGCTTAATTTACTATTTTGTGTATATATAACCAAGATCTTACCAAAGCCAGCTTGATTGGCACGATGGTTTCCAAGGCGCAAAAAATCCAAAGACAGAGCAGTAAAATGAAAATACATCGCTTCCCGCTCCATGACCTAAAGCGGATTGGGTGAAACAAGGCACAGTAACTCTCCAGGGATAGAACCATCTTAGTGTTAACTGCCAGATACACGGAGAAGTACCGAAAGAAGATGTACAAGTCACACGTGCCCACTGTCCAGGACACCTGATTGGTCAGATCTTGAATTCGAAGAGGCACTGAGGTGGCAATAAGGAAATCCGCTGCGATAAAAAAATCATATATATTTAAAATGATACGTGATTTACATGATTTATAACAGATAATTGGTGGAATATGGAAGCCACGTGCATGTGGTCATTACTCCGTCGAGCACACTTTTATTGGAGTACTACTATTTTTCGGCTTTCGGCCATGTTGATTTTGCTTGCATCTTTAATTAGCATAAATTTGGTGCCGGAGTACATGAATACTCATATACATACTGAAAATAAACGCATTCAGGTCTTTATTCAACAAAAGCCATATTTGGTAATTAAAGAGGCGTGTTTATTATACTAAACACATACTGACATAATAAATACTTTTACATATCTTAATATTTTACAAAACACTTTCATTGGACATCTACTGTTTATTGAATGCATTCCCGTCTTGCCACACGTTTAAAGTATAATAAACGCATTTATTTAATCCATCTCCTTCATGTCATTTATGAATAAACACCAGGACGCGTTCATTAAGCGCAACAGAAATGTGTTTATGTACCCATTTGTCAGCTAAACACTTGTTTTTTAGTGTGTAAAAGACAATACAGTTATTTATTACATACACTAGTACATGTTATAACTAAAATGTCGTCATATCTCGCTGTCTTTCAAGAATTGAATCCAAAAGACAGCGAGCTACAGTACGTCGGAGCAATGACCACAATGTATGGACATTCATATGTAATGGAAAAAGGTATTTCATCGTTTTCTGGTTTTCGGAAGCGTCTGTATTCAATAAAATAAAAATGTAGTCCCAGAACAAAATGAAAATCACAATCACAACAAAGGTTTCCAAAGTTCTCACTTCGTGGCCACGCTTCCATACTGTCCACAGTGATCGGGCCTCTAACACATTACTGGCGAATGACACTTGTTGGCAATCTCCTTACACTGTCACACTGTCAGAGCTATGCCCTCAGAATTATTGACCATCTCTGAAGGCCAAGGACAGAATTCAGTACAATACAGAAAACCATTCTTGTTTTTTATTCTTTTCTGCTACCCTTTCTATCTTGCACAACGAATGAACAATGCAGTCTAATTGTCTACTTGTCATCATTTCTTGAGATTAGTCAATTAAGTCAATTAAGCAATTGAGTAAGTGAATTAGGTACTGTCTTGCCTTCATGAAAATTCACCTTCTGTTTGCCGTCCAAGCATACTATAGTTCGGGAGCTATACAGAAGAGGTTTATCGCTGGCCCCGCTGGTACCACGGGATCGTAGCTACAATCGATTTTAAACCCTACAACTGACTTTACAATCGATTGTGAAAATAAGATACACCGCTTGCACAAAGGCAATGTAAGGCGATGGTAACTTTTTCAAGTTACGATCTCGATCGTAGACGTAAATTTGACTCGTACATAGGTCTGTGTAAATGAGCAGTGTGCCAGTCATCAAGTTTTTCTTACCTTCGTTTTTAAATTAAAAGAGTTCTACATCATCATGATTCAGCAGCGAACAACAACAACATGTGAAAAACTTCTTGTAACACCTGAGAAAATTAAATTGTACACCTTTGCAAAGGTACTACCGTACCGAGCTGCTAGGTCAGCTTCACGCATTCCCGGAATGATCCCAGATGGACTCGCTGTTCTACCTCAAGAGCGGCCTTAAATCTTAAGTATTAAATCTTAAATAAAACCCTGACCTTGTACATTTATGCACCGATGAACAGGGAAATATTCTATGCATACAACTGTAGCTTCAAGTTTATGTTCCAATCAACGGGTAAAGTAAATCCTTGGTGTTTTAACGAAATGTCTTCGCTCGGGTATACTTCCGCCAGTTTTACGCAGGTTAAGACAAAATAACATCGTCCAATACCTAATGTTCTGCGGCAGATAGCCACAGATCTGTTGGACATCCTGTTTGATATCAGAAGTCAGTGTGGCTCTTTCTGTTCTGCACGTCAGTGCATCTTTAGATCAGTTAAGCAACATTTGTGCGGCTATGACAACCATAGCTCACAATCCCTTTGTGCAAGAGGCTGTCGATTATAACTGACAGCTACAATCCAGATCGTAGTGATTTACAATCAACTTACGCTTATGATCCCTTCGTGTAAGTGGCCCAAGATCGCATACGTAAGAAAGTACATTTGACATTAGTCCCAAGTTGCTATTTCCATCCTTCTGTTGTATACTGGAATGAAGGGATATCGTAGCCACTGGGGGAAGCATTGTTGGAGATAACGCGCTTTCAAGCCAAGTCAGATAAGTCCTTTCTGAACGACGTGTGCAGCCCAAAACTACCACAGCCAGCTGGCCGTCTACGTACGTTACCGCAACATCCAGCACCGGTTCCATAGAAGTGCACGGTGAAATTTTCACTACAATTAGCAGCTTGAGTTTTACCTTCCATTTGGTATGAGCCGATTCCTTGAGTCAGACCGGAACGTAAAAATGCCAAAGCCGGGGCCGGTAAACCATCTTTCAACAGTAATCCAGAAGTTTAAACTTTTGAACCGGGCTTTTCGAGCCAACGTCTGCCATGTCTTGAATTCTAATTCCGGTAGGCGTTGGGCCCCGAAAATTTTATCCCACCCTTCACATACTCTGTACAGCGCATGATTATGTGTAGGGTGGGATAAAATCGCCCCATAGCCTGCCAGAAGATTGAATTCAAAACATGGTTGTGTCATTGCTAAGTGGAATATACGTGGGATGTTGTGTGTGCGGTCGAGCTGAGAGGTAAGAGACACAGTTGACACCTGTTTTGGGCTGCAAACATCGTTCAGTAAGGACTTATGTGAGTTGGCGTGAAAGCGCCTAGGCTCTAGCACTGCTTCCTTCTGTAGCTTTGATATCCCGTCAGTCCAGTATATAAAAGAGGAGTGGAAAAGCAACCTGGGGCTAGTTTGACATATGAAACATAGGACTGGGCCGATACTCCAGAATGATGATTGGTAAGTGCGACACGCCTGTAAAGCACCCCTGGGGATGTAGGTCCAGGTACCCCTACATTATTGCTACCGTTCACAGTTGAGTACCGTTAGGATGAGACTTATTTTATGTCCTCTGCATGACAATCTTATCACTACAAGCCCATTCTTAAGATGTTCAAGTATAGTACATTAGGCCATCTATGAACAGCCTAATTAACTCATTGACATTCTGAAGTCCCAGCTCCATGCACAAATCCGCTTAAGAAAGGTCATGGGTCAAGACTCGTGAAACAATACCAGCAAAATGATTGAATCTGCCACGGTTGAG
This sequence comes from Acanthopleura granulata, assembly GCA_016165875.1. Lineage (NCBI taxonomy): Eukaryota > Metazoa > Mollusca > Polyplacophora > Chitonida > Chitonidae > Acanthopleura > Acanthopleura granulata. The sequence goes on along the minus strand of JABBOT010000022.1, from coordinate 3,055,017 downwards.
TTTAAGATTAAAATTTATATTTTATTTACCGCATGACAGTCTCATCAATAAAAGATATACTCATTGCACAAAAGCTGATTCTTAATTGCCACCAAAATTGCACAAAACCACACAAAATATCACCAGCTGGTCTAAATTGCCGTCAGAAGGCCTTAGGAACTCTCTTTATACCTGGACATCTTGTTTTGGAATGTAACAAGCAAGCAAGTTGTGTCAATCAAGAGGTCTTAATATGGAAGACAGAGGTCTTAATATATGTCCAATTTCTACATTTCTTGCACTTTTGTCTTAAATTGACGGAGCCCTAATATATCTGTACCATTTTCACCCTATTTAAAAGTTTCATTGAGTAGGACTAATGAAATCATTTTTTCCCCCTGATTTTGTCGCCAAAGTACATGTAGGAGGAGAACAAAGCAAAATTGTAACGTTTGCTGCTATGTAAGCCATTTAAGGAAAGCACTGTTAACGTTTTTTGTGACATTTATTGGCAATGTCGGTTGTATACGAGATGTATTTGTTCAACACGTTACACCAGGATAAGCTGATTTAAATTTGAGTTTTTTCTTCTCAGTATTGATTAGTTTAGCTACGTATCAAACATAAAAGAACTAGTCAAGTTGTTATTTTTCAAAAGCGTAAATCAACTATTTTTATACAGTCAACTGAACTATATAACCGGAAGTATAATTTAATAATACAAAATAGGAAGAACTGGAGGTTTAAGCCGTATTAATGTAAAAGACTACAGTATCACAGAGATTAAGAGCAGCGCAGTGGCGACAGAGTGGAGTGATAGTTGGCAAATGGTCACACACATGAACATGGCCAGGACAAGATACTTCTGTTAAGGTATTAATATATCTCTCGATCTAAACGCTTAATCAGTTACAACCTACACGTTCCACTATAGCTTAACCATAACGAGGTGAAAAAAAGTAATGCTGTGATGTTATTAGACGTCACTCAAAGTTCACCAAACATTCATGCAGAGCGGTCAACATAATTGCCTTTGGACTCCAGTGGACTTCTGGGTAGTCAATGTTAAATAATTTACAATTTTCTGGATCTAGTTTACCTAGTCCTAATGTGGATGGCTAAAGCCTAGTTTCGCCAAGAACACAAAAGAGTACACTTTGCCAATCGGTGCAATGAATTAAGGGCCTTCAATATCAACATTTTATAACGTGCATCTACCCTGGTGCATCCGGTTGAACATGTTCTTCTACGTACATCAAACAAAATGTCACGTTTCAAGATATTTTTATTCAGCGCATTTCAGTTATGTACCCTTAAATTTTGTAAAAGATTCAATGAGAGGAAAAAGTCAGAATTTCAATTTTCTTAAGCCCTTGACTTTTTGTTTAAATCCAAAATATCTACTTCAGATCTTGAAAGTTATACGGATGGATTTGTTAATTTATTTGATTGGTGTTTTATGCCATATTCAAGAATATTTCACTTGTACGACGGCGGTCAGCGTTATGGTGGGAGAATGCCAAGTAAAGCGAGGGTTTGGTGGGGTGGGGATCATCCGTACATACGACGTGAGCTGGACTTGAGCTCACAGCGACCGCATTGGTGCGTGTCCTTATCGGGCTGCAGAGGCACCTGTACAAACTATGTATAACTGATCTGCGATTGCATATGGTTCAATGTTCCAATAAATCCCCAAATATAAGTACAAATATCCGACATTCCGACAATTCCAACAGTCCCTGTATGAACCAAAAGTGTTCCAGGGGTTTTAGAGGCATTTTTACGGCAATTTAGGCCACCTGATGACCTTTGATCCGTTTGTATGTGGATTGGGTGGGTGGAATCGGCATTTTGTAATCAGTATCTCAGCGTATGTTTTGGACGAAAACATTCTCGTAGCCCATCTGATCGGTAAGAGACCTAACTTGTGTTAATTAGACCATTCTTAAAGTGGCATGGTAGCCCAAAATTTTGATTTTTAAACAAGTTCTGATTGGGACGTATTAACGAAGTTCTGAACTTCGTTCATAAACTAAATCAGTCACGTTGAAATTGAAAATATTCATAGAGTATGTAGCTTTTTGGAGCCCGGAAGAATCCTGCCGTTATTTGAATTCAACACAGAGGGCAGGCCATTTTGCCTTATCAATATTCAACCGAAAGGACCCAGGCCCTCTTAATCAGTCGATATTGGCTACACGAACTCGGAAATTTCGATTTTGAGTCACACAGATTCACATAGATACATGTAGAGTGTAGCAGCTTACACAGTCCTGAGAAAAGGTTACCAATAACTTTGTCATTAAACCACGAGCCAGAAACTTGTGTCTGTTTGACCTTTTAACACCGCCACAAGAACAGCAGGTGCACCCACCTGTCAAGCAGTAGTTTTGCGACTCTAGACTTGCTTCATGTCATTCTGTAATAACGCAAAAACACCTACTATTTGGGAGACCATGTCTCTTTAAGTGCCTTTGTGTTGTAGAGGGAAACGTAAGAATGACTGAGTGAATGAATGAATGATTATGGGTTTACGCCACATCGGCAATGTCTTAGCTATATCGTGGTAAAGCAAATTTAAGACTTAGGTGTTAGTGATAAGGCTGCCATGCTGAAAGCATAAAAGAAGTTTCATCGCTGTAGTCAACCGTGACCGATACCATAGCTTTGGTGTCATTTAGCCCAAATGTTAATTTTTAACACCTTCCTATCAGTAGATTTGTGCATGGAACAAACTTCAGGATCAGCATTCAATAATCAGTTTATCTGAAGGTATCTTTCGGTAAAAAAATCAATCTCGTCCACATGACCTATATTGCTAATACTTAGCCTTAATTGGACCGTTCTGCATGAAGAGACTAGGCCTTTCCTGTCTTGAAACGTTACAATAGGCTTTTAATGACAAGACTGCAACGTGGAACATATAAGTTTCATCCATGTGCTCACTCGTGAATGTGGAACATGTAAGTTTCATCCTTCTACTCACCCGTGAATGTGGAACATATAAGTTTCATCCTTGTACTCACCCGTGACAGATAACATCAGTTCTGGGGCTCTTAGAACTCCGCCCCGAGGGATCTGAGCACGGGTGCCGTACTTACGAATCACCATTTCCATGTGCCCAACATTTCGTACAAGGTCTAACCGATAAACCTATTCTCATTCAGCTCCAGGAATAAACCTGTTGTTTTTTCCTCTACGCTTATATAGAACATTATCACAAAAACAGTATCTTACCTATTGACAAGTTGAAGATGCACATGGCAGATCCGGTAGAGGAGTCAGATTTCCAAGCCATTCTTATCCGCACCATAAGAAGAACGTTCAAGCAGATGGCAAGGACCGACAAGGTGGCCATCAGGATATTCAAAGGCGTGGTGGACAGTTGGGGCACAGCGCTTAGAACAGCCAGACTGTAGTTCCCCACCCCAGAAATGTTATCATCGCTGATCGTGATATTCTCAGATACCATCTTTTTCCTTTATAAACGTATGGGGAATGAAGCCAACTATGCTATGAACACTCGCTGCCTATGCCCTTCCCAAGATGCATACGTTCTCAAGGGTACAGCGAATAGCTATCAGCGTGAGAGTTGGCGGAGAAGGGTAGCCAATCGGGGTACGAATCTGTACAGAGCCTACGATACTGCCATATAGCATGTGTCATCTAATCGGTAAGAGCTAAAGTCTTCACCATGCGTGATAATTGAGCCGTCATTCCTATATTAGCACTTCTGCGAGTTTGTTAAAGGGCTTCCCTTTGCATGGTAGTAGAGACATGCAGGCCGGGTGTTATCACTTGTGTAGAATGCACACTCGAGATCAACAAACATGCTTACAAATTGTGCATTTTGAGTGGGCGAATACACGGCATTTGGTTGAACACTTGCATTGTTCACGTGGAAAAAACAAAATACTTCAAAATACCATCGCGGACTATTTAGGGGGTCTAGCGGCTGCTTCTAGAAACCCTCTTGCTCCTCTTGCTCTCCCCTCCCATACAACTCACTAGTGGTCATCGATGATGACGTAACATGAACAACACGATCAATTAAATAAATTTCTGATCTCGTTGGTTTGTGGTTTTAAGGGACATTGCTGTAGAATTCTAAACATCATTCATATTTATTCATAAAGACACCTGATGATGAACCCAGCTATTTCTCGACGGGATTTGCGCTTCCAACTGTCAAGATCGACAAATACGGAGTCAGGGGTCATCTAGGAATTTAAATTTATTGCATTGTTGTTCAAGGCCACACTCAAAAATGTTTCACTCTTAGGATGGCCGGGGGTAAACCACCAACCTTTGATATATTACTGGGGGCCTCCGTGAATCAGTCGGTTGGCGCTTTAGCGCAGCGCAATGATCCAGAAGCCTCCCACCAATGCGGTCGCTGTGAGTTCAAGTCCAGCTGGCTTCCTCTCCGGCAGTACGTGGGAAGATCTGCCCGCAACCTGCAGATGTTCGTGGGTTTCCTCCGGGCTCTGCCCGGTTTCCTCCCACCATAATGCTGGCCGCCGTCGTAAATGAAATATACGGCGTGAGTAAACACCAATCAAATAAATAATAAAATAAATGATATGTTACTTTCTCACATATGGTATACAGATACGCACAGGCACCGTATTGAGAAAAGTGGTCTTAATCGAACGCTATATATATATACACAAAGAATAAATCCCCCCCCCCCCGGTTTTCACTGTGGCGATTTTGTACACATGCGATTAATGTTTTTCTGTGTCAAAAGAGTGTAAAATATGATTGGTTGTGAACCGTGTGACGCTTTGGCTAATGAAAAACGACAAAAAATGATTGGAATCCATGTGTTTTAATGATAACACCAATGCATTTTTATCATCACTGGTTTTGATGTGAAACAATGGCTTTACAAATATGGTTCTGGTGTGAGCTGTGTTGAAGCACCGATCTTTGGCAAGCTAATTTTCAAGTGGTCTTCAAGTAATGTTAGACTCCATTTTGTCACCCATGCCCCACACGAATGAGGGAGAATTTAGAAATTGCGCATCCAAGGCCAGGTTTGAACATATACGATGCAGTTATGTGTTGAATTATGGGAGCCCATTGTGATCACGTCTTCGTGATGAAGTCGACATGCTACATTTCGTCATATCGTTGTCATTGGTTTCCTTTGGCGTAAAACGTTACTTTGCCGCGTTAACTGATGGTCAGATTGGGCTTCCATACAGCTAGAATAGCTTGGGTCTGCCATCACAAATCACGAAGGCTGAAAGACTAAAGAACGCCATGAGGAAGACATCATGGAGACATGAGCCTGACAAATGCAATCACATTATACCGAAACCGGGCCAACCAGTACCGGTACTACCAACATGACCGAAGGTTAAGTCAGACAAGTAAACGATGCAACGTCTTCACAAAGTTAAAGCACCACCTCGGTGGCCTGCCTGGTGATTAGAGCGCACGCCTGGGTGTCGGGAGACCCGGGATCAATCCCGGGTCGGGTCATACCAAAGGTCTTTAAAATAGTGCTTTTTGTTGTCTTGCTTTGCCGTCAGCACCGAGAGGTTAGAAAAAATAAACAGGACTGGTCGGCTCGGCCTCAGTATAATGTCATTGAGTGCAAATGTGTCAATATCTGGTGTCTTCGGCTTGATGTTCCAATGTCGGCAGCACTGCGGCCGCATGGAGTCGCCCTGTTACAGTTAGGAAGACCAGTACGTATACATTCTAATGATTCGTCGTCATCACGTGACTGAAAAATTGTTGAGTACGTTGTAAAACCCAAGCATACATACATACCTACATGCATCCACGCAGCTAAATGCGTCTCCCCCCGAGGACGGATTTTTCTGAAACTTAGTCTGTCCTGACACTTTGCACACAAGCATACATGTGATGGACTATACATTCAACTTCATACAGTCGTTTTGCTAACAAAAACAAAGATAAGATCGTTCCTGAAAACTCACTGCATGCATGTTGAATCCATATTGAATGTTGTTAAAGATTTTTACAGCGAAAACCTGGATTTCGTGAAATAGTTAAGAAGCCTGCATTCAGTGGTCTACTCACAAACAACTAAATAGGCCAATACCACAAACCCGGTTTAAACAGAAAACTTTTGTTATAACTACATATGAAACGTATAAATATGAAGTACTGTATAGCTATAACCACTGTCACAGACAAGATTTTTTGTTGAACTTCATTATGATAATTTCAGAATACCAGCTTAAATATTTGCGGACCGCCTCGGTGGTATAGCGGTTAGAGCGTCCGCCTCGAAGTCGGGGGATCCGGATCAATCTCGGGTCGGGTCATTCCAAAGACTTTAAAAATGATACTTGTTGCTGCCTCGCTTGGCGCTCAGCATTGAGAGGTTAGAGCAAGGAAACAGGACTGGTCATGTCTGACATCTTCGGTATGATGTTCCAGTGGCGGCAGGATTTTGGCACCATGGACTCGCCCAGCCACAGGGACACACAGACACATACCTAGAACTCGTCGTCGTCACATGACTGAAAATTGAAAAAAATGTACGACTTCAAACTTAAGCATACATGCAGCCTACAATGTACATACATGTATATTTGCGAAACACCATGTGACCTTCAGGGAATGCAGAATAACGGATTACTATAACTGATTTACGAATGATTGCTTAATGTATAATAAAAGATCTTGTGCATTTAAAAAAATAAATGCTTAATGTCTTACATTGTACAAAATAATGAAATTAATCAGTGGTATTCTTATTTCTGGAGAAACAAAAAAAAAATGATAATAATAATAAAAAAAAAAATATAAAAAAGAAAAGAGAAAGTATTTTTTCTTTAACTTCGAAGTGCATGTCAGATTATTTCCTTGCCTGAAAATCATTTTAGTGAAAATTCCGTTCTACGTGTTAAAAGATTTTTTGAGAAATCTGTTTTTACTGCATAAATCAAAAAATACTTTTACTCTCACAGCACTAACGTATCACAAGTAAAGATTGGTTGTGTTACAGGAAATTTTGCAGTAGATGGAAATCATAGATCATCAGGCAAAATCGGGGTTATTCCCCAATAATTCTGTCAAACTGAATTTGCATATCACGTGACCGTAAAAAACCTTTCAAGTTTTCCCCACAACAATTCATTGACATTGTCGAATGCACGCTTTATGCGTTCGTGATTGATGTATTACAGCAATATAACTCTTAACTGCCATTTAAAGATAATTATATTAGAATAATATCCAGCTATTGACCCTTTGAAATTTATTTATAGTTTTAAAAATACCACTCACAAGACTAATGACATTAGACTCAAGTTAATTACCCCCCCCCGTCCCCAAATAAATGAAACGTTTGCCATTGTTCTTTGACACGATCATCTTTCTCTTCAAAGATCCTCGTCTACACCATTAAATAGGGTTTTTTTCTTATTTTGTCATTTTTTTTATTTCTGTATTTCTGTTTTTATTCCTGTACATATCACTGGCCATTTATTTGCCATGACACACTTTGAAATATTCTTTGGCCGAGATTGAAGGCCGACCTTACTTTGCGGTATGAGTTGTGTCCCCTTTGTATACTGTATCGTCAGCAAGTTTTTGACAACAGTATTAATCAATAACCATTTCTTTTTTCCAGAAATAACTTCTTATTCTTCGTTGAATAATGCCTGCATTATGACCAAAGAGGAATCATGTTTATTTATTGCTTTGATTTTTCAATTTGACGTTAGAGGTCAGCCCTGCGAGCGGCTTGTGAAGTGTTTTCGGAAACCTTCAAATTTATACTGGCAGTGATGATCCTACCGGGTCTCCGACCACATCATCATGGCAGACAAGCACATGGCAAGGCTCCTGTGAAATGGGCTCGTAAGAAAAACGGATATTTTGCAGAAAATACGGGACTGGTAAGTATGAAGATAACTTGAACGTGTCTGTCAATGATTGATTTCTTTGTTGCACTTTTGATTTGAAAAGTATTTGAAGATTTTATCGAACTATCAGATTATTTTTTCGTGGCATGTCGAAGCAGGCTCTCCAACCCATCGCGCCAAACAGGGAAGTTGCAGACGAGGAATAAAGAAAGCATGCTGTGATAATCATGGCTTATGTTTCCATACAGAACGGTGTCATTGAAGTCAGAGGAAAAGAAAGTCATTGTTGTCAAATGAAGAATCCGAACTTGTGCAGGGAATTTGCTGTTTTGGAACAGTTTTGGAAATATTTAGAAAATTATCAAAGGAGTTTTGACGGCGAAAGAAAAAGAATAAAAAAAAAAAAAAAAAATCAGAACAAAGAATGCTCCGTCATTAAATATATTATTACTATTGGTAATAATTACTTTCAAATGCTTTGTATTTCAAAGTTAGGGCAAGCATCAAAACCCTTGATTCCACAGAAATAATAATATGTGTGCACGTGGAATGTATGAATTGTATTACTACTATAGTTGTAAGTTTTAACAATTATTCACATTACCCTGAAATTACAAACCATTTTACAGCCATGTATTTGTATTTAATCTGAGCTTTTCATGACGTAATTAGAGGAGTTGCGTAATCTTAATGCTTAATGCCAGCGCAGCATAATGACCTAGGTGCCTCTCACCAGTGGGGTCATTGTGAGTTCAAGTTCAGCTCATGCTTGCTACCTCTCTGGTCTAAGTGGGAAGGTCTGCCAGCAACCTTCGCATGGTTGTGGGTTTCTCCCTGGCTCTGCTTGGTTTCCTACCACCATAATGCTGGCTGACGTCGTATAAGTATAAACCCCAATCAAATAAATGCATAAATAAATGAATAAATCTGTGATCAATCAGATGTTGATATTATGTGTCACAAAGAAACAAACTTAACATTAGGAAGTACCAGGCATCATTGTGTACTTGCCTTCCTGTGTTGGATATCAGTAGGTCACATATTAAACTCCAAATAAATGAGATCATTGTAGATACTGTTAAACTGAATGATCTTCACACATATTTGGAGCTATCGGAAGTGATGAAGAAAGTGAAGGATTGTTACAGTGATGTGCACTGACGCGGCAAGAACTAAAATCAGAATACCAAGGGTGGATTGTTATGTTACCAGTTTCAGTTTTGCTCATTTTATGAATTCATGAAAAAGATGTAGTCAGGTATTCAGCCAAGGGAGACAATTGTCAGGTGAGAATGAGACCCACGTGGGCTGGTTTTATCCTAGGATATTATAGGAATGTATATCACCTCAATTTTAGTATTTTTTCAAGTGACACATTTTCCTTGATTCTGATTGATTCATCCAACTCTTAGAGCCAGTTAATCGTATCATATGAAGTTTCTAAAAACTTTTATCAGAAATATGTTGGCGTAAAAAGTATGATTTTTAAGGCCTTAACATGTGCTCCTAAAAGTGAATTTTGATATGATAAATTTCAGGTGGAGAAAATAAAAACTTACAGAGAAGGTAAATTAGTGGTGAGAAGCTGTAAAATGCTATAACTTTCTGCCTTTCACGTCAGGTTTGCGAAAGTCACCACTGCGTAAGACTTTTCAATCAGGACCCTTTAAGTTTCATCCTGAAGGGTTACACTCACTGTTGTTCTAAGTTGGGTGATCTAAACCTCGGGTGTCTTCAGTGTATTGTTCCAGGCAGTTATTCCGTACTGCGATTCACCTGCAACAATACTTACCACCGTGACAAGATCAAAACTCATACTAGCGATCACAACCTGAAAAGGCTCAAAACCTTAAATATTTTGCGTTTTTAGCTCTTTTAATATGATATTCTCTCTCTTTCTCTCTCTCCCCAGTTTGTTTTCAGATGTGAAATGCAGAGGAGGAAATTGATGCCTACAGTGGATTTACGAGTGTTTCAGGAGTGTGTGTTTACCATGTTTGGAGCAGGTGTTGTTTGTGACAGATTTTCTAAAGGAGGATGAGCAGTGTTTGTGTTTTGTTTTTGTGCAAAGTGCTTTCTCAAGCTGTGGAATATTGTTTGTTCGGCTGTGTGTTCCAAGGGAGGTAACTTTAGTAACTGGTAAGTTCATTGTGAATGATCTCCCTTGAAATGTCTCCCAAAGTAACAGAATGACTGTTTTCATTTAAAAGTGATTTGTGGTGAAATAAATACTAATTTGAATGACTGAGTTAGTTTATCAGAGGAACATATGAAGATAGATGATTAATCAGCAATTTTGCACTTTCTACGTCTTGCTTTTTTTGGCTCAGGAGCATTATTTGCTGAAATTATTGCAGCGAGAATCTAACTTAAGACACCAGATTAATGTTGATACAATATTATGATCTGTAATATTTATAATATTGTCTCATTTTTTATGGGTTTGGAGGGAAAGTCCATGTGTGACTTCCTAGATATCTGACAGTGGTTTCCTCTACCCTCAAAACTGACCTGAACTAAAATTTCTGAAGTATGTTGTTGAACAACAAATGCATTCATAAAATTTGGTTTGTACTGTGTTAAATGGCAAACCCCATTTCTGGTGAGAAAATTTGGTTTGTACTGTGTTAAATGGCAAACCCCATTTCTGGTAAGAAAATTTGGTTTGTACTGTGTTAAATGGCAAACCCCATTTCTGGTAAGAAAATTTGGTTTGTACTGTGTTAAACACCAAACAACATTGCTGTTCATAAAAATGTTGCTATCCTCACTAACATCATCTACAATTAGGTCCTGGCTATAAAACTTCAAAACGCTCAACCTAATTGTAGAGGACGTCTGATGGTTGGCCCAGTGTTAGTAGTTTGTTCTGTGACGTGGGGGGGGGGGGGCTGATATTATTTGTGTAGATTGGCCTCCCACAGGGAGACACTATAGAACTCTTTGGAAATTTTGCATGGCATGAAAAACTTCCTGCCCAGTTTGTTCAGCTACTGTTGTAAGAGTTCATTGCCTGTTTGGTGAAGTGATGCTATGGATATAGGCAGATGTTGGAGCGCTTACAATGACTACCCACTTCATGGGTGCAGCTGTAGCACCCAACAACAATACAACCAGTGTGGGTTTTTTTTACGTGCTTTGTCTGGGTGAAGGACCTGCGTGGGGACGAGATCTTAAACGTGGAGAAAAATTAAATGACAACATTTAAAGCAGTGTCAAGTACAAAGTAGGATCTTGCTGTTTTCTCGTCTGAAACTGAAAATCCACCTTTTAATTATCTCCGATCATGATTTGGAGTTTTCCAGATTTTCAAATCTTTGAGATCATGTAAATGTATTCAGTAGCCAAAATCACAAACACGGCCCACATTTCCCCAAAATTGTATGCCTTTTAAGTTTTATTTTTATACTTTCTTCTAACATTGGAAAATGGGCCTCCGTGGCTAAGTCGGTTAGTGCGCTAGCACAGCGCAATGACCTAGTAGCTTCCCACCAATGTGGTCGCTGTGAGTTAAAGTCCAGCTCATGCTGGCTTCCTGACCAGCCATAAGTGGGAAGGTCTGCCAGCAACCTGCGCATGGTTGTGATTTCCCCCAGGCCCTGCCCGGTTTCCATCCACCATAATGCTGACCACTGTCGTATGAGTAGAATAGTCTTGAGTTCGGCATAAAACACCAATCAAATAAATAAATAAACATTGGAAAAAGATTTATTTAAATTGATGTACCTTATAGCAGTACAGAAATATCAAGGATATATTTATGCATAAATATTGCTTAACAGAGAGTTCTGTGAGCAGTGCAGGGGCCTAAGGTTAATCACTCAGGTGTTGCTACCTCATTTCTTAGCTATTCTCCATCTCGCATTATTACTACCAGTTTCATACGAAGTCTGAAGGTTTTTTCGATCTGATTTTTTGTTTTGGTAAACACTTGAATTTTGTTCTACAAGTAATTTACCAGCTGGATTATCTGCTCTAGAAATATTGTCACACATTTGTTTTGAAATTGTTAAATGTGAAGTGATAAAGAACCTTTAATGGCACTTCCAGTGAGTACCATATTCCCAGCTTTCTGTTATCGAAGTTCATGTAAAGTAGTTTTAGCATAATATCTCTCATTAACTGTGTCCGCTTGAAGCTTCGCAACGTTATCTTCGGTGTTTGAGATCAGAACCCTCAGGTTTTTAATATATAGCTCGGAGAATGTGCATCTTAGCCTGTACTGTGGGCTTCTGGGAATGAGGATTCTTTAAGCCAGTTATTAGAGTTTGTAGAATTTTCCTCCTGTCATTGCTTGTGGGAGCATGGATGATGCTAAGCCATTTGTCTGAACCACTTGGTTTCCACCAAGATGGTGAGCTTATCTGTATGTGACATGCTGGAAAGTTCATCAGTAACTTGCCAGAGGTTGGTGGTTTGCCCAAGACACTCCAGCTTCTTGACTCCCGTCATATAAGTCAAAAATTTGTGAGTTTGGCTTCATGCTACAATGAAATAGATAAATTTTTGGCGCTTTTCAGATGAAGGTGGATCGTTTTGTGTAACACCTTGGACAACCTAAAACTACCTGAAGGTCATGAGCACAAGACAAGCAGTAATTTCAGCTGGGCGCAGTGCATGGAATGTGGCCTGTCCCTGTGATTGAATATATTTGATTCTGTCAAGGGGCCTTTGTTGCCAAGGGAGTTATCAAGCTAATGTACTGTAATGACCCAGGTGTCTCACCAGTGCGATTGCTGTGACACCAAGAACAGCACATGCTGGCTTCCTCTCTGGTCATACATGGGAAGGTCTGCCAGCAAGCAGCGGATGGTTGTGGATTTACCATGGGCACTGCCAGGTTTCCTCCCGCCATAATGCTGACTTATACTGTCGTACAAGTGAAATATTCTTGAGTGTGGCATAAAACACCAATCAAATATAAAAATAAATTGATTCTGCCAAAAAAAGTTATTAAGGGATGCAATTGATCACATTTATTGAAAATTACCAATTATAAAATTCAAAACTACTAGTATAATGAAACACATTGTGCTGACATGTTTGGACCTTTGTTATTTTGATTATTCAGGTGACTGCAGATATGTAAAGACAGGAGCTGCAAATTCCTATTTGGATTTACTGGCATCAGAAACAAACCTGTGTTGTGTTCCAATAGGAAAGTTCAGCATTTAAACCATCCCACGATGAAAGATCAAGGGGGATAACTCGTACATCTTAAGGTAATCTGTCACACCTCTTTATTTCTTGTAATTATCTCCCCTAGTCTGTTTTGGGGGCAAAGGGTTGTTGTAGAGATTGAGTCCAGATGATCTACCCATTGTGTGGTACATGAGTGCAAATTTTGAACCAGAGAAATGGTTAACATTTTATGATGCACTTATTAAATCTGATTATTATAATACTTGAAAGAGGTGGATGCATTGGATTCATGAAATCATTTTTGTACAAATCACAAATGTCTTGATAAGTTAGTAGGATTCTTCTGACCAAATCAGTTCTCAGATATGGAGGTTGCTTTCCTGTAGGCTATCATTTTTCTTTTCTCTCAGAGTCATATGTTTAAGACTGCGGCTTAGGACTTATACAAAAATATTTTGTGAATTACGTAGTGATCGAAGATCAGCTTTAAAAAGCTGAACAGAGTGATGCTTCACCCACTGCTTGACTGACTCAAGGTTTGAATATATTGAAGACTTACACCAGTTAAGGTTGACCAAGGATACTCCACAACAGGGCCTAGCCCAGGTTTATCTCAACCCAGAGATGTTTTTCACATACATGTACATGGTTTTCTCAAACATGGATTGACATAATTACAAATTTCTTGAGTGTGATATATCCAGTTTAAGTTGGCTAAGGTATGATGACCCGCAGTTTGAGTGGACCGTACTTGATTGTTTCCCAGTGTGTTGTGCCTCAATCAGAATGACCAAAGGTATTGCGTCCACGTGTAACACCTGGGATTGGTCAACAGTATTATCATTATTAGGATTACACTTTCTGGATGTGGCACAGATTTTAGTGCTGAAAGTTGGTGGAGACTGCACTGAGTTTCGGACCAACAGTCGCAGAGTGAGGCAGCAAATGGCTGGCAATACGTCAACTTTCTAGACCACTCAAGCAATGGACTTCCCACAAAAATAGAAGGTACATGTAGCTAGCTTGACTCGCTAGTTCGAAACCTGGAGGGATGTCTGCCAATTTTCAGCACTAGAATCTGTAATGTATCCAGAAGATGCAATCCCTAATAGCAATACTGTTAAATCCACTTCTACCTATCTTAGATTGGCCAAGGTATAATTCAGTCTATTTAACACAATTTGATGAATATCATGGTTAAATTTAAGTCTGATTGTGGCATGTATGTTTTTCCAATGAATGATTTGTTAATGGCTCCCAGCTGAATCAGTCACAACCAGTTTTATATGGTTTTTCAAATTTCAAAGTTCAATTGTGGTGTGCGCTCAGAATGACCTGATTCTTAATGGCTGATTCATTTGCCATCTTGGCTTCTGATAAAAATATATGTGTTAGGAAAAATTTGTGCGGTCTGGAAGAAGTCCAGTAGTGGTGGGAAAGTGTCGGAGACCAATAGAACTGGTGAAGCTTCAAAATCTGTGATTGACATATTCAGACGGAATGGTTTTAACACAGATGCCTGAGAAACTAAGAGTTGAGTTAGTGTTGTCAGTGATTGGAGAAAGGTGCCCCACCCAACCCCCCACCCCCATGGACATTATAAACACATTTGGTAGATTTGTATCCTGTGGAAAGATTGGCTTTTATTGGCTTAGAATGTGCAGGCTTGAGTGTTGGAGGCAGGGATTTAGGGTGTAATTGTGGACGAGGGGGGGGGGGATTTATGTTAAAGGGCTCAGTGAGATGAATGAGAGCATTCCTGGCTCACCAAACACTCCCGCAACTCAGGGTGCCCCCATCTAGAATCACCCCCCCCCCACACACACAGCCCCTCCACCACTTGCCCATTCTTATTTTTATCTAAAACAGACATCCTGCACCAGTGGAAATAAATTAGCCAGCAGGGGATAAAGTGAAGAGAGTATACAGGGTAACATTTGTGATCTTCCCTGATGGTATAATTAACATACCCTTATAACAAATCAATTGTTCCCAGTCCATTTTAATTGTCTTTTTAGTATGTAATTTGTCAAAAATTTACAATCATTTGTTCTGGGAAAAGGAAGTTTTACAGGGGTGTCATGATGTGGGAGGGAGGTAGTAGTCAGAGATTAAGGGGCTGGCCTT
Organism: Acanthopleura granulata; assembly: GCA_016165875.1. Lineage (NCBI taxonomy): Eukaryota > Metazoa > Mollusca > Polyplacophora > Chitonida > Chitonidae > Acanthopleura > Acanthopleura granulata. The sequence continues at coordinate 3,039,916 of JABBOT010000022.1, read as the reverse complement.
TACCGTGAACATAGGTTCAGTACCATTCGTGAACATGGAATTTTCAAAGTTCCCCAGTGTCTGTGAAATGACATCGACTTAAAGCCACAAGACACTGGGCAATAGCTGACAAACTTTCCCACATCTGTCATTGTAGTTACATTATAGGAGGGCACTGATTAAGCCAGAGATCTAAATGACTCTGTGTCCCCTTTTTAAATTTTGTCTTAAATATATTGTTAGCTATCTGCCCCATGTTAATTTAATCACAATAGGGTGCCTCTAAGACATTTAAAATAATCCATTCAGCATTGGCTAAACCTGTATCCAGTAAACTTCATGCAACACCACTTGATCACTTTTAGTGACCTGGGTGATGCAAACAATTTAAATTGTGATAAAGAATCCACTAAATGAATTAACTAGAACAGTATTATTTTTTCAGTTTTGAATTTGTTGTGTAGTGCCGTTGTCTTGAATTAACACGTTGGGTGCGGTGAAATTTAATTTTATGTGTTCAGCGTGCAAATACTGTAATTAGTTCTATGACATGGCCGGAGATTCACATAGCAGAGTAAGGAAGTCTTCAAATAAATGAGGTATGTGTTTGCACTAGCCAGTTATAATTGCCTCAGTTTAATTGTGATGAGCGTATGAATATATTCAGGAGTAGTAGGAGTAGGAGTAGGAATTATTGATGAAAAGTCTTGAATTAACAGACTGGGCGTTTACTTTTGCACTCAATGAGTCGTGAATTTGTAACAACTAAGAAATTCCAGTGAACAGGTAGCTTGCGCGGTAATTCATGCCAGGGATCTCGCCCTCACCCTGCCTTCATCCCAACCCATGGAGCCATCTAATTAGTGGAGACAACAGAGTGTTCAGGCTGGGTGTAAACTGGATTTAAAATTAAATGAAAGGCCATGAATTTCCTACTTCCTCACTGGAGATAGATTAAGACAGGTCCCTTGGTGGTGTGGGAGGGTCGGGGGGGGGGGAGTACCCTGCCTCCAGCTTGACCCAGGTTTTAGGGAGTGGGCAGGAAGTGGGGTATCTGCTGTCTGGGGCATTCTCAGCCCTTTATGTAAGGGCTATTGTGTGAGGGTCACCCAAAGGCTAATTCACATTGGGGGCACAGGGTGTAAGAGCAGGAGAGATTTCAACGGAAATCAGGACCATGTGGCTGGCTGGGACTAGGTGTGAAGTGAGAACTGTCCTTTAAGTGCCAGGCAACTCAGCTGGCCATGTCACTTTCACAAGTTTTTTTATTATTATCCAAATTTATGTTTTATGTGTTGTGAGCAAACCCTAATTTCGGTGCCATATGGGACCAGGGTGTTCTATGCTCCTCATGTGCAGTGCAAAGATTCGGGCATTTCTTGGTTCGTCAGTCGGGTGTTCATACACCTGCCATGAGGGGGACACTTTAAATGACTGAGTCAGAGAGATGTTAACTATTTGTATCATATTCTGGGATTATATAGAGGAGTTTGCAAGGATGAATTACATATATATGTAGATTTCTTGTGTATCTAGAGTACCTGAAAAAAGGGTTTATGCAGGGCTTTGAACACCTTTGAAAGTGAAAGCAATTTAACCAGGGGTTATGGTCGGCCCCAGGAAAGCATTGAAATTGTTAACCAGCTTGGCAGACATAATGTGTGCAGAGCTGTAAACATTACACTACAGGAGCAAGCTGAGCAAATGTGTTTTCCATCGTCTCTGAAATTGCTTGATGCACATACATATATTGCTGTGTATTTGTAAAAATTCCACTAATATATCAAGGCAGGGGCATTTTATGATGCTTTGGATTTGTATAACTGTATGCGTTTAATGTTTTATGTTAAATGACTTCAAATTTCATTCGTCACTAAGTTGCACATTTTGCCTGACTCTGAGAGTTGTACTGATGTTATACACGTGGTTTTAGGATGGTTTTGGAATTGGTCTGATCTTCCACTGAAAAAATGAAAGATTCAACATCAAAAGTAACATTTTTCAGCATTTATTTGCCTTTTCTCCATGTAATTGCGATCTTCAGACGAAACCTTTGTCATTGACTGGATTTCATGCAGGGTGGAAAAATTGAATTTTTGATAGAAGCCTGGAATTTTGAAACCATTAAGGTGTCCAAACATTGTCTAAGATAGCAAGCATAGTCCCTGCAAAACCTGTGGGGCTGAAGATGGCCCATCCCATCATAACCAGCTGACCTAATTAGGCTCTCCCACAGAATGATAAAAGTGGGCACAGGACCTCCAGACTTACAGTAACCTACTGTAAGTTGAGGTTTGAAGTTTATATGTAAAGCTTATATTAACAGTAGTTCTGGTATCTTGTATGGTGTTGACACTGTCCTGTCATCAACCTGCTGGGGTGGAAGCTGTAGTTTGGTGGGTGCAGGGGAGGGGGGGGGGGGGGAGAGGGGGGAATATAAACACAGCAGAGGCCAATCAGAGGGTACCAGATCTGGGATGTTTACCCAAGGATGACTTTGCCTCTACACAGACTGGCCAGTGGCTACTGGGACAGCTTTGTGATAGGGGGCTTCTCCAGAATTACCAAAGAAATGTATATTTGTGGGCAGACTCTTGTAGCAGATTAGCAGCAGAGTGGACAATAAGTTGTAACATATGGGGGTAAACTGGTATTGATTTATAGTGTTTCATAGTTTAAAGGTTGTCAAATGAAAGCCATTCTTACTTAGTTTATTCTAGGACAGATGTCAGATAAACAGAGTTGACCCCTGACTTTGCCCCCTCCCCATCCCTTGAGCTCTGGTATCAAAATACTTTGTGTTGCCCATAAATACCTTAGAATGTACTGCTGAGGGTATCTAGATCCCTTCAGTTCAAAATGAAAGTTAACTCAGAAGTTATGTGCAGTTCCATGGGCCAGTGGCATTAATTTAGTTAGGAACTATTTTATTGAATTGAACCCAGTACTTGAACTTTGGCGGGAGGCGGTGGAGGGAGATTTTGTGTGAGTAATAAAGCCCAGGCAGAGTGTTTACTGGCTGGAAAACGCAGCTTCTTTGTTGTTGAAAGGGTTAATCTGCTGTATATCGTCTCATGGACTGACCATCCCAGTGTTTGTCTGCTGAATGGTCCATGACTGTCATCGCTGAAGGTATCAAAGGAGATACGAAATGTACACAGGCTGACTGGGCATGGTTAGAACTTCAAACCAGCACATATCATAAAGAAAAGCTGTAAAGGAGGTACGAAATACACTCAAGACTACTGACCATCCTTTATTGGAACTTAAACCAAACATGGGTTGTCTGTTTGTGGGCTCTCTTGGTCATTTGTCACTCCAGGACAGTGTGCCCTCTAACCCCCCCCCTCCCCTCCCCCTCCTTTTTCATTGCACCCGCTGAACTTCATGGACCTGTGGCATAACTGAGCACCCTTGATTTTTGCATATGGTCAAGCCACAGAATTCTGTAAAAGTACAAGACAGCTCATGACGGAGGCACTGTTGATTGAAAAGATTACAAAATTCTCTTTTGAATACGAAAAACTGTTTGAAATTGTATGAATTTGTTGCTGAATTTTGCTCGTTTGAAGCGTGGAGTATTGTGCTGCCGTCTGGGGATCTGAAGGCTCTCATGCTTTTAAGCTTATGAAAGACTGACCAATCAGAGAACAAGGAGATATCAGCTGTTTATAAGCTGACGTAAATCTTTTGAGCCGATTGTCGACAGGACACTCTTTTGGCATTTTACGTTTTAATCATAACTAGTCCAGGTGTGAACAACGCCGCAAATTGTTTCCAGACCATTGTATTATGACGAGAGTAAGTTTCTAGATCATTTCGTGTTATAAATTTATATGTATACTTGAGCTACACCCTAACAGCATACTGCAGTCTCAGGTTACAACTGTTCTCCGCGCTTGGAACAATTACGTCACAGCCCAGATTGAATGGTCGCGTTTCATGCTATTCGATAAAGCACAGTCAAATATCAGTTTTCACTGTCGTGGTAGCTGTTAGGAAAAATACTTTACCGAAATAAGCATGATATTGTCCAACCTTTTTGGCAAACTTAACTTAGAACATTAGCTGTCGTTCACTCTAGGAATATAGATATCTGGATTACTATATTGTTTTGTGTGTGGTTCAGGGAATGTACAGTTTCAGTGTAGATTGACTGATTTACCCTCAGTCAATAAAGTTATTATTGTACATAATGCATATAGATTCGATTAATATTTAAATAGTCCACTTAAGGAGCTGGCCGTACATAAAAGTTTTACTTGTGCAGGAAACGTGTTTCTCCAGATGTGATAAAATTACATCAGACGGTAGAGAAAATTTGTGGTGTTCAGTGAACTTAATGCTGTGCAAACAACCTCTCCTCGTCTTTAAGGCCTCATGGAAAATAGCAGTGGGGAAATGCAGAAATTTCCCGCCAAAGGCAGGGATTGAACTGTCATCTCTGGACCCGTGGTTCAGAGTTCATGGACATTGCAGGATTTAGACATATTACCTACATGTTGATATGTATGTCAAATTACCAGAGTATTAATTGAAGATGCCTGTGAACAAATTAGATATATTTTTATTATTCATGAGGTGAAAAATGAAAGCGTGAAAATATATACGAGAGGCATGAAAAGTGCTGCACCATGATGATCAGTAATCCCTGCCATGTGTAGTACAGGACACGTGCAGTACAGGACACGTGCGGTACAGGACATGTGAGGTACAGGACACGTGCGGTACAGGACACGTGCGGTACAGGACACGTGAGGTACAGGACACGTGCGGTACAGGACACGTGAGGTACAGGACACGTGCGGCACAGGACTCGTGCGGTACACGACACGTGCGGTACACGACACGTGCGGTACACGACACGTGCGGTACAGGACACATGCAATCTGCAGCAGGTGTGCTGCTGTGAATGCAGTAAGTGTTACTGTAATGCTTCAGAGCAGCATGTCAGGAATCCCATGATGTTCAAGCAGCACAGTAAGGACTAGTGCAGTTAATGAGTTGTTGTGAGGGATGAGAGTAGGGAGGGAGGGAGGGAGTGAGATGTCAGTTGAGAGACAAACCTGCTCCCCACTACACACCAGAACCACATGTTTGGGTTTGCTTTTTGTTTCTCACAAAGCTTCATCCAAAACTGAGCAGAAGAACACGCACTTCTAGGCCGGCCTCAACATGGCCATAACATGGCCTGTGCGAGTCCTCAGATTGATGTGTTGCGAAAATGCCATAAATCTTCACTCACTGCTGAGCTGATGCTAACGACCATTCCCCAGTGACAGGCCGGTATCTGCATGTGTGTAGATGCCGTGGTGTACTCTAGGTTTGTGAGCTAAGACATGTTGGAACTCCACAACCCTCTGTAACAGTATATCGTTAGCTGTCCTGAACTCTGGTGCATGGTTGTGTTTTTTTGTGAGCAGGTCCGCACATTTGCATGTCTTGCAGCGGAATTTTGAGGTAGGGTTACAGGAAAGTACACTTCACCTGTTACACAGAGTGCAAGTTGTAGGTTGTAACTGTGGCTAGGTAGCACAGGGACAGAAGTCCTGGGCCAGTTGTAAGGTAGCTTTGTCAGGTTTGTACTTGAAGTTCAGATTCATAAGTGTCAGTGTTAATAGGTGGTAAGGGTTCAATCCCAGACAGAATCTCCATGGCCTAGTGGTTAGTTTGCTAGAATAGAACATTGACCCAGGGGCCTGTCACTATACATGGGTGTAAGAGCTCTGGATAGCTTACTCTTTAGCCATACATTTTGGATGGACTGCGGATGGTCGGGGGTTTCCCTCCAGACTTTGTCTGGTTTCCTCCCACCATGAAGGTGGCCGTTGTCGTATAAGTGAAATATTCTTGAGTACAAATGATTCTCAAGATATAAGTGTTGATATTGCTCTCCTCTTGCTTCTTGTCTAAGGAATATGCCAAGTTCTGGTCAGCCTAGTGTCTGTGTTGTGACTGGTTATAAGGATTTTATGTAGCAATGGTGTTTTAGTGACGGACTAAAAATATGGCTAAAAAGGCTCTTTGCGACGTATAAGAACATATTGTTCGACCCTGACCAAAAGAGAAATCCAAACTAAATGAACAGTACAAAGACAGTTGTCTGTGTCAATGCTATTTGAGCTGTGAAAAAATGTTTTCCTGTAGATGTTGACACCCCAAAGCGTCAACTGTTAATATCTTGTTAGAAAATTGTGAAATTTATCCATGACTCGCTGGAATGGGTTTGTTCTAATAAAAACCAGTACTAAAGAATTGTACTACATATGGGAAATAATTGAGTGGATACACCCAGTGTGAAGTTTGATGGAAGGCACTGAAGTGCAAAACCCTGCACTATTACCTGTAAATTGATTGTCTTTATACATGCATAGACATGTGCACTGCCTGCAAATCTCATGCATACAGTCTGGTAATTAAGAGAATATAAAATACTAATTAAATTGAAAACAGAAAAAAAGTTTAAGGGAAATTTTTTAAAATGCCTGAGCATGTAGGTGAGCTGATATGTGACCATATATCATAGTATCATGTAATTATGTAAACTAAGGCAGAGTCACCGACAAATTGGCTTTTCAATTAAATTATCTCCTGGTTTCATCTGCCTTAAGGTTACATTGTTTGTCATACATTTGCATTTGACTTCAGTGTAATTTCCAGATGTGGTGTCATATTGAATCGAAACACGATTGATGTACTTGATCTGTATCTTAAATGTGTCGGATTATTTTAATATTTGCATACATATGTATTCATGCTGCGGCCAAATTGGAACAAGACAAGACTGTGCATGCAATAGTAAAATTAGCTCATTTACTTCAGAGCTGCGGTCATTAAGTAACTGTCAAGTTGTTTGCATGCATGCAACAGTTTGCAGCTGTCTTATCAGTAACGTTGCTGTCAATTAATACAACGAGCTGCAGTGTCATTCTGACATGACCACATGCCGTCAAAGATGAAAAAATCTCGTGCATGCAGATATTATGTAAATTAAATTAAAATTCTGAAGCCTGCTCAAAATGTTTATAGAATCACAAGTTTGGGAATAAAGGTGAGTGGCCTGTAATGCACAGGGGACATTGTTAGACAAATGGTGGGAGGGACTGTTTGGTGGCTTAATGAATGTGTTGTGCAGGATGCATTCACCAAAATGTGGTGTAGTGAGAGTTTACATTCGCAACATTTGTTGTCTGCAGCTCTCATGTTTTGATTCCCTTTTGAAGTTTATGTCATAATATTGACAAAGTGTGAAAAATGAGATATGACAGACTTGAAATAACAGTGTGTGACAGTTGAATGGCTTTTCTGTTAAACCTTTGGAAGCCCAATAGGACAGGGACAGAAGGCAGTGTTCAGGGAAGCGTGTGAACTGCAGCCTACTACAGCACATGTACCCAACAAAGAGATGTACTCTAAGTAGGTCAGCGTGTCGTGTGCTGTCTGTGTGACCACAGTTAGGCAAATAGCCCACTGGCTCAGCCAAGGTCAGTGTAGCAGGCATCCACATACATATATATATATATATATACATGCACAGTGATCTAGATATATATAACCTGCATTGTTTGAGTCAGTCAAAAAACTGCAGTCAAAATGCCTTTCTGGAGGAAATAGTTACCTTAGTTTCATGTAAATCTTCTCTGGGTTGTGTTGCCAGCCAATGGACAGGAAGGATTGAGATATTGAGGAAGTTAACCAAGCCAACAGTGGCAATGAGAAACCAGGATATAAAATTTTGTCAGGCTTTATAATTTAAAGCAGGCTTGTATGTAAAAATGCCTGGTACGATTCTGTCATAAGTAAGGACATGTACATGTTATGTAAAAATTGTCTGCTGTGTTGAAAAAATTGCCAACTAACTACTGGTCTGTCCATGTAGTATTACACCAAATGTAATTCTCTGTTCATTATTACATGTATATATGGTGTTGGCTGTGTTATTACATGGTGTCGACTCTTGTATAATATGGTATTGGCATTATTGTATGGAATTGGCTCTGTTGTATTGTACTGGCACTATTGTATTGACTGGCACTGTTATTAATATAGGCAGTGCGATTATTTGCTGTTGGAACTAAGTTATGTTGCCTGTTCATGTCACATTATAGGCACTTTTTCCTATCGCATTCACCTTATCTACAGGCCTCACTGGTAAATACTGTTAACTGATCACTAGTTGAGATTCCCCCCCCCCTCCCCCGCCATTAGCAAAGACGACTCGACCAGTGTACAATGTATCAGAGCTCATATTCTGTCAGTGACTGAAATCACTCATTTGGCCGGATTGTATTCTGAAGTCCCTCAGACTTTTTTTCTTCTAAGTCAAAAAAGGACCTCACTGTCAAGGCTGGAATAAACTAAGTGCAGTATGTAATGTGCTGTGTTTCCTCTCGGCTTTAGAAGGTTTCCTTAACTAGTGAAACTAAGCGCTGTTACATAAGGAAATATTCTTCAGTAAATCTACCAGCCAATCAAAGTTGAATCCATTATAGCATGTTTTTCTCACCATTTTTCTTTTCCAAAGTGGTGTCGTGACTGTCAGGAAAGGCATGTTTGTTATGTTAATATAAAATCAAATTGCTGTATGACAGTATAAAAACTCAGACAGTATGCTCAGACTTAACACCTTAAGAGCAAACATTTGTGCGCAGTTTGAAGAATTTGGAACTAAATAATTAAATATTTTGCATTCAATTTTGTAGGCAGGATTTCATGGGATGAAAACCTCTAGCTGTACATAAACAGGTTTTAGATTCACGTTGTATTCAGGTTATAACATTTACCTTTTGAAATTTACAGGCATTACCTGTAAAACTTTTAAGATTTTAATCACTTGACATTTTCAGAAACACTTGAGATGAACTGTAATGGGATAAAGTATGCGTGGTATTTACCTGCCTGAATTATTTAAGACAGGCCTTTTACCTGGCCATTAGCTCATGTCTCTGTAGTCTAACTGTGTAGGCTAACGAGCCAGTGGGTATACCTGACAGGTGTGTCATTCTTAACAGGCTACCGCTGTTCTTTGTATTACTTACTAGTATAGGCAAATTTAATGAGGAAGTGAAGGAAACATACATATATTATAATTCATGCTAATTTATGCACTTGTACTCATTTGAAAGAGAGATGACAGCCATATATGTAATTGTACCTGACATTACTGCTGTTGTTACGATTCAATTTCTCTACCTGTATAGAAGTTCCCCTGAGTGGTTTTGAAATTTCTGGCCTCCATGGAAATTAGTGTGCTGTCTTTGTTAAGCAGCATTCAGAATAGATTAAGTGAGCTTTACAGTTGATTTGGGGGCAGGTTAATTCATTGAATTAATTAGACTATGATGGAATTACTATCCAGCTGGTAAAAATGTAGCCTGGGGGGCTATAGCTGTCAACATGATGTGGGTGAAGGGTTTGAAGGTTCAGAGACTTGAGATCAGCTGGGGCCTTGGTCTGATCTTCACGCCCCAGTGGGGTTTGGGGTGGACATGGCCTGGTGAAGCAGTTACAGCTTTATCTTTCTACATATACCCCCCCTCCCCACCTCCCCTCCCCCTCCCCACCTCCCCACAGTGGACTGAAGTACAGCATTGACTGGTCCTCTTCTGTCTTGGAACAAAATGCCCAAGGCTTGTACCCTTCTTGTAAAAATGGATGGACAACAGAGGGCCATAAAATTGAGGAGATAGTATAAGAAAGAAGTAAAAGACAGGAAAAAGGACTTGAAGATAGAAAAAGAAAAGGGGAAACACTACAGGCATTCTTACCATATGCAGTTTGGCATTTTGGCATTTTGTTGAAGAGGCATCTGAGCTATTCTGAAACTTGATCCTTCTGCACATCTCCAAAGAGACCCTCTGAGTCAAGAAAGTAGTCCCTCATCAAAGCAGTCAGCTGGGCTAGTAGGGCTGGAGGTCCGTGGGGTGTCCGTCTGTGAAGTCTGTACTTAGTGGGACTTGGTAATTCATGTTGCAATCTTATAGGTAGCACAATTCCTGCACCTGAAGCCCAGTGTCTTCTTGTATGAACTCACCAAGATTGTAAATGACCTTATGCTTAGACTAAATCACTCAATTTGTCTGATACTGAGAGTTATTTTTGCCTTATATTTTTAAAGGTTTATTTGGAAGATAGGATGGCATCCTTGTAGCAAAATGTAAGTTCCCGCACCAAAGTAATAATTTTAACCAGTTTTAACTGCACTTTGTTGGGGAAGATATACAGGTTAAATACAGTGTTTCAAAAAGCAGTCTCACCAATCCATGTTGTAACTGGTCCTTGAAATCATGGAAGGTGCTTCAATTTTGTTGAAAGATTTTCAAGACTTTACAAGTCCTAGAAATAGATCTTAGTTTAATGTGTCTTTGAAAGAACTTGATTTTTAAGTGTTAAATTATATCACTGCTCTGTTTGAAATAAAACCAATAAGTAATATACATATTATCAGATGCCAACCATTAGTCTCCACATGAATGGCTGTACATGGCCCTTAAAACATAGGAGGGAAGGTCTAGGAAAGTCCTTGGAAAAGGACTCCTTTCATGAGTGGGAAACCTATATTCAGTCATATTAAAGGTAATGAAAACTGGAAATTTGTGTTCTGCTCTGACAGCTAGACCGCTGAAAAACGGTATCAGGAAACTCTTTTACAAAATACAAGTGACTTATGTTCAAGAGTTTTAGATAAAAATGCGATACTTATGGACATTTGGTTGCTCTTTAGAGGGATGCAAATTAACTTTGTCAGCTTATTATGGAAGTAAAGCCAGTAAAGGCTCCATATGCGTGGCAATTGACATCAGTCGTGCATAAGACAATTTCTGATGCGGAGTAAAAAAATTAGACTTTCTCCAGCGGTGAATTGCTTGTAACATGTATATATGTATATTCACCCTGGCATGGGGCCAATAAAACTGGGCTACCTGTGGCTGCATTTGTTTTGGTATAAGATATACAAATGGATATATGCCATAGGGAATTTTGATGTGAAACAACAAGGCTGTTGGGGACGTTGTCAATATCAGACTGTTTGGAATTTTGAAGTCAGTTTGAGGATTTATTAATGTGAAGTTCCTGCTTAGTGTTTGAAAAAAAATCATATTTGCAGTAGTTGCAAAATGATGCAATCAGTAGATATCATGCACTTGTGCCCCTCGTGAAGTGAATGCCCCATGTCGAATCAGTAGATGTCATGCACGTGTGCCCCTCGTGAAGTGAATGCCCCATGTCGAATCAGTAGATGTCATGCACGTGTGCCCCTCGTGAAGTGAATGCCCCATGTCGAATCAGTAGATGTCATGCACGTGTAGTGTGCCCCTCGTGAAGTGAATGCCCCATGTCGAATCAGTAGATGTCATGCACTTGTGCCCCTCGTGAAGTGAATGCCCCATGTCGAATCAGTAGATGTCATGCACTTGTGCCCCTCGTGAAGTGAATGCCCCATGTCGAATCAGTAGATGTCATGCACTTGTGCCTCTCGTGAAGTGAATGCCCCATGTCGAATCAGTAGATGTCATGCACGTGTGCCCCTCGTGAAGTGAATGCCCCATGTTGAATCAGTAGATGTCATGCACGTGTGCCCCTCGTGAAGTGAATGCCCCATGTCGAAAGATATACATGTAGGAAGTAAAGAATTTGACTGATAGACCAGAGAGCTGTTTGTGACAGGAACGCCGGTGATTGACTCTCTGATCGATTGATTGATTGATTGATCGATATACATTTAGAAGGTATTGTCAGAAGAGATATTTATCTGAATGCAATTCCCTATTTACCTGTGTATAAGCCGTAGCAGCTGGTTAACTCTACCATTCTAAGTGAAAGGTAAATCTGCTTCAACATATGGACTGACCAATAAAATAACCATTAGGCCTGTTCTACTAGTTTCTAAATGAGGTGTCCTGAAATGGTTCTAAACTCAACATTTCACCTTGACCTAGTCAAGATCACTAAGAGGCTATTAATAGGCAGCAGCTTGGTCTAACATGTGCTAAGTACTCCCAGACTATCTGGTTGACCTTTTTAATCTCTGCTAGTGATTATTGGCTTAGCTGTGGCTGTGGGCATAGAAGCTTGTAAATTTACAATGTCTGTATGAAAACTAAGGTCACGTGTGGCCAAGTGAATGTGTGACCTACCCAGCAGGTACACGTGTTTGAACTTCTTTACTTATTAAAGCGTTATATCTAGGGTTTGAATGTGAGTGTGTAAAGTGTGGACAAGTATGTGAAATAAAATGAATGGGTTTTTGAAAAATATGAAATGTTTTTTTCCAAGAAGTCAAGTGAATAATTTGCTGCCGAGAGATTCCCTATAAAACTGCAGGGTCAGTTTTTTCACCAACTTCACTCAGCTGAGTGCTTTTACAACCCATTGTTTTTTTCACAATTCTCGAGAAGAACGTATTATGTTTGCAGATCCTTATGAAGCCTGTAGTAGTAAGGCAAGCGTGTGGTTCCTTGTACCGGTCTACTTAACTAGCAGTTCCCAATAAACACTGTCAATTTCCTGTAAGAAGCAGTGGGACTTAGGGTTGTTTTTTCTTTAGGAGTTGCCTGATCTCCTTTGTGTACATGTGCATGGAATTCCCTTCAGGAAGCCATTGTTGGTTTTCAGAGAGCCAAATGCTCTTATTCCTCCCCCAAGATCCTGTTGTATTCATTCCTGATGAGAACTTGTTTTACTTGTTCCTTCTATTATCCTATTGCACTTGTTCCCTCAGATATACTATTGTACTCTTTGTTGTTTCCAAGAGCCCATTGTACATGTTGTTCCCTCTAGGATCCCATTGTACTTGTTATTCTATTACATTTCTTTCCTCTTTGATCCTATTGCACTTGTTATTACAACCAAAATCCTATTGAACTTGTTCCTTCCAACAGCTTATTATGGTTTCTTCTAACAAGGTCTTATACCTTCAGTTCCATCTTAAAGAACCGATTATGCTTGAAGTTCCTTCAAAGAAAATGGGCATTTTTGCTGCATTAGAACAGATGAAAGTCCAAGTAGATGTTGGAATATATTTACCCACAAATTTCTGTAATGCTGTACTCACCAGTTGTAAAGAAATATTGCAAAACAATACATGAAAATAACTACATGTAGTTGTATGCTTAGTCTCTTCTGTGTGACCCATACTTTATGATCTGACAACACTTAGCTTGGCCCTGGGCACTCCACAATAGTTTATAGATAAACGATGCCTCAACTCATGTCTTATATCTGGCTAAACTCGGCATTGTTTCATTCTAGGTCAGCGAGGACAAGCGACTGTGGAATTTAAGCTTCTCTTGTTCACGCTTATCACAAGTCACATCAAATGGATTTCAGGATGGAAAAAAAAAAGTGTTTTAAAGATTAAAACGACACAGACAGGTTGTTTTCTCACCCAGAGATAACGACTTCGTATTAATGAGCTTGATCTGATACACACCGTTAACGAAGTATGACCTGGTCATTAAGGAAAACTATAAAGCCTTTTCTACACATTTTACCATGGTGTGGTTAATTCAGATTACCTATTTGTGGCACACTTGCCGTGTGGATTTAGAAAATATTACCTGAGTCACACTCCGTAAGTAACATAAAATACCTGCAGACATTGAACTAGGGGTGAACATATAATATGTACATGCGTAAAGGCGGTTTGAACACACAGGCTTTGTGTCCTCATACATATATGTGCTACGGTCACACTGGTAAGGCATTGATTGTGATTCAGTCAACTTTACAACCAATGGCCTGTTTGATATCCAGTTTGACTAGTCTGGTTTATTGCCCTGTGAACTACATTACTACCGGCTCTGCTTTTGTCTGTTGGATCATTCGAATCTTCTGGTGCAGTTTACTTACTCTAATTCTTCTAAGTTTTGGGGACCGCCTCAGTTGTCTAGTGGTTAGAGCGCCTGCCTTGAGGTCGTGAGTTCCAGGTTCAAACCCAGATCGAGTCATACCAAAGACTTTTATGATGGTACATGTTGCAGAATCGCTTGGCGCTTAGCATTGAGAGGTTAGGGCAAGGAACCACAACTGTTCAGCCCAGTGTCAGTATAATGTGTAAGGTGGGGTGTCATGTCTGGTGTCTTTGGCATGATGTTCCAGTGGCAGCAGCACTTTGATAGCATGGACTTGCCCTGCCACAAGAAGACACACTACATGCACAAACCAAAAAGACTCCTCTTCGTCATATGACTGAAACATTGTTAAGTACAACATTAAACCCCAAGCACTCACTCTAAGTGTTGGGACATCATTGTGAAAGTTTCTCTTTTCTTGCAGAGTTAGTCCATCTAATGAGTAACATATCCATATGTGAGAATTGTAATTTTAGCTTTCAGTACCACCACTATCTGTCCTAAAAATTAGAAGGATTAAGGTAATATCATTTCTATAATGGGCAAACAGCGCTGACGACATACTTGCAGCTCTAGAACTGGAGTAAAATAAAGTTGTGATTTCAGTGAATTACTTGAACACCCAATTTGAGAAATGATCACATAGTAAGGGTCTACATCAGTAATAAGGTGTATTGAGCTAAGATAAATTTGTTCTCAAGAACTGTCCCTTGATTCCCAAAAGACCTAAAACAGCTTTTAAGTCTTATGTCCAACCCTGACCTAAGGAGCATATGCTCCCAGGAACTGGCCCGATGCTCTTGTACAATGTATATTTTTTGTGTGTTTTGAAGCGATCTTTTCTTGCACCCATAAGCCTCATTACAATGGTATAAGTGAGAAAAATTCTTGAGCAGAGTTAAAAAGTGACTCAGTTGATCAGTTGATGGAATCTTCAGTATTTATCTTTACCTCAGGTATTTTCAGTATTAAGATCAAGTGGTATAAAAACACATCGGAAGAAACAAAACCAGTAAGGTGAGAGAAAATAAAGTTTGCCTTCGTTATCAGAGACCTCTGGTGCACTATAAAAGATAAATGTTTGACCCTTTATGCAGGCAACGTAAATCTGCAGTCAGAAGGAAGTGTATGAATTCCCCTGGATCCTTATATTTGGATTATCACATGGGTACTGTCAGGGGTCATTTTTCTATAGTAACCCACAGTAAACACTGCTTATATAGATTTAGATAACCCGTGGCATCAAATTTGTTGCTTTATAAATGTCTGACAAACATGTGAACACTTGTACAGGTATATCTTGTTCCAAATGGCAAACCACTCTGCTTCCCCTTAAATTGATTTTGCATTAGCTGTAGGTGCACTGATAAAATTAAAAGGTCTCTGATCTTGATGCACCATTTCCACAGCTGATCGTCGTATCTTTTGGAGGCAAATTATGTGTTCAGGTATACTTTTATTTCTAGGGTCCGATAGCAGAAACACTACAAGGAGAGAGGGTGACATCATCAGACAGTGTGTTCGTCTTACAATTTTGAATAAGAGCAAGTTAATCATTGTGTGTAATTCAGAGACTGGTAATCTATTCATTTGAGACAGATGGTTGAAGGTTTGTTAGGAAAGTATAAGTGTGCTATGAGATCCTTCTGATATAATGCTTTCAGCAACAAAAACTCAACGAAAAGCAACAAGAAAAAATAACCTTTTTTTTCATGCAAATTTTTAAGGTGTAGTAGTTGTTGCTTGTTCTTGTTCTTTGTGTACATGTACTGTGATGAGATGGCATAAAGAAAGGGTCATGTGACAGTGAAGCTGCTGAACACACAAGTGACCACTGTAGTTTGGCTTGTGTTCACCATGATCTCTTATCTGTAGTTTCTACAAGTAGAAGTAATTAATTAGTTGTGCTCACGCATGGGTATACATTGAATAAGTTTGATCCGGGTGGTAATTAACATTATTGAGCCGTGAACCTGTAACGATGCTGGGACGCGCATATATACGTTGTATGTACCTTTTTAACTCTTTCTTCTGCAAGTTTTGATTGATTCATTTTTTTTTTTTTTTTTTTTTTTTAGTTTTATTTAATTGATTTTGATTTTGCTGGTGTGGACACACATGGCCAGTCCCCCATTGTGGTAGGTTGTTTGGGTAAGCCAATCAAGGTAGTAGTATTTTTTAACTGCCTGGTCATAATTGACGGCTTTTTTTTTTTGCGAGGCCTGGGTGTAAATATCCATGTGGTAGGTAGAACAAGAGAAGTGTTTCAGCAATTAGTAACTGAGGGAGGTCACTCCAGCACAACCCAGTCTTGAGTTTGGTTTTAGAAATTTTATTCATGAAATTTGGATGTAGCCTGCAGCTGATTTTGTAATTTTAATTAAATGGTACTGCGAGACACTGAAATAAAAAGTGGAGTGAAAAATTTAATAATACACCTTGTTTTAAGTGGCAGTTAATTTATGCGATTACATTTCAGTTTTCCAGTTTTGAATTTAGTTCTCCGTTGATCAAGCGGTCATGAAAAGACTGATTTACCCCTGGAATGTGTGTGGTTAAGTAACCCGGGATTCACAGGTAAGGGGCACTGAATTAAGCAGGTGGTTTTAAGGATGCCCTGTCGGTGTGGATACTCAACTTTTCACCTGCCGACTGGCCTGGGGATACGTGTAGATAGAAAATGTCTGCTCATCTGCATGCACCCAAATTATCTTGTCACTTGCCTTGCTCGTGTTGAAGATAATTACAGTTAAGACCTGAAAGATTTAAATCCCTTTGTGAAAAAAAGGTGGAGATGGCTTTGTAATGATCTGGCTTGCAAACCTTGATAAGCTTCACCTATTGGCGAGGGAGACAAGTAATGGACATGTAAGCTTCACCTGTTGGCGAGGGAGACAAGTAAAGGACATGTAAGCTTCAACTGTTGGTCATACGGGGGGGGGAGATGATCCACAAACAAGTGAAGGACATGTAAGCTTCACCTGTTGGCAAGGTAGACAAGTAAAGGACATGTAAGCTTCACCTTTTGGCGAAGTAGACAAGTAAAGGACATATAAGCTTCACCTGTTGGTCAGGTAAACAAGTGAAGGACATGTCTCCATAGATTAGTACTTTGGATCACCATGTTCTAAGGTGTGAGGATGAGGTTTGCCAGCGAGGGAATGTAGGGGCACAGATAAATCATACAGGGAATGAAGGTGCACAAATAAATTATACAGGGAAATGGAGGCGCACAGATAGATCATAAGGGGTGGGGGAGGTGCTCAGATATATCATACGGGATAGAGGTATACAGATAAATCTAATGGGATAGAGGTGCAGAGATAAATCATACAGGGTTGGAGTTGCTCAAATAAATCATGTGAGGCGGATGGAGATCCAAAAATCATACAAGGGGGATGGAGATCCATAAATCATGCGGGGGATGGAGAAACATGGATCATGCGGGGGATGGAGAAACATGGATAAATCATACGGGGTGGGGGGGGATAGAGATCCACAAATTATACGGTGGGGGGGGGAGATCCACAAATCATACGGGATGGAGAAGCAGAGATAAATCATATAGGGGGGGAGATGAAGATCCACAAATCATACAGGGGATGGAGAAGCACAGATAAATCATACGGGGGGGGGGATGGAGATCCACAAATCATATGGGGGATGGAGAAGCACAGATAAATCATACGGGGGGGGGGATGGAGATCCACAAATCATATGGGATGGAGAAGCACAGATAAATCATACGGGGGGATGGCGATACACAGATAATGCATACTAGGGTGGGGGAGTAGCATAGATAAATAATACAAGGGGTGGAGACGCACAGATAAATGATATTGTGCACAAATTGGTATTGCGATGGTGGTGCCCAAAGAAATGATACGAAGGCAGAATTATTTGCATAAATCATACATGGGTGGAGGTGTGTGGATATATCACACAAGTGGGGGTAAAGGTGTTTGGATATATCTCACTAGTGGGAGCGAAGGTGCTTTGATATATCACAAAAGTTTGAGCAGAGGTGCTTTGATACATCGCAAAAGTGAGAGTGGAGCTGTTTGGAGAAATCATAGGGGAAGGAGGTACATGGGTACTAGGGCAACCACAGAAGTGCCCAAGTTGATGGGAAAGGTAATTCATGGATTATCTCAGACAGAAGGGGATGGAGGTGCACTTACATACAGGTGAATGGAAGAGTGCTCTGGTATGAGGAAAAGGTGCAGAGGTGGGCACCATAAGTTTCCAGAGGAAGAATTCTGGGATAAATTTGTGTGTGTTTATGTGTGTGTGTGCACAATGGTGAGCAGGGCTGTCTGGGATGGAGATGTGCTGGAATGTGTTCAGGTGAGATCAGGTATGAGGATAGGTGCATTAGTGTCGCTCAGGTGTGTTGGAATGGATACGGGTGAGATCAGGTATGAGGATAGGTGCATTAGTGTTGCTCAGGTGTGTTGGAATGGATACAGGTGAGATCAGGTATGAGGATAGGTGCATTAGTGTTGCTCAGGTGTGTTGGAATGGATACGGGTGAGATCAGGTATGAAGATAGGTGCATTAGTGTTGCTCAGATGTGTTGGAATGGATGCCGGTGAGATCAGGTATGAAGATAGGTGCATTAGTGTTGCTCAGATGTGTTGGAATGGATACGGGTGAGATCAGGTATGAAGATAGATGCATTAGTGTGGCTCAGGTGATTTAAAGCCGCCATGACCTGATGGTATTCGCGTGTAGCACAGGTAGGTAGGTGTTCTTGCCTTCAGCTCCGACCGCCTGGTTCTGGGAGGACTAACAGTTAAAGTGTCATCAGCTAACGAGATGGATCACCTGTTCACATGTCTTTGTACTCTGCCCAGGTTAATCTGTTATTTATGCAGATCGTAAATGACAACCAGGTAGATAAATGATGTTAATCAGTGCATATGCACAGCCACATTTCTGTCGGCTCTTTATACTTTTAATTTGGGGAGGTTTTTTTTTTCTTCCTGGTGTAGCTGGAAGCGTGTCGAACTAGACTTATACTGCTGGATAATCTTTTATCAGTTATTTGGTTGGGTACAAATATGTGGAGAAATGCATTTTTAGATATATGCTGTTTTTGAGTGAAAATTTTGTAAATGACTAAGTCACTGATTTGTTCAGATTCAGACAGCCCTTTTCATCTTCAAAATTTGCTCTGAGTTTTCTTTAGCAGGTATGATTTTCTGCACCAAATCTTGTTTTGTTATCTTCATTTGCCTGGAAAAATGCATTTTGCTGGGCAAATTTTCAGGGCAACTGCAGGATGCGTATATTATAATATCTAAGTGTAGTAGGAGGCCTCCGTGGCTTAGTCGGCTAGCACGCTAATGCAGTGCAATGACCGAAGCCTCCCACCAATGCGGTCGCTGTGAGTTCAAGCCCAGCTCATGCTGGCTTCCTCTCCGGCCGTAGGTGGGAAGATCTGCCCGCAACTTGCGGATGGTCATGGGTTTCCTCCGGGCTCTGCCCAGTTTCCTCCCACCATAATGCTGGTCGCCGTCATATAAGTGAAATATTCTTGAGTATGGCGTAAAACACCAATCAAATAAATGAATAAATAAAATCTAAGTGTAATATAATATTGTTAAACAATAGGCTTATTGATAATCTTGATCGCTCTGTTCTCACTTGATCGCAGATGACAATAAGCATTCTTTGAGATTGAAAATGTGAAAATTTTAAGAGTAATCCATTTAAAATCAGGTATATGGTAAATAAAGACGCTTCTAAAATCCTGTAGTGCCACTGATAAGTTGTATGTAATACAGGAGTAGTGTAACTCAGAAAAACGAAGACTTCATTGTGACTTGATATTTCAGCATTTTATTTTGCCATTTTTTTTTTGCCACTACTTATGTGTTATGGAAGATATTTATCACCGGTTTAATGCATCAAGTTTAAATTTAGTGTGATAATCCTGCTGAAATAGCTGTTTTTAAAGGGGTGTCCTCACATTTGATAGCAAATGGTGTGATTTTTGGATCGGATGCGTTTCTTAAGCTGTGTTACCTTTCATGATCCAGGATACAGACAGGGAGTGATGAGATTTCAAATAAGTTGATTAATCTCTACAATATGACACATGTGATGTGTTTAACATCTGAGTGCACACAGCTGCCGTAAATGACGTAAAATTTTCTCCATTTCTAAGTTTCTCGTTGTGCCTAAATCTGTGAATTTTATTGTTAGAAAGGTGTTGTGAGGTTTGTTTGAAAGTCTTTAGATTGATATCCTGCTCGGAAAATGAAAGTCTCAGTGCCACAAGTATTATGTTATGACACCTGTTTACCTCTAAAGGTGTTTTGTTGGGGGGGGGGGGGGGGGATTTTAGACCATTTACGGTAGGTAGCAGGTACCTGGCACACAAGTATATTTAGGCCATGGAGTATGATCTGTATAGGGTTAGTTCCTGTCCATTAGCTCTGATGAATGGAGCCTTTAGAGGGCCAGCTTATGGGACACCCTACCATCCCATTCATGCCTTGTTTGACCAGCAAAATTTAATGGGTATTTGAGGGAGGCTTGTGAATTCTTTCAGGGCTTTCAGGCATAGCTAACCACAAGAAGGCGTGGGTGATTTCACCCTGGGGGGTATTTTACCTTAAGGGGCATATCTCACAGCAGATGCTTTTCAAAGGCCGTGGCTCCCTTGCTCAACACTTCAGCCTCAATTTACCACTTGGTTCAGGGTCACCGCCACCCCATTGTCCCTGAGGGTTTATCCAGGGCTTGATCTAAAGAAATAGAAGTACCTGGTTTGCATTTCTCACCTGAGAAGACGGACGCTACCAGTACCACACCTCCTAGTTTGAACTGACCAATCTTCAGCTGAGATAGCATTGTGAATGAACCCTCCCCATCCCACTACAGGAGTGCACTGTATAACCGTCCCATAGACGCCAGGTCTAAGCTGTGCGGGAGAATAAACTGTGAAGTTCTTACGGGAGTGGTCAACCTCAAAATCCAATATGGCGTGCACAATTTTCAGAACTGATGACCTTTACTCATGTGCATTGTTTTGATATAGATTCCCACCGTGATTTCAACTTTTGTGGTAACCAAAAGTTTAATCTTACATTGTATTTGTCAAAGGATGCATTTTCTATGCCTCAGTTGGAAACTCAGCGCAGAAGAGTATTCAACAACGGGACCTATGGACATCTAGGTTTAGGAATTGATTGTAGCTCTGTCTGTTGTAAATGTAGACTTTTCATGAGATCTGTATTGACCTTATAATTGTACATTCAAGCCGATTGTCAATGTTAATACTGTAGTGGAACAGTTCAAATTTATTTACCACGCATCTTTAAAGTTGAGTTATTGTTCTGTATTGAAACTTGATTGATGTTGTTTTTGGCATAGGAACAGATTCAATCAAAAACTTCGAGTATGCAAATGTTTTGCAAGTTTGTTACTGTTCATTGTATGTGATACCTAATAGTAATTTTACACCGGCTGTATCTTGCTCTAGGATTTGTTCGCATTTCTCCCAGTCAGCAGATTAAATTTTCAACGAGAAATCTAATTATCCCTGAAAATGATGTTGAGCTTAGAACATTTTAATGCGTTCATATGAACTTGGCCACACAGTAGAAGGGGAAACTGGAATACCCTGTATTATTACTCAGTTCTTTTGTTGGTTCAACAAAATGTGCCTTATATAAAAATCTTCTTATCAGATTAATTTAAAATTCATTCAGATTTCCATCCTTAGTAGGAAGCGTTCATAGTATCATTTTTCAAGCTTAAAAAGATTCTTAAGACTCCTATGTCGAATGAATGCAAAGTTATCATTATTAAAGTATGAATGAAAGTGTATTGAAATAGAGCAGCGTTAGTGGAGTGGGATTTCCGTGTGATGCTTTTGATGTCCGGCTAAGGGTCTATAACGACTGTCAGGATATCGAATTAACCTGGGGAATGTAGCTCTCATAAAAACCCCTCATCTTTGTAGGACAGCACGGGGTCAGATAGTGTAGAGAGTGGGAATTTCATTCATAACGTACCTAGATAGAGTCGCTGGCTTACGCACACGGCCGGATATGCCAACAAAAGAGCTGCGAAAGTTTGATTGATTGTCAGGACTGTCTCGAGGTTTTCAAAGAAACTTTCTAGCACGTCTACAAGCCTTTTGTTAAGCCTCAGCCCGGTTGTTGTCGTCGTCGTCGTAGGAGACCGCAAATTATTCTTCCGTTATAACAGTGGTGCAGATTCCGCCTGACCTACCTGTCGTGGGTCGTTAGCACTTCACCGGGGCGGCTGCATCATTGAGTGTAAGCACTTTAGGATGTTTTTGTTAACTGTCAAGCCATCAACCCTGTCATCTGCGAGCCGAAAACCACTCCCACATTCAGCTGGCAAACAATTCATTAGCGGAGTTATGAACCGGGTTTAAAATTCTTGCATTGGTGCACGGTTGTGACGCGGGTATGTTGTAAATGAGATAAGCCTGTGAACGTCCGCCTGCACTGGTCTTCTCTGTCCCAAGTCATTTCATTTTGGGTATATCCATTCAACACTTGTCTGTGTGACAAATTTGCAGAAGCATTTTGATTTGCTAAGCCCAAGGCATTTTGACACCCTTACTGTTTCCACCTGTGTGGTTGGCTCAGATCTTTTTAATTTGATTATTGAACTGGGGAAGCACAACAGCCGTGAGGTCCATGCAGCAAAATGCTGCTTACTGGTTGGGGGGTTTCATGTTGTCTGGCACAAAGGGGTGTCGTTCTGGAATTGCTCATGTTAAAAGGTAGGGCTTCAGAAATTTGATTCAGAGGCCGACCAACCACCAGCTGGCAGAACAACGTATACAGCTGTCTGATGTAACTACTAGACTACCCATCCAGGTGGACTGGTGTTCAGTTCACACCGTGAACTCTCTGTAAGTTTGTCAAGTGCTGTTTGAATCAAACTTGTACTGATTACATCAATTTATCTTGACATTCATCTCAGTATAACGTTGAAATAGTTTTGAGAATGGCACACTGATTAGGCTGACAGTAATATGCAAATACATGTACATTCACAGCCGAGTGAGGTATCCCTCTTGCCAAGAATGAACGAATGATCAGGACTTCAGTATTTCAGCCATAAGGCCACACCATAGGGGGAACATCAGAGAACCAGGAAACCCCTCTATGGCTAAAGATCCCTAGAATGCAGTGGCCAGCTGAGATACCCATTGGTCAGGACCCCAGGGGAATTTGCCCAAGTGTGCAGGGATCCTTGTCCCAGGGGTGTCCATATCAACAACCAATTTGTACAGCTGACCTTGTATAACATTACAGAGAGTGCAAACAGGAATTCCA
Organism: Acanthopleura granulata; assembly: GCA_016165875.1. NCBI lineage: Eukaryota > Metazoa > Mollusca > Polyplacophora > Chitonida > Chitonidae > Acanthopleura > Acanthopleura granulata. The sequence continues at coordinate 3,016,755 of JABBOT010000022.1, read as the reverse complement.
TCAACTAATGAATTGAGCCTAATGACAGGCATGTGTGACAATGATATCTATCCCAACTACATTACAGTAACATTGCACACAAGGCATTGATGCAAGCCCTGTGCACTTAACCGTCTTCCGAAACTGCATGTTTAAAATGGTTTTGTAACCGCATGTGTTTCCAATTTTGGCATATATGCAAATAATATCAAGTCTTTATGATGTCAACTCTTCGCCATAGTTCTTCAAAGTAAAACAGTCGACAAATTTAAAGAAGTGTTTATTACCTCTTTGTAAATAACAGAAACTGGAGTTTGGTTAATGAGAAGTATCACATGATCAATCTTTCTCACATGTACATGTAAACTTTATATTTAGCTCTACTGGTCGTCTGTTTGGCTGGCCGCCCATCTGGCTGGCTGCCATCTGTTAACTTTTCCATCAAAACGCTCCACCTCCTTCAGTTTTTGTCAGATTTCAACAAAACTTGTGTCAAGTGTAGACAACATCGAGATACACAATTTGTAGCATCAAATTTCCATTTCGATGATTGGTTGTCCGTCTGTTTGTTTATAAAGAATATCTTAGCATTTTCACAACTCTACTCCTCCTACAGTTTTTGTCTCATTTCATTGAAACTTAACTCCAGTGTAGACTACATCGAGATACATAATTGACAGTATTTTCCATTTTGATGATCAGTTGTCTGTCTGTCTGTTTATCCAGTATATGTTAACATACATGTATCTTTCAAAACACTACCCCTACACATTTTGTCTGATTATAACGAAACTTGGCTTAAGTGTAGACTACACTACTCAAGATACATAAATTGTAATATTAATTTTCCATTCCGATGATCAGTTGTCTGTCTGTTCAGCATATGTTAACATTTCTTTCAAAATGCTACAAATGTTACAGTTTTTGTCTGATTTCAACAAAACCTGGCACAATTGAATCAAGATAAATATTTCGTTGTATTGATATTCAGTTTTGTTTGTTCATTGTCCATTATGCATATATAATTTTGTAATGGACTCCATGACAATTTTGTCCCAACCAGTATAGCTACTCTCTTAAGGGAGACTCTGGTTATAGAATTTTGTGAGCTCGTGAAATAGTTACCATTTAATCTGTTTTGGGCAAGGTAATAAGATTCCTCCACAACAATGTGAATTATGATCAAACTTAGAGTTGTTGCACTCGAATGTATTATGGGCATAATGCGATGGTTTCTCTGTTTTTCTTTTTTTTAGACCCATACAAGATTAATGGTTATTTGATACAAGCATTTTCATTAACAACATTGGTGGAAGTGGTTCACCTTGTCGTATGCCAAGAACAGCATGAAACTCAATATATATTATGATACACTACACCCAGCTTGTAGACCATGTAATTGAGGCCTGATAAAGTTGTAATTCTATAAAAAGTGAAGCGTTCACTGAAATATTAATTTATTACCCATCTGTGGGTTTGGTTGCCATTCTTTTCTGTAAGCTGGGTTGTATGGGGAGTTTGTACAGAAGAAAGGATTGACTGAGTGCCAGATAAATAGGCTGGTTCTGGCTATCAGTTTCTCCTCCAATAATTTGCCTTGTGTGGATGCTGGAGATAGCCTTGTTGTTATCCTGTAGGTCGTGCTCTGGGGGCAAATGGTTGGATGATCTGTGGGAGATAAAACATGGTTTCATGGCCTTATAAATCTCCCAACACAAACTTGACCAACGCCTTGGGTTTGTAGGTGGCTAGATGATTCCATTTCAAGGGGTATACACTGTTCTCTTCAAGATACTCAGCTTTCAAAAGGATCTGTGCAATAGCTGTGAAAAACCGGAAAAATTAATTCATTAGATTGCTATCTGTGATATTGACATGGCATTGTGACTGAAAGCCTTAACACATATACATTTAAGAGGATAATTTCTGAACAGGTCTAATAGATAAAAAAAATTGGGATGAAACATATTAGTGTGACAGAGTGAAGTTCCAACTATACTTGCATCTTGATTTCATGTTTCTATTGGAGCCATTTTTGGTGAATAATGGTAGTGTTTAAGTTACTAATGTGGAAGAAAGTAAGAGGTATGCTCAAGTGTGAAGATAATCTAGAACACTAACATCCCCCAACACACTACACTTCACCAACTACTGGGCCACCCATGTCCTAACATACTGCTAACCCTGTTCCAAGTTAATGATGAATGAGTCCAAGCTGTGAGGTAGCTGTTCCACAATTTGGGAATATGTCCCTGCCCCCATGCTCACTGGAGGGGAACAGACTGAAGCTGTCACTCTGACATGGCCATTCCTCTCAATCTCTAGAATTAATTCTCTGGTCTCCCTGTCCAAGATAAGATATGAGATAGAGAAATGGCCCGGCAGAACACATGTCTGACATTTGCATGGTTCTGTTCTGTAGCTTACTTGCCCCAGAGGGCATTTTGACATCATGAGCAGGATCAGAGCTACTGTAGACACTCTGTTTATAACACGGTAGGAAAAGGTGGTCAGTATTAAGTCCTGTATTGAAAAGTTTGAATAGTTCGAGTGAGTTTCAGTGTCACCTTTCTTGAACCTGTGTGGAATGAAGACTTAAGGTGAACTTTTTGCATTCAAACATCGGTCATTAACTGTCCAATATTACAAACATGAGTTCAGAAAAGTAATGGCAGACGTAAACAATTTCTTTCATCGGTATATGCTGGAACAAGGTGCTGGTATTTATACTGAAAAGTTAATAAACCATGAGGCTGCATTGCAATCCATTTAATGCCTTTGACTTGAAAGTGTTTGGAACAGGAAAAGGATGTGTTTTAAAGTCAGTTGAGTTTATTACATAATGTAATGTCCTTTCTGAGGGACAAAAGATCAATCAGTGCACATCAATCATGAAAAGTCCGGAGAGAATGTCACGTTCAAAAGAATTAGAAGAATTCAGGTAGCTGTTAGACAGGGCTGTAGATGTGTGTATCAAACCTGCCTGATTTGTCACTGTCAGGCAGGCTTGTCTGGCGAATTTGATTGATGCAGCATGCCTCATCAGGGCTGAACCCAGTCACTGATGGATGGATATGTCCAGTGACAGATTGGACATAGGTTAGTCTGCAATTACCTAGAGTTCTGAGGTCAGTTAGAAATTTGCCCCAGCCAAATACTGTTCCTTCTGTTCTTTTTGCAATTAGCCCAGGGATATCCTACCACCAAGAGGTTGACCTTACTAAGCTACACCCTGGATTGTTCCTCCCTGCCCAGTAAAGGAATGTGAATGAACACAAGCCAGCCTGGCTAATCCAGACATTCATAAAGTGACTGTTTATTGATCATTTTTCAACAAGATGTTTCTTCACTCATCTGACAGTTTTACCAAAGTCTGCAAAGCTGCCAAGGCATATTTATTAGGAATATAGTCGTCAATCAGTTATAAAATAAACATGAAGCATCAAAGTCTGATTTCCACATGGTGAATACTTTCCGCAGAAGGAAAATATTACCACAGAGTTCAAATTTCTCAAGTATGGCATGAAACAACAACAAAAAAATAAATATGGACTTGTTTTAAATCCTAACCATGATTCAAGCCATTGGAATTAAGAAGTTGTCACTATTTGTACGGCACGTCTGAGCATGTTAGAATTTGTTAGTTGAGCGATGGTTAGAATACTATGTGCTGCTGTAGAGATTGATCCTCCCTCAGTGTCCTGCCTCAGTTGTGTCCTCCCGCCATGGTGTCCTGCCTCAGTTATGTCCTCCTGGCGTGGTGTCCTCCCTCTCTTTGGTGTCCTGCCTCAGTGTTGTCCCCAAGGCACCAGACAAGTGAGGTGGCTATATGAAACATTGATCCTCCCTCTGTTGTGTCCTGCCTCAGTTGTGTCCCCGATCTGTGGTGTCCTACCTCAATTGTGTCCTCCTGCCACCGTGTCCTGCCTCAGTTGTGACCTCCCTTTCTTCGGTGTCCTGCCTCAGTGTTGTCCCCAAAGCACCAGACCAGTGAGGCGGCTGTATGAAAATGTGCTGCTGTAGAGATTGATCTGTTGCAAAGACGCTTGTGATTTGAAACCTAAAACATACTGTAAAAGACAAAGGGGACAAAAAGTCTTGATTCTGTACCAGGTATGAAGTGACCAGGAATGGGGTCTTAAAAATATTATTGTATTTGTTGACTATCACTATGGTGTTAAACTCCATAAAACACCATTGAGATGTATGGAAAAAAAAGTCTCCAACCATAAACCTGACAGGAGTTACTTTGTATCCGTGAACTATTACTGTACGTCTTGAGTAACTGTATGGAGTAAATCACCAGTCATTCAGATACGAAGGAAAAGTTCATGGAATAATATTGTGTTTTGCAGGTCGGGTGTAAAGTGCCAATCAGATGTGTTAAATATAACTCAGTAAATTTGAATTTACTGCACGGTCCAATATGGCTGAGGCCCACGTACTGTGCATGCCTATAGTATGCTCTCTTGTCATATGGCTGCATGTGTTTCTGTGTGGTTTATGGCTGGTTGGCCTTCCGCAAAGGGAACATCTGCCCAGGAAAAACAATACTTGCGTTTGACACACAAAACACAAGTACAGGTTAACAGTCCTTGTTAATTATTCATCAAAGTCAATTAGTGATGCAAGTCAGATGAGAATCTTAACTGCAGCTTTGGCCAAACAACATCTCTCGGATTCTAAAAATGAGCTAACTTTCCTTTGTTTTCTGCATGGCATGTTATTCTAGACTCTTCCAGAGGAAATGGGCTGTGGAAGTCTGTTGCCTTGGCAACATCAGCAGCAGCAGCAGATTCTGGCAGTATCAGCATCCTATTGTTTCACGTAATGTTCTCAATTGCAGGCTCAGACTCATGTTAATTTGCAGTTAAATTTGAGACATTGGCATCTTGGCTGGTCTGGATTTTACGCCTAATCTCTTCCAGCATAACATGATTTATTATGCCTTTCTTTTACAGAATTTACTCAGACATGATTGCTGGAACAGAATAATGGCTTTTCGTCCTACAAAAGTCAACATGCATGGCAAAAAAAAAAAAAATTAACAATCAGCCTGATTCATGTAAACATTTGTTTTTCCACGTCATTGCATTTGACATAACTTTAAATAGTTAGGGAGATGTCAATTTCCATGGATTGACTCTTAAATATTTCTTTGTTATGTTTAAAGGGATTCACTTTGAGAAGGATTCTCCACTGCTGACTCTTAAGTGAACGCAAGGACTCTTCTTCTAACAAAATGGGAAGATTCCATTTCCGACTCTGGGAGAATACAAGGGCTCCACTTCTTGACTTTGTGTGAGAACAAGGACTAAGTTTTGGCTCTGGGGGAAAACAAGGACTCCAGCTCTGACTTTGTGTGAACACAAGGACTTCACTACTGATTTTGTGTGAACACAAGGACTCTAGTTTTGACCTTGGGTGAACACAAGGACTCCAGTTCAGACCTGTGAAGAACACAAGGGCTTTACTTCCATCTAGAACACAAGCTGGGGCTTTCTGTATGTGGATTGTGACAGAATACCATGATATAACACAGACACTAATCTGGTGGCTGATGCTGTCTTGCTACAGGGCCCAATTGTTCAAAAGTCTGCTGATTGTCACTGGTATTCTCACTATATATTTTATGATTTAATTAAAACTCAGAAGCCAGGGCAGTTGTCTGAAGCCTAAGCATAACAGTAGCCATGTTAGTTACTCTTTAGCACACTTTCACACAATTACTTGTGGGCTATGCATAAAACTGAAGACTCCACTGATAAAGGTAGCGTTAAACCAGTTTTGAACACCTTGGCGAAGATGGCGAAAACAGCTGGGTAAGTTGTGAACATCAGGGACCAGGTTCTCAACATACCGCTCTAGGTGAGGGACAACTGGTCTCTTCAGCGACTAAAAAGGACCTTGACCTTGAGGAAGGTGACTGTCACTCTGCTTTTTGAGGGGAGTGAGCCAGCAAAAACTCCCTCGATACATGTCGCAAAAGGATTTCTACTTTTCGCGAATGAAATAACCAAATTGTTCCATGTGAAAGCGCTGGGACTGCTTTGTGTCCTGAGCAGTTGTGTGGTCTCTGCTGTTGAATAGTAAAACTCAAAATAAAAAAAAAACATTTCTGTACCATAGAGGTTATGTCTTATCCTTTGAGTGTTTATATTTTGGATAACAGGGATGCTAGAGTAGGTTATATTTGATATTCTGAGGGGCAAAACTGCAATTAACTAGGCTCTAGCGCTTACGATAAATTAAAAACCCCAATCCAAATTGTCAGGTGTGTTCCAGAGATCACAGGTAATCCTGTGTCACCTGATACTTTTGCTGTAAAGAATAATTCTACAAAAGTTGACGTCATCATTTCATCAGATCTCATTTGCTTGCTTGCACTATCAAGACAAATTAGCAGACTAACTGCATCAAGGCACTTGCTTATCATTTGCTCTGCTTGGACTGTAAAGAACAATTCCACGTGCAAGTTCTCGCGATATTTGCTTTTCTTTCCCATTTGAAGTACATAATTTCTTCAGCAACAAGTTTCATTTGGCTACTTAAGAGCTGCCAGACATTGGCAGCTGCCGAGTTACGGTAACACTGGAGATTGGGATAAGTTATAGTAACACTTGGGAACAGGCTTCTCTGGAACCTTATGATATAACGTACAGAGTAGTGGTGTAGGACACCTAGTGTTAATGAGGTCCACATTTGGCGAAATTCAATACATGTCAGGGGAACCGTATGATGTAACTTACAGAGTATATTGGTGTAGGACACCTAGTACAACTGAAGGCTGGAGAAATTCGGGCCATCCTCCTTAGTGTTAAGCATTGGTTACAGGATCACAAATCTGGACTGGGATTGCCAGAAATGAGATCAGGTTTGCGTTCGAGGAAGAATAGTTGTACATGCACAAAGAACACCGAGGAACTTCAAAGGTGAAGCAACTTTCCGTGTACTGTCCCAGTGGAATAGTTCCCAAATTGATTTACGTGGACAGCATGTATAACATCAGCCCCTTTACTGCTGGAATTGGAAAGGGTTAGATGATATTCGAGTTCGAAGTAGGACGTAAACAAGGTTATTGTTAAAAAACCATAAACAGCTTTATAAGCGTCATATAAAACTGTCAGGCTTCTATTAAATGTTGGAGAAGAGTTGAAGCAATTGACGTACTCTAATTTCTTACATAAGACATAAGTGGCCAAGAAAAAAAAAGTCAAGCCAAGGACGCGTAACATTGTTACCACAGCTCAGCGTGGAGCCAATACGTGCAGGATAGGAAAGCATATTACATCGGTAACATCAGCTGCTGACGTTGGCACAGACTCAAACCTGCCCGCGGGAACATGTGTGGAATGCCGTCTTGAGTTCATCTTATCCGGATCAGCTGGGTTGGAGGTGTACGTCTGGGGTAAGGCCTGGCCACCCAGCGACCATCAGCTGGTACTCGGTAGCAGTCAAATGTGGTGGGTGGAAACGGCAAGGACGTACAGACAAGCTGGATTATAGCCCAGAAACATGGCGCTCATCCAGCGAAAGCCAACTCATTAGTCCCTTATAATTCATCTTTTCCCTTATAATTCATCTTTAGCCTCAGTCCTGGTTATAATTTTTTAGAATGGGTACGTTAACACTTGACCCACATGGTCAAATACTCGTTGAGAAGCCACTTGTAATGTTGAAAAACCAATCAGAATCAAAGGAATTTTCGGGAAGACTTATTTTCTGTTGTCCAAGGGTATCCATGCGAGATGGTTATGTTCACAACTCTTGTTTTGTTTAGTGAGCTGGTCCGTTAGAATTGTTAAGAGTTTAGATACTCAGTGAAGTCTGAGGCAAACTCGTGCTTCCAGCTAACTGTCTACACATTATCACTGCTTGTTCCCCTCCAGCCGCACGTGGGATGATCCACGAGCAACCTGCTGACGGTCGTGGGCTTCCCCCGGGCTCTGCCCATTTACCTCCCAACATAATGCTGGCTGCCATCGTATAAGTGATATATTCCTGTAAAACTCCAATGAAATAAATAAAGATCACTCTTTGTACGTTTTATATGAACATGGTCTACAAAAGAAGGAAAATGTTTTAAGACTCTTTGAAGTGAAACATATATTTGGCACTGTTTAAATTAATGGACTACCTTTTACCGCGCATTTGAGAATGCATTTGAGAGAAGTTAAAGCAGGGTAGACAACATATATTATAACAGCTTAGGCCCTAAAGTCAACCACTGTAATCTAACTGTAGCAATTTGCTTTTGATGGATCTCTCAAAAGTAAGTGGAACACACACAGCGACATACTTTCTGGAAAATGAAGGTCTAACGTGTTTTGAGCTGTGGTCAGTATATATAGCAGTGTGTGCCTCTCACACAAAATTTCCTTTCTGAAGACGACTCCTCGTCCTGTGACTGAACAATTGTTGAGTACGTTAAACCCAAGCATACATACACATGCAAACCCATAAGTGTTTCCGCAACCATTATACCACGTGGAGCCCTCGTTTTAGTATGCTCTAATTTTGACTTCACAAGAAAATGCCCATGGGACTATGAGAAATACGAACAGATAGGACGCGAAAATGTAAATGGTGTTTGTTTTATATTTCTTTTAGTGGAGGTGCAAAGAGGTAACCCATATAACTGAACTTTCTCGCACTAATTTCTGCAGCGGTGCACAAATTTACGATGTGAGGACGCTCTCCTATAGCTATTCATTCAGTGTGGGGATTGCGACCACGTTTGGCGGGTATTGGTCGGAGTTCAAGAACAAATGGGGTGTTCTGATATAAAAGGTCGTCAGTCGATATGTCGTTGACCGCGCGAATGATTGTGAAAGTTGGTCGAAATGGTTTGGACATATTGATAACGTGACACAAATAATATGGTTGACTGTAATGAGCCCCATTAACTTTAGAATAGTAAGCTAGATTTAATCTGGTCGAACGTCATTAAGTGACAAACCATCGAGAACGAGAGCTGTATTGTCACATGTGCATAAATTCACCAGCGCTGTGTCCAGTATGTAAGAAGATTCTCAAAACAACGGTTTAAAGTTAATGTATTTTGCGCTTGCATGTTCAGAGTGAAATACGTGTACTGGGGCTGCAGTTTGTGACCTTCTGTTAGCGTGGCAAGAATGCGGAACTGCCTCCCACACCGATCAGCTGATGAGAGCCCCGGGTGAGGGAGAAGGGGGGCGAGGCAGGCCAGGGGAGGGGGGGAGGTATTGTGGCTTTCCAGTCGCCAGAATGACGAGTCTATGTGCGGATGACATTTAACTCCACTCTAACTGGAGTCACACCACGAAAACAGAGCTGTGTTTTATGACTTATCGTTTTTCCAAAAGTTCCTCTCGCTGTCGACCCCCGGCGCGTGGTTAGGCATAGCTGACTTTATTGTACGGAATAAAATGTATAATTCCATTGAAAAAGGTCGAGGTGACGTGTTATCACAGCTGGTTTTCGCATGGATACGGACCGTATGTTGTTTTTTCTGCTCTGTAGAAGGCCGAATTGAAGACTGAAGTACCGGGTCCACTTCATCCTTGTTCGGTGACGGAAATTGACCGTTAAACAAATTAGTATGACCTTGAAGAGATAATGATGAATTTATCATGAATTCAAGGTCGCATTTTATGAGCTTTTTTATAACCGTTTTCAGAGATTAGGATCTAGCAAAAAGTGTCAAATCTTCGACCGGAAGTTTTCGTTTCCCAACCCTCAAAAGATCAGTCGACCCCGGTGTATATAGTTGCTAAGCCCTTGTCCGGGGAGGTCTGAAACCGCTCCCATATTTGTAATTTTATCCATTTTTTGCCTTCCCAACTGATCGTACACTTTCTCGTTTTTCAGTCAACTGCTCATTGGGGTCTGCATGGTGTTCGTCAGTGTGACATCTGGCATGGGATGGACCGTACCAACATAGTAACACAACGAAGAAAAACAATCTACTGAAAGAACGTGCCCAGTGTCCTTCACTTGGGTTTAAACGTTTTTGAAACAAAAAAAAATCAACTCGATGGCCAGACGAGAACTATGAGAATGGAGGGAGAGTGATGGTCGGGTGAGAACCAGAAGGCGTGTTGAACAGATTGGAATCATTGTACACGTTTTAGTAACCCACTGACAGAAGTAACTTTTCTCCGCCATGATAGTTTTAAGCCGCATTGTCAATGTACGAATCACGATATTGAATGGAGGAGTTTTATTGGGAGCCAATTTAGATTGACAAAGATTCAATTTATCACTAATCCCCGTTAATAGCTTCTATTTCACACGCCAGCGCTCTTAGAACACTTTGGCCTTCAGATTCTGAGTGTCCAAAGACGGGCAATATAGAATGTCCCTGGCGAGTGTGGGAATGATACGGCTCGTTTGCGTCCAGGCGTTAGCCACCTTACTGAAACCTTGCCTTAACGTGTCGTTGGCTTTCAAAAGGTCCATTGACACCATTTATAATGTATCGCTTGTGATTGTAGGAAGATTTTTTTAGGAGGACGAGTTAAACGAGACGATTGTCAATGGGGTGTGATACTTTGTCACCATTGATAGCTATTGGTTTGCTTTATGGCCAGACTAAGCTCATGGGTCTGTTTGGACTCGATCTAACTGACCATGCTGGATGATCTTTGATTGGGCATTGAGGTTTAAGCTGACAGATACAGGTACATCTTGAGAAATAATGCTCCATTCCATATTGTTTAGGCAATCTTAACCTATAACCAGGTAAGAAACATTGGACACTAAAGCCTGAAGTTTGGAAACAAAAAATGGCCTTGAACCTTGAGTCAAGTACATGCATGACCAGCGCTGATGGGCATAATATTACACCCGAACCCAATGAAATGAAATAACGCGACTTCATTTAGCGTCGTACAATTCATCCGCTCAGAAGTCTACCAATAGATGACATTCTGCGTTAACAAAGGACAATAAATAAGTAATATACAAGCACTGTTGAAAATTTCGCAAGGGTCCAATAACGAACAAAGTATATATAGAATGGAATTCATTCCACATTGAACGGAGTGTATGGTCTGATATAATCTGGAGAACGGGGAACAATATTAAATCGTTAGGTAAAAGGCAAATTGACGAAGAGAGCAGAAATAGCCATCTTACAAATGCAGGTTGACGGCGAAGAATCTAGATAGATACCCGAGTAACTAATCGGGTCAAAGAAAATGAAACCGTAACAAGTGGGTCGAGCCGTGCGGGAAGAAACGATGGCTTCTGATGCCATTGTTAAATCAACAAGTTAGTAGGACAATATAATAGGACTACGGGGCGATTGTTCTGCTCCAAGGTTGTTCTCAAAAGATAACTCTCTCTGAATGTTTGCATTCTGAAATCAGTTGTCTGCTGGATCTGAGTTTATCTTCACGAACTGATTTACCGGTATATTACTTTTCCGTATTAAGAGCATTGTATATTTCCCCCTGCCTTAGGGGATCGCATGTTTCAGCTGGAATATACAACCGTGTAGAAAATGAGAAGATGCCTCTTTCACCGTATATTGGTTATTTATTTATTTACTTGATTGGTGTTTTACGCCGTACTCAAGGATATTTCATTAATACGACGGCGACCAGCGTTATGGTGGGAGGAAAGCGGACAGATCCCGGGGAAACCCGTGACCATCCGCAGGCCTTATGTTGGTCTGTAAGTCTTTTTTGTGTATGTATACATTCAACTTGTAGATATGCTGTATTAAATATACAGAGATGTACTGGATAGCTCTGGTAGCGTTCAAAAAGCTACATAAATTCATTATCTCCCGACTTTTTTTTCGCAAATCCCGTTGTTCGCGTTATATATGTATGTAATTTGATGTTCAAGAAAAGTGAAGCAAAAATAGCTTTATGCCGTTTTGTGGGATCGGACCGGTTCAGAGAGAGACAAAATCTCCATCTGGAAACGCGATGATGCGAACTACTTCCTCTGATCGCGCAACTTGGAAGTGTTCGGAACAAGGCGGATGTAACTAATGTTGGTGAAAAATGCCATGTTTGTTGGAAGCGTACTCTTCTCTTGCCGGGATTCTCGGGGCCCTTTAGCTGAACTTTTTGAACCTGAATGTATATTTTTTCTTATGTCTTTAGTTCAAACACATAACGCGTACACGTGGCCGGGCGTTTGCTCCAAAACGGCTTAACCTGTGAAACGGAATAAGTTACGTGGCAACCATATTTTAGAATATGAACATGTTGAGGAAATCAAACCCAAGTTTAAATCAAAGTGTATATATTATACACGCTAAGCTAACCCCAATCCTGCACCATGCAGTCGTCAACCATAAGACGAATAAGATTTCACTGGCGCCGTGAAGTACGTTGCCCGTGTTTAACTTCTCACTCGGGAAATATTAACAACGAATCTGGCTCCCGGCTCTTCGCGCTTTGTCTAAAGCCAGAAGTATTGTCAGGTACGTTGTTACAGTGCCGCATGTCCTAAAACTGCATGGTTCTCTCCACTCCGACTGCTGTTGGGAATACGAAAGAGATATTCTTGAGTACGGACGTAAGATGCTGATCATTTATATAAACGTGCCAAGTTATCTGGTTGGCTGGTTAATGTTTCGGGTTGATGATGTGCGTCAATAAAATAACTCGGAATGTATTAATATTGAGTCATATGATTGTAACACCAACTGAATGAAATGAAGCTAGCCGATCAATCGCTGCATGTCTACTGCTAGACCTTTAATTGTCCAAAACCTCTGCAGTAGCCGCTTGATGGTGGAGGGATAACGCAACGACCGCAAACAGGTATGTCTCAACGACCTTAGCGGCTAAGATGCATTTAGACCACACTCACCGTAGTCCCATTATCTCCGCGGTATCCCTGCAAAAACCCGCACTGACCAATCCGCGATCGTCTCAAACGCGTCGTTCACTTAATTCTATTCATTTACACTGGACATTAACTTTTGTTTGCTGTAGTCCAGTCAACCCTTGCTAAAGTATTTACATAGCTTAGTGAAAGGATAGAAGAGAAAGAGAGAGGAAAAAACGTGCAAGCCAGTGGGTAGGGGTATACACACCCAGGGTTTAATGGTGTCACTGTGTGTAGATTGTATATATATGTTTATATTCTTAGTTCCAGGAAGCCAAATAGAAACCACACAACGCCAGCATAACCAGAGTAAAGGCCGGTCATGTACCGTGATTGCAGTATATGGGTTCGCGTTTTATGTTATATTGATGGAGTTTTTCCGCTTGCTAGCCTTGTGTTATTCAGGCACCATTGAAGCCCGTCTATGATTGTACTATATGTATTGACTTATAACACTTGCATTTTCCCCGAATCATAAGACGGATGTTGGACCAGAAATAGCACGATAGCGCGCTCCATCACGGGGCATTCTAGACAGATTCCTGGGTCGTAAATACATGTATAGTTGTAATATTAGCTACATGGTTACTTAGTGAAATGATACGGATAGGGTCTGTAAGTGTCATATTGGGCTAGGTGTCAGCCGAGCACAGTATAAGGCTTATTGACCCCAAGTGGTTCCGTATCCTTTGGCTCGGTAACCATGTGACGAATTTATCCCGTGGAAGACCCGAAAAACTACACTGAAAATTTGTTTCTTGACAAACAAAAGAAGCTTCACCAGTAGTTTCAACAGAAATGCAACATGATGTATTCCTTGATTTCAGATATGCAGATGCTCTTTGTCCAAATTTTCAAACGTTGCCTGGCAATTGCGTCACCAGAAAATGTATATAGGCCGAATAGAGAGTGTGAAAATGGTGAAATTTAGATTCATAAATATGCAGATGACATTTTAATGTAATGCTATTAGTCTTCCTTTATGTTAAAAGGCGCGTGATCTAAGGCTCTTCAGCCATGTATATGATGATAACGGTGTGATAATTGTTCATAAATCACCCGTGTGCTCCTCTCTTATACGTAATCAAACACCTGCTTAGGCGGGGTCAGGTGATCGGATTAAGACGACATTCGGGCGTACTGATTTTTAATTGTACAGACGCTTATCAACATTAGATATGAATGCTTATCAGATTTATAGCTCCTATACCGTTACTCGGGACGCCGTAAAAATTTAATAAAGTGTGAAGATTATACGGCTGTGACTTAATTGTAACGGCTGTTACCCATGGTCAGGTGTGCGGGAATTATCGCATATCTCACTTGACAAGATTATATATAACATTGATACTATAATGAAAGCCGACACAAGTTGAAAGCTTGACTGACTGTTGAATAACGCCCGCTTTTAGGCTGTGATTGATCCATTTCAGTAATCCCTGCCATTTGTCTGCATCAAAACCATGTGTCGGTTGCCGCTCAGACATAATCGTCGGAAATTACGATGACCGCAGAATAAACATTAGTAGCCTCTATATTCATGGTTCCAATCACGGGTCGTTGACCCCAAAACAATATTAAAACCTGGACGTATAGATAAATGTACATTTATAACTGTGTGGTTAAAACTGCAATCGCCAATATGGGGACACATATACATAAATGCGGGGTTTGCGGCACAGTTTAATATGGAAATCGTTTGAAATCGTTCATAGCCTTTGAGAAGTATTGTCAGTTTTGGAGACAGTTTACCGCATGACGGGTTGTGATGATCGTCAGCAAGGCTTATGTATACCTCCAGTGGGCCTCCGTGGCAGAGTAGAACAATAACTCGAAAGCTACTCACTAATCTGGTTGCTGTGAGTTCAAGATCAACTTATGCTGGCTTCTTCCCCAGCCATATGTGGGAAGTTTGCTAATTCACGCCAACACAGAAACAAAAGCAACAACACGCGGTGCAATTTCTTCGTAAATTTCTAATTGCATGTTGATTACTAATGGTATTACCTGATGATCCATTGCTAAACCAAATAACGACCATTTTATTCAAAAAACAAATTTACTTAGGAAGCCGAATCCAGGCTCCGAATTTCCGTTGTGTGATACGCTATCGCTCACGAATTAGGTTTGTTCCCCCGACCGATTTCCGTGCCTATTGTGATCGTAGCTGTAACAGGAATTTTATATCACCTGCTACGTCGCACCAGACCAATTCACCATCCACTGCATGTGGGACAGTCGGAAGCCTTCGGGCATTTCCGTCGCCTCAAACGTCCGACCAGAAACCACAGTCCGGGGGCATGATAGGGCACACCTGCCTAGCGCCAGTTTCATGTGGCACGCCTGATGAAATACTTATTTGATTGTTGTTTAACGCCGTACTCAAGAATGTTTTTCTCTCATGATGACGGCCAGTGTTGTCGGTGGAGAAAACCGAAATGCAACCTGGGGTCTACCATCGACCCTTGGCAAGTTACCGACACACTTTCCTATGCGTGTGAGATAGAGATTGGTGAAGACAATTGGCTTTTAATGAACGGTAGGCTGCGTAGACGACTGGTTATTGTCACCATGGCTCGAAAAACCGTGAGACTGAGGGAAAGAAAGGCCGGGCTTGAACCCACTACAGTGATTGAAACGCGAAGACTTTAAGCAACTCCGTCACGGTCCGCTCCCGGTTATTGATTTTACCTTATTTCAGTACAACTTATATAAACTCGGATAATGTTTATTATATATCTCTGGATGCCATGCGTATGATATTCTTATACCGCCTGTGAAGAATGTGCAGTTAAAGTATTGGAGAGTTATAACCGACGCCAACCGTGCACCGTTTCGAGAGTTACTGTGGCGTTGTGACGTCAGGGGCATCGGGAATTGTCGGATTCTTGGATCAATGACTTTGCCAATAGACTTCGTCGAATTGATATTAGCCACGTGCGCTCAAGAAATAACGGATATTCAGTAGTTGAGCACACCTGACAATTAAAAATTGTGAGCTATCAATAAAATTTAATCAACGTTTAACCACACGTGAGCCGACGCGTGTCGCTTTTTATTGCAACCATTGATTACATAACTCGATATTCAGGACGCTTGATTGATTAATACTGATTTGCTTCACTCTAATATCTCCTGAAATCTTGAATGATGAAATTTTGTCTTCACCAATCGACCTAAAGACGAAAGTAACGCGTGTTGAGCTAGTGTGTAGCTTAAAGTCTTATAATATAAGACACTGTGTAATGGCAACTAAAATGCATGAACAAGGTAACGGAGAACTTTTGCTTGTTTTCCTTTCACGTGTTTTGAAATATTAAGGACTCGACATTGTCATCAAATCTACCCTTTGCTTGTGACTGAAGGAGAAATAAAAGACGAAAAGTTGAATTGAGCAGGTTGCAGTGTACGCTCCAATAACAATAAGCCATAATCGTTCATTCATTCATTCCCTTAGCAATGTCCGATCCATGTTTCGGTTTTTACTCAATAAGTCTGTGATAACTGTGGGATATTACATAGATCACCAAAGCCACCGTTTTAGGAAACTAAAGTCCTGTGTTGTTGCCCACCTGTTATTAAAGTCTTGCACAGTAATATTCTCGTTCAGTGAAGGGCTGTTCTCGTCGATAATGTTTGACAGATCTCGACAAACATCAAACCGGATGTTGTTATAAAATCGGCCAAACAGTCACCATTTGCCATCGCTCGAGAAGTACCGTAAGAGATAATTAATGTCAGCCTGTGACTTTAGTTTGGCCAAGCCACTGTTGACTTTTTCTTGAGTCAAACCACACACAACTGATTGTTCTCGCAAGTGTGTGAAAATGGTCCAAAGGGAAGCGAGTCAATCGCCGGGGCAAGATCATTGCTAACAGTTGTCCATCTTATCAACGAATGTATTTGATTGACACTGATCATATCAACTGTAAGTTCACGAACAACATCAGTCTGATTGAATGAACAAAGTTTATTTGTTGTGGATTCGTTTCAATGAATTCATTTTGTTGTTATCTATGAAATTTTTAAAGATTTAATGTAGTATTTGTAAATTGACTCTCTTGCTCATTTATTTATTTGATTGTTGAGTGGGGCCAGGCATATACTGGACAATTTTTCACTTGTCACATGATCAATGATGGCGGTTAAATTTTGGAGGTGCAGGAAACCCGGAGTTGCAAGGGGTAAACCACCCAACCCTTGGCAAGCTCTGGACGAACCTTGCCACAAGTGTCGTACAGATATTCACAACGTGTTGGTGGACGACAAGGGGTCTCGGACCAGCTCCAAATACGTCTCTTTGTGTTGAAATGCATGGTTGTACTCCATTCACATTGGGGAGAATGACGAGGGATAAATTCTGTCCAGTTCAGTTTTCAAAATGCAATACTTTGTCCATTGTCAGAGACATTTTGTCCATAACATGTATTTGTGTATTTTAAATAAACTTCTACAGCTTTACAGCGCATGAGCACTCTGCACTATGGTGGAATACATAGTGCCTGGAAATGTCCGTTAATTATTTGAGATTTGCATACATGTTGTCGTGGATATAGCAAAAGAGTTTAATGCATCATTGTAACAACACCACCAGTTATTTGCTACATGTGTAATAATTTGATATACGGCATTAATCTGATAAAGTGAGTTCCTCTTGAAATCGTTGTTCGGCGCAGGAGGAAATAGACCCTTATGTCCTGGGGGTCTCCGTGAGCCTATTGGCTCCCCGTGGGGAGATAAGAGACACCTGTAATATATAGGGGTTACACTCAGGCATCGGGCGTCGGCCAACATAAGGGTGTCTTAATGGGCATTTTGACCGGTGTGGTTGTTTCCGGTGGTAATATAGCCAGTAGCTGGAACTATCAACGTATGACAATAACAAATGACTGCAATAACACGCTATCACGCCTCCATGTAGGTCGACTCCACTGATTTCTGAGAAACTACTGAATGGACAAAAACCGGGGTTAATAATGAAATTATTGTTGTGGCCGCGGCGTGCTCGCTGAGGTTAGGTTGGGATTGCTGTCTATAACCACAATGGTGCCATCTCGTCTCACCGGCAAGCCAGGTCGGGTTGTGTGACAGACAGGTATCGATAATAATTGAGCAGTTATCTGATACATGCTGTGGTATTGTTGATTTGAGAAGGCAAACGTGCATTCATTTTATCGCCTGACATCACGGATCTCTCTCTCTCTCTCTCGTTTTCGTTATTCTTCATCTCGTGGTGACATGATGATGTGATCCGCCTCCAAGTGCATAAGTGATTATATGTTATACCGGTTTCTTTCATGCAGTTTATCTCCACCAGTATATAGATACAGTATATAAATACACATTGAGAAATAGAAATGGAACACACATAGAGGAAATATGCATAGCGACATAAACAGGATATTACGGACTGTGTTATAGTCCAATCATTTCCTTATTGTGACATGAGCTAAACAATGTATATTGACGCTGAAGATATTCTTGTATCCCTTTACCCATTGTGTATGCACTAGTTCGCATTACCTTAAAATGTATATACTTATTTACAAATTGTGTTAAGTAATACATATGCATATATCTGTGTGAAACACAGGAAGGGTCAATGGAAAAGGCTATCACACAATCCAAACCGGAATCTGCTAGGGGAAATTCGTCCCGATGGCAAAATGTTGCGAAGGTGAAATATACCGAAAGGGAAGGAGAGCTGCCCGACAGGAAACTATTGTGAAGCTGTGTGGAAGCTGTTGTAGAGGGAATTTTCAGTAGGTGAAACTGTTCAAAAGGAAATTTACATGGAGAAGCAAATATCCCCGTCCCTTCTGTGTCGCGTTTCACTGTTTTCATAATTGGATGTTTTATGTATAGATTAATTTATGGATTTACTGATTTCTTTTTTTTTTTTTTTCAATGGCATTTTACGTCGTACTCAAGATTATTTCACTTATACGATGGCGGCCAACATCATTGTGGAAGGAAAACGGGCAATATGACTTACTGAATGAACGACTTGGGTATAACGGCATGTTAGAATCGTGGATGTACATGAGACTGTATGCTTCAATACGTCCTCATACAGGTACAAAGCGGAGCGATCAACAACCGGTCTGGTCCTGGCGCCTCGGGTTGGACTGAACAAGAGATAACCTAAGGTGTTAAGTCTTACAGAATGCCGGAAGAATGAGGTGTTATATAAAAGCTGTGTGTCAGTAACCACCTCGCCTCGGGTTAACAACTTACAGACGTACTCTTCAACGGTGACCAAATTTACTCTGCCCATTGTTAGAAAAACATGTTAAATCCGGATGAGACACTGATTTGCATAGACTCACGTTGAGGATAACACAAACAGCAATCGTGTTTGTCATTAACAGGTACATCACTTACATCAATGGGGCCACTCAGGTAACCATGGCGTCAGGTGGTAAAATGGGGATTCTCCCTCGTCTCGCCTCTGTAAATAAACTATGTCAGTGGTTACGTGGAATGCAATGTGATACACAGTCCAATGGATCGGGCATAAATTGTGACAGAAATTTTCTTCAGACGAAAGCCGTATTATGACTCATGGGTCAGGGCTGATCGATTGATGTGCTGATTGATTAATTGAGGAATTCTTTGTTTGGTTTACAACAGGCACATTCCTCAGCCTTAGGCCTGCACTCTTTGCCAATCCCCCCGGCGATGCTCTAGGTAGTTTCCGTGGTTTCTCTTGCACCCGTCGACCTTCGCTTACTCGCCACTTAAAATGAAATATTAATTTTATTGGGAAATAGAGAACCTCCGCTTTCATTTGCCAAACCTGATGCCCGCATGTTGGCAGTTGGATGTATGCCCAGCTTCCCAAGTGGCGTGTACCCACCTGCTACCCCTCATAAGCCTTAGTTTTTTATTCCTACCCTCCAGCAAGCAAAAAACTTTCCCTAAACGCTGTAATGCTTTAAGGCAGCAGGATGCTCACTGAGTAAGATGCGAAAATCTTAACCACAAAGTATACAGGAGATGTGGGTTTAATCCCGACCTAGAGCAGGGAATTTGTAGATTCAGTACTCTAGCTCGCTGTTTGATCGAGCCGTGGTCGACGAAGGTAGTGTGGTCGTTACGAGGTTTCATCCCCCGGCTTTGTCTTTCACCAACATGGAACATGTTTACGTTCTGTGTGGTACAGTTAGTCGGTAACGTGCTAAAGGCCACAGGTTTAGTTCGGGCATTAGGGTTTCCTCCACCCTTAAGAACTGGAAATCCTGATGCTACATTGGTGGAACATTCTTGAGAATAACACTAATCAACAGTAAATCACTCTGCTGTTTTAATACAGGGTATTTGTATTATTTTAGCAAACCCTCCTTTACATGTATGGGCGAAATAATGTTCTTGAAACAGTTACTGGTTAATGCAAGCATTGGCATGTACATGTATATATACAGATGCACCGTTAGAAATATCTGTCTACAGATATATATACTCGGGCAGCTTGGGGAGAAAACATGACCCACACCAGTAATGTTGCAGTTGTCTTTTCCACGAGGCAAGAAAACGACAAAAACTAGTCTTTAATTATGATATTACAAAGAAAGACAAAAAAAAAATAGAGGAGTACAATTCCCATTATACAAAGACATAAAGAACCGCATAGCTAATACATTTATATAGGCTTATACACTCAACACATCACGCATGTCGGGTTAGATTACGCTCTTTGTTACATCTAATAATACGAAGTTACAGTGTTATCTTACAGTATGCGTTACGTCAATACTGGTAATCACGATAAGTAACCTATAGCTGTTTCGCAGGGATGAACAAAAAAAAGGTCTACAGCTGGTTTCGAACCTCGCTGCAACTTATGTGCAAAGATATATTCGATTTACCTTTTTGCAACCATTTTTCTCATGCAGTTTGGACCATTTCGATCATATCAGACCGATACAAAAGACGTATAGGATGCATACTCACCCAAAATAATGCTCTGATTTTTCACACAGCTGTCTCCTTTTCCACCGTTTTCATTTTCCAAATATATCTCGCTTAGCGCATTTAAGATAAGACAAAAAATAATCTTCTCCTCTTTTATCTGAAATTCAAAGTCTAACGTGATTTACAGATACAACGTTTGCTTTATATCAAGCCTTTATATGATGTGTTTTTCGGACTTTTATGGTACAAAAATAAATAGAGGAGAACAAAACCGTTAGCCGGTTTTTTAACGAGACAAAGGGGTTGCGTGCGTTTAAAAAAAATACAGCTGTTGTGGCATGCGCTAAACATGTGCCGGTGACGTCTTTTATTCACAAGAAACCATGCGAGAAGAAAAGCATTCCCATAGAAACATAGTTAAATCAGCTTTGTTTTTCAAATTAACTGAATTTGATACCCTTCAAAAACTGCACCTGACGTCCTTATGGTGGGGAGGCATATATCAACCTCAAACTGTCAGCGTTTCAATACCCTGCCCCCTCTCCCCCACCATTGCCACAGGCTCTGTAGTCACGTAGAACCGTTATAGTCTTTGTCCCCTTCATGGAATAACAAGAACATGTTTCTTCAGGAATTTGGATATTATTTGGAATTTTGACCTCCATTTAACATGTCTGCCTCCCTTGAATGCCTCTTTTGTCCGCGATGAACATTTAATTGTCAATAAAACCTTCCAAATTTACTACAGATGCGATCAGGCAGAAATTCCTTGAAAACCCATTGGTCTTAAATGCAAACACTGTAACGGTTGTCATCCTCTGAAACTTGAAATATGTTGTCTGTACATAAGCAAATCTGCACAGCTGCTAAAACCTGTTGATAGTGGCTGGGGGCGTGAGGGGCGGAAGGAAGGTGCCGCGTACTTGACAGGGGGATTGCGGGCTCGAATCCAGCCTGTGGCTTTAACTTAGCAGGTTTGTTCAGGTCAGTCGAGGTTCCACAAAGCATAAACTTGGCCGCCGTATCATAATTAAGCAATACGGGGTTCGACGCAAATCAGATCAATAAATAAATAAATTCAGTTTTGCAATGTTTTCAAATGTATAAGAAACTTTTCTTGATCATGATCATTACTCGGTATTCTTGCTTTCGTCAAGGATTATCGACAATCATTTTCTGTGGAATTTGATAAGGACTATATGTGTAGATGCTTCCAACAGATAATTATTCCACTGTTATTCAGATGACCTCTCCTCAGCACCTACAAGCCCCCCGCCTGCCTGCCCCCTTCCATCCCGTGCTCTCTGTGGTTGATCTCATTGTCAGTATACAGCTCTCCCTGGTCATCAAGTCCCAAACGATTCCTCAAACTGACATCAGGAATGTTTTAGTTCACAAACTTTTCAAAATATTAGGCAATTAACCGTTATTCGAACGACAAAAACTTCATTCCTATATACAGGCAGCCAATAAATCATGTTTTCAAAAGATTTCCAAAATTTCAGAATTTAATACTCATTAAAGAGTACCTGTATGATGTCTTTCGTGCGGACGTGTTTATTAGCCGCACTAGTATCAGCTTTCCAGACCTTCCATACCACTCTTTGTGCAGTCAGCAGGAATGTTGATAGATCCAATGTTTGCCCAATAAGCTGTGTGAACATGCTTTTAACAAGCTTGCCTCCCTTGACTGCTGTCATTGTAACTATACAATATTGGGTTGTCAAGGTGTCAAACAGCCATAAAAGTTACGACTAGCGTGTTTAGACACAAACAGTTAAAAATACCGTTAGTTTCCAAAGGCACCCCGAAACGGCTTTAACTATGGAAACTTGATAGTGCATATTTATTTAGAAAATGTACTTTCTGAACCTTGAAATTCGTAGAGGAACATTTTTCCACAACCCCCTCCCGTGATGACTGAAAGAATTACCCGTATATGTATGTACAAGAAACTAAAACTTTCCCCAGCTTTATACTATGTAATACATATAGTTCCAAGAAAAGCAAACATAATTTAGACGTTGGCTTTGACTGGCACTGCGCAGGCTGTAATGTGGCCGAAGTAATCAAGATTCTTGCAAGTTACAGCTACACGATGCTAGATGCATGATACAGAACGAAGGCCGTTTTTCGCAGACCATATACGACAATTATGTATAACACCAGGAGCGTACATGTATATGACGATTATATTCTGATCATGCTGAGGCCGCAATGCAATGACGCGACAGCCAGCTATTCCCCAGTGGTTTCAACGGATGTGTCGTCAAATAATAAATATCAGTAGCTGACAAACCTCCTGACTTACAGGTGCAGCCCACCAGCGAGGGTTGGATTCGAGCCCGAGATTTCGTGGTCCTGGACGAATCAGTTGAATGCGGCCAAAATAATGCTCTAGTCACGTGAGCCTGTGAGCAAAGCCTGTGAAGCAGAAAACACTGTTCATTGTTTATTGTGACAGGTTACTTTTTATACAGTCCCAAGGATGCGTAATGTATACCTCATTCAGGAATGCAGTCTAGTGATAATACATACAGTGTCACGTAGGTTTGCATGCATGTATGTCCGTTTAATTCCCTTACCAAGTTATTAAATTCATTGGCCCTTCATGCCAGACTAGAAAGCGGCACAAATGAGCAACTAAGCAAATACTTTCGCATATGTAGTAATCAGCATCTTACTTTAATTCATAGATTATACTTTTGTTAGTAGTTCGGAGCTGGAGCCATCATGGTTTAGCTGCACAGAAGTATATGTATTGTACAGAACGTTCGCATTCAGCTTTTACGATATAAGTACATAAAGGCTAACTTGTCAAGAGGTAAAATCTGGGGCAGTTTTGGGTTCCTACGAGTGTGTCTAACAATTCTCTGAAACCTTGATTCTCAGAACTACCCCGTGTAGTTTCAGGTGTTCCAGTTTGTACAGTTAAATCGCTGAGACCCTCCAATCAGCCCGTGCGTTAACCCATCTTACCCGATAACCGGGACAGGTATACCTCCCGCCTTCCAAAACATCTAACTTGTTATAACAAGCGTTCATGTGATTCTCGGAAATACACGTACACAGGTCCGAGCAAAGACAGGGCGACAAGACGAGGGTATACGTTACATCGTCATGTAACCCATATATAACTGGGTTACATTGGCGTTGCTGTCATCAGATATAATCCATATAAACAACTGGGTAGCCTACCCCGCCGCGATAGAGTAGATAGCGTATATATATATATATATATATATATATATATATATATATATATTCAAGACAATAAATTATTCAATTTTTACCTGTTGACTAGAAGATTTCGATGATCATTAAATCTCTTTTCCAAGGAAAGGAGAATTTATCGAATATATCTATATGTATATATAATAGAAAGGGTGGGTGAATATTCTGAATGTGGACACGAAGGAATGCGTGTATTGGTGGAATTATGAGGAAAAAATATGCCAGAAGAACGCCAACACAAAAACAGTTCAATGAGCAGACAAAATACAGACGCATTAATGGTATGGAGGAAACAGAACCGTCCATGGCAAGGCCACACTGCGTGGTGATATTTACGTATACAGCCAAGAACCAATCTTTGTCAGTCTTTCCTTTCATTTCTGTCACATTTTTGCCCTCTGTTGATCACGATAAACTACACAGCAATGAACATTCCTCTTTTATCAACATGATTTGAGTGAATTGATTTGGCTGTCATTTAACGCCTTATATAAGATTTAAGCGGCAGTTTTACATTGAGATGTTGTGAATATCTGAGGACTGTGGCACGTGCACTCAGTATAGAATGACATTCCGTTCTCTGGTAACCATATGGGCGTATGCAAAGCATTAGCAGACTATTTGGGCAGAATTTTATGTCTATTCTGTATTATATGATGCAACGACAGGCGTGCGCTACAATACTCTTCTTACAGGGAGTTTTTAAAAAAAAAAACACCTAGCAGATAATGTGCATTATTGGTTACAAATGTCAGGTTACAGTGAATAATACATGCAGGGATAGAGAAGACTCCCCCATTCTTGTGGTGGAGGCGGGTGGGGGGGGGGAGCTGTTGTCATTACGGTTGCCTTTCCTTGAATAGAGATATTGAGGAGGGGGAGAGGACACGGGTACCCCTGGGGAAGACCAATTGGTATTAAACCCACCATCTTGTCTTTGTGAAACTTGATCTCACAAAGGCAGTTAAGGTATATACAGAACCTTGCTGGGCAAATAATCCCTTTTAACCTATAATCAACAAACACTACCAACACTGAGCTTCTAATGCTCTAATTGCGGACTCCAGTGGCGAATGGGCCCATTTTCAAATTCCATCACAGTTTAAAGCTTCATCCTCAGTCGACCTGTCTTTGTTAAGTACTGTATCTGTCACTTGATACCGATTCTTTATAGGCGCACTTGTGCTGGCCTTCATCAGTGTGTTAGGAAAAGATGGACTTTGAGAATTAAGCCGAACTTCAAGACTGTCGTTAGCATCAGTATTTATAGCTGATATAAAGGTGAAACGAGTGGATTTCTGTCAGATTAACAAGTAAATATTTCACACCGTGTATGAGTACTACATTTGTTTTTGATGTTATAATACCACAAGATAAATACAAAGGGTGTTACGCATTGGTTGAATTTTAACACTTCAAAATCTGTTTAATACACTGTCACTTTTAACCAAGTCACACAGTGGAGAAGTCAGAACGTCAGTAAACGTGAAACAGTGAAAGCAGAGGAATCTCATTCAGCCATGACACTTAATCTTATTGTGGACTGGTAACATCTGAGTCATCAACCTGATCTAACTACACATTTATTTAATGGTAGAATATGTCTTGCCCGTCACTGTGCTTCAATATGGTGCAAAAGTTTCACCGCAGCACCTCAATCTTTATTTCCGATTTAGTCACTGTAAAAAAATGTCAGTAACAATGAAGACCGTTTATTTTGGAATCAGGGCAAAATTGAATATCAGATTATGAGTACTTTCTAAAAATGTTGTCTGCTCTTTTAAACGCCCTACTGCAGAATATGTCACTTATACGACGGCAACCAGCATTATGGTGGAGGAAATCTGGCAGAGCCCGGAGATACGCACGCTCTTCTGTTGGATGCTGTCACATGTAAGACTTTCTCGGACACGACCGGAGAGGAAGTCAGCTTGAGCTGGACTTGAACTCACAGCAACAGCATTGGCGAGAGGCCCCAGAGTCATTACTGCGCCAACACGCTAAAGCCCCCTGCCACAGAGGCTCATATTTTCGTTTCAGTATTTTTATAAAATATATGCTTATGAAAGTGCGTAGTACAACCTAATGGCTTGCCATTCTTACTACAATCGCAAGTTATTACTTGTCCAATCGAGTTGTAACTCGTTTGCATTATCATCCATTTCGAGACCCAAGAATTGACATATACAACACAATGACTTTATAAAAAGTGAATTTAAATTTACACGGAACCAATTTCCTGTGTGTGTTCAAGCCAACAGTTCACATATCCCGTGGTTTTATTAGGGCAAAATTAGGGCAGGGGATGGGTGTTTGGCGTGGGCTCACTTAGTACACTTTGTGATAAGGCAAAAACGGGGACCTTACGTTAACAACTGGACTCTGGACTTCACCTGGACAGGTATTTTCTTTATCTGTAATTCTAGCTGTGAATGAAAAGGTTTGATACTCAATACGAGAGCACTCAACAGACAAACACGCTAATGTACCAGCTGAACTATATATTCCTACAGAGGCACTATATGCGGTGTTTTTGTGTTCACTCACATATACAGCAGGCATCCACACAGCGTCGTATAGGTAGCTACGGTCTATCTCTGATAACCAAACCCTGTTAAGCCAATATCAAGCATAAGCTGCGTGGCGATCCTCCCATATAACAAAAACTGTCCGTCTGCCGTCAAATATCGCTCTTCTTCTTGACCCATTAACAGCATGCCCTTTTTGACTGCTCCTTGAGGGAAAACATAACGTCTACGAGCTCGAGTTGCGGACTTCGGACGAGACGAACTATTTCAACACACCGCGGCTCCAAAAAGCTAGCGGACTTTATCAAGATCGCTGCTTGTCAGTAAAAAAATCTTCTGTCACCAAGGCGCGGACCCAATTCAGGGTCGGTGGCTGTATCTTTACCAAAACATTTCGACATATCTTTTTTCGGTACTCCAGGGTAAAGAGAAGTGATTATTTATATACTAATCTGGCTTTCCTATCAGGTGACTCTCAATGTACGTATTTGTAGTAGCTAAGGTGTGTGTACGATATGGGAATATCAGCTATAGAGATGACTGACACATTGACCCTAGTGGTGCAATTGATCAAAGGTTCCCGACAAGGAGACCAAAGTTCAGTGATCAGTGAAAACCGTTGTTGAAGTATTAAACGGTGTAAGAGATGTATATAATCCGTACTGTCGTTTACTGAAACTGTTACCGACGGCACTCCAGTGGTGTTATACATATGTGGGTACATTCTTTAATGAGATTAATTCTATACGTATACACACATGTCAATACTCGCTGAGGTCACCATCCATGGACCATAGACCCGCGCCTTTGCTGTGGTCCCTTGACCGATTTGTGAGTCAACCTTCTTGTATAGTGCGTTTGGGGTTTCTTGTTATTTCACAACACCGTGTAAAGAAGCTATACTTTAGTTGGGACAAATCCATTGGTTGCCAGGGATGAGGCAAAGAATATCAGGGAAATGGTACACAGAACAAATACTTTGATGCCATGGAATCTTGTATAGGGCTATAACAAAAATGTTTCTTGAAATATCAACAATGTATATCCATTATATGTGACCAATGAGAAAAGTTTTCATAGCCTACATACATTCTAATAAATATGCCTTTACAAACCATACAAGTGGATTTCAGACCCTTTATATAGTAATCTGTCGTAATCCACCTGTAGAATGTCGTGGAATTTTTCATCCATTTTACGTCACTTTACACCAAAGAAACATCGAAATATCCTTGTGCACTGTAGTTCGTACAGGAGGAAGTTTTATCCTTGACATGTTAACACGAAAGGTTACATAAAATTATACACACTTATACCATACGTAGTAGTCTTTCAAAGTCCATTTGAAAGACCGGGCTATTCCTAAAGCGGAGTACACATATACTCAGTGCAGACGGACAGATTAAAATATCGAGAATCAATTTTGGGATTAAAAGCCATTATGAACTTACTCAGTGTCCTGGCTTAATACATGTGTATATATATATATATATGTGTGTGTGTGTGTAATAAACACAAGCTGTTACCAGCCAGTCCGCCTTCGGACTTCACACGTGAAATAAAAATATGTGTTATTAGTGTTACCCGGTCGCCAGTTCACCAGAGCGTATTCATTCATGTCGAGCTTCAGTAGTTCAATAAAGGTCCCAATGCAACATAACGAAAAAAGATCAAATGAATTATAGATTGTATCTTTTGTCAGAGAAGATCATCGTAATTATCCATGTGTAAAACACCGAAGAAAAACATGCATAAGCGTTTGAAATCTTGACTGTAGGATGTTGACAGCATATATAGATCAAATTCAGTCCCAATAGGGGTAAGTGGTTTATGACTTAGATCTAATGATTAGAATGTACTGTCCAAGAAGAAAGACGTTTTATGTGTTTTTAAGTGTGTAAATCAACTGGTTTTACACTAACCGCCAGCGGAATCATTGTGGATGTTCATCTTACTTTTTACAAGATGTGTTTAAGTCAGAATCCTAAAGGGCGTAATCACAGATAGATTAAAACCCCTCATTTACATATAAAAGTGTCAGAATCTTGTTGTTTGAATGAATGAATGATTATGGCTTAACAACACCTCGGCAATATTTCAGCCATATTGTGGCGAACTTTTTGATTAGCACAGGCTTATACAGTGTAATACAAAGCGAACATATTAAACACTTCGAATAATCCGAGATGTCACATATTGGACGTTTTAATGGGCTGACAACCATTGATTGATGGTTTATCAATAAACCAAAGACTTCTTAGTTTGGTGACGAAATATGGATAAGTCTTAGTCATGGTTTTATCCGTCAAATGAAGGCTAACTGAAGTTTGAATGTAAATTTGGAAATGCATCCCACCCAAGTTCAAGTGGATGTCGTGCCAAACGCTTGCCCTGTACTGGTGTGTTTTGGTAATTACCATGACGCGCCGTGACAAGCACAGCTACCTTCATTCACATTTAAGCAAAACGTATTTTCTGGACGAAGTGAATTATCCTGTTTTTTTTTTAATGCAATATTGCATAATTCTGGTGATACTGAATTGTCCGTTTATTTGTGTTTACTCTTTTTGTGTGCCTTATTCAGTATGGAAAATGTCACCTGATCGTACCTCACCAGCCTAGTATAACATAACATCAGTTATGTTACGGCGCAAAGAATCTTTGATTTATCGCCTCTTTCCATCGTTCAAGTCACTGAGTTCACTTTAGCTGTTTTGGCTCTACGATTAGTCTGGCATACCCATGTCTCGTGCATTGCTAAGCCTTCAAGGCAGAGGATACACATCGTTAACAAGCTAATTTGCATACTAAACAGCCCTAGGTGAGAGAGATTTGGCCTATACAGATAAAAAAAACCTAGGTCTCTGATTACTAGTACGTGTTGGAATGTTACTCAACTGTACGTGCAGTCCGGTTGCAGTTTTCAAACATAGACATAAATATTTTACCGACATCACAACTTCCAAGAACTTATTAAAGCCACGTTCCGGTCAAGCGAGTCATCATATTCAAGAAACATTTACGCAAAGAAACTGCAAGGGGATCATGTCGTTTCTTTTGGTAATCTCCAAAGTATATAGGTAGTCTGGGCCACTCATAGGTACTGTGATTTTTTAAGTATTGTTATCAGGAACAGACATGCGTCAGACTACAAGTCAAGGATTTGATGGAAGATTACAATATGAATCAATATCAGATTTAAATCACACTGCTAGCGTACATGGGTACATCAGCACTGTACGGGTCAATGCTTGGCAAGAACCCACTGTAAAAGTTGAATATCTGCAATTGACTGAGGTAGACTTTCATAATTCCCCGCGCGAACTTCACTGATGGCCGGATCATGATCAGCGTCAGATGACGTCATAGGGTCATTCAGCGACACGTTTGTGATTGGCAGGTAACGTGTAACTATTATCACCTGTGTATTACATACGAATGAAAAGAGCGTAATGGCCAGTGTGATTTTGACTAACAGGTAATAAATTCCAGGACAGGGGCACTGTAGCACTTAATCGAAAGCTGTTCAGGGTGTTGCGTTTTAAAATAACCCAGAATTAACAAAGGCACAAAAAGTAGAGTGCAATATAATGTGAGATTTATCAGCGATGTCCATCAGCCCTTGTCCAGTTGTTTCCGGTTTTAATATGTAAGCCAAACTTACTTAACAGCCCAGAAGCATACATATTAGATCTGTACATTGTTCCAGCGCATACTCACCCAGGATAACCAACTACTAAACGTCTATTCTGGGAAACATCTCACCGACGTCAGATATATTATCTCATTTAATTCGCTCACGCACGACATGCACTAATTGGTAATTGCCTACAATTTACAAGATTTTTTGTTTTTAATGTGTATATGTTTTCCACTACAGATTCCCTTTCCTTTCTGATTAAGGTCGGGGAGAGGGGGGGGGGTAAAGCTGAAACTTACTTCTCGCCCACTGAATAACTTAATTATTTTAATAATGAACAAGGACATTGACCTCCCGTCAAATGAGGTATACTTAGTGAAATTTACCAGTCAACTGCTGACCAGATGGTGCGAACCCTTCTACAATGATGGAAATTTTAAAATACAGGTAAAAAATACATGTAGACAGAAATCTTTTCTTCATACTACCACCGTAAAACGACTGCAACAGTTCCTTGACATTAACAATTGAAGAATGTTGTGAAGAGAGGCCTAACTCTCTAATATAATACAACTCCAGTTTAACGTCAAGTATGTCTGTCAAACTGTCTCATTTTTTAGTTTATGGTTTTCTATGATGACTTTCACCTGTCTGTCTGCCATTGGTCGTTCTGCTTGACTGATTTTGGTTTGGAGTCATGACGGCGTCCGCTGATCATGTGGAAGTGGATTGTGTATAAACACTGTTGAGGATTGATAGTTGGTCAGTGTCAGATATAAATCAAAGCGTGTCACCTGGAGACCATTTATCGATGTCCAAACGCGCTTTACCTTCAGCCGTTGGTCTTGCCGTTACACCCGCTCATTTACCTGTAGGACGCTCGGTTAGAGGGACACGGCACACCTGTTGGTGATAGACAGATGCTGACCGCTGTGGGGACATGTCAGCGGGGCCTGGAGACTAATGGGGACAGGCTTACGCTGGGACATACTTTGTTCTTTTATGGCCCCCATAAAGCTACTCCCTCGGGATGTC
Source organism: Acanthopleura granulata (assembly GCA_016165875.1). Taxonomy (NCBI): domain Eukaryota; kingdom Metazoa; phylum Mollusca; class Polyplacophora; order Chitonida; family Chitonidae; genus Acanthopleura; species Acanthopleura granulata. Next base: position 2,985,594 of record JABBOT010000022.1, on the reverse strand, counting down.
ATCGTCGTGTGCGGAGTGGAAAGAGGCGGTATGGGCTTGATGACGGAGTGTTACCTTCCCTAACATGCCCAATCCTTGTGACTTAAGACAGACACGTTCACGCCCTGTTGATCAATAACAAGCCTCAACAAGGCCTATAGTTTGGGAAAGATTTCAACTGCCGCCATTCTGACAGTTAATAGCCATTTGACTGCCCATTATCGAGCCTCTCAGCGTACACTCTTGGTGACCACATAACTGGAGAAGAATCGTCTCGGGGTTTCGCACATTCACCGCACGCCAGATAAAAGGTTTGCTAAATCCCGAAAAGTCCTTCAGTTATACAGAATGGGATTCCACACAGCGCATATGCAAAGGCTTCCTCAAAAAAGCACTTCATTGTAATGAGAATGGACTTAATTACATGACTTTCCTTGAATAGTGTGACGTTTATATTGAAGAAAATGGAAAAGAAAAGCACATAACGTCTAAGATTCTCTGCGCGATGAATAAGTTTGAGGGTGGTCAGTTACAAACAATGTGTTTTCTTCGTGGACACTCTTCTCTGTCGACAAAAGTTAGGTGGTTATTTCGTGTGGTTTTAAAAATTTTGTAAAATCTTAACAGTTACAAGATATTGTGTAATTTCTGTTTGTCATCGCACAGATCATAACGGCACTGCGATAATTACGGATCAAACAAACACCCAACACCTCACCCCACAATTGCATACTTCACAATAACTAGGGATCAAGAAGACCATCAATTAGCCATTTAATTAGGGATCAAACAGACACCGAAAACATCACATCACGGGAGTATATATTTCACGACGAAGGGTGGTAAATCGACATCATCTCTCTTCACGTTTGTGACATCACGAAAAGGGCTGGTAAAAACGACACCATCTCACCTCACGACTCAATACCTCACGATAAAGGATAGTAAAACCAACGTCACCTCACCCCAGGAATAAAATTAGGTCACAATAAAGAGTGGTAAAGCTGCGGGCTAAAACCCCACTTCATACTGGTGTACATGGAGATATTAAACGCTGGTCCATGCAATATCACACTATCGATTAAACGTTGTTAAACGTAAAAACGCCACCTCATGATCGTATCACACCTGACCAGAAATAAGGGTAGTTAAACTGAGGGCGAACTTCAAAGGTTGTCAGATCCACTGTCTGAAGAGTTCACTATGTAGAATATGAGACAGGAAGACCACCGAGGTTGTCGTATAGTGGACGTTTCTGTGACTATGATTCGTGTCGACAGTCATCATTGGTGAGCCAGACGGCCATGCCTGTAATTATCCTCCTGTTATTACGCACTGTTGAGAGACCAAGAGGTCATGGCCGGGTTGTGATGAAGGACTATCTGATAATCACCACAAATCCGCCATCAATTTGCCCAACACACCCAGCATTTAAACCCACCAACTCACATGTCTAGCCGGAGTTAAATTAAAGATTACAAGTCGTGAACTATACTTCCTGCTCTGCCTTTGACCTCTTTAAGTGTGTCACATCCATTTTGTACCACAGAGTTGGATGACGCATGGGGGGTTTATTCTATACTGAGTTACGGTTGATAATTCCAAATGAAGAGCACAAAATAAAACAACAACAACCACATATCTTTGGACATTTTAAGAGTTTAACTCCTGGACACCTAACAAATATTAGGCCGAGATAAATGTTATAGTATCACAGTCAATTTTTTGAGCTTTAGAACATTTTTGGAATGCCAGCTACGCAAAGAAAGAAATAATGAATGAATGCTTGGGGTTTAACGCCACCTCGGCTATATTTCTGCCATGTCGTGGCGAGAGCACGTCAGAAACAGAAACATACTGACGTTTTGAAATCTGTCACTGAGGGTAACCATATTAGGTCTTGTGGACATCGTGTTGGTGACGTCGCAGCAGTTGGGGTTACGGAATAGTGTGGACAACCCCGACTTCACCAGAGCACTGGTGAGCGGGTGGGATTAAGGGTTAGGATGTGCAGGCGGGGTTGGGGGTACATGGAGGGTGGAGATAATACTTAGCTGATGACAGCGCCGGATCATCAAACCACGACCCTGACATAGGCCCCTCGGTGTGTTTTGATTTGGAGCCCTGATTTGAGGAAAATCTTTATCCTCCTGGGTATTCCTCTCTTCTGTTCAGAGTCTTCTCTCCTTACTACAGCAGATTATCCACTAAGATAAACCCCAAGGTGGTAACATTTGCTAAGACGTCCATTGTGTGAGGCGTAGGATCTGCCATTGTTAAACTTACGTAATGTGGCTCAGGAAAAAAAAGCAGGGCAGTGTGTCCAGACGTGGATATTGAAAATGTAATTGAACTGGGACTAACATTTAGGATATGCACGAGTAAGAGCGTCAAACAGGTAAACAGCCACCCGCCAACTTGACCTCCCTGGGGCAAACGGGCGACATGTGCTGGAGGGTACACGGCAATCTGGATTTACCAAGATCTCAAAGAAATGGTTTCTTTTTTCGCCTCACGTACATTCTCTTTACAGCATTGATCGACGCCCCGAGGTCATACGTTGCCCATTTTGCCCGGTAGCCGTCAGGGGATGGGCACCAGGAAATCGGCAGGTGACGCCCATCGACGAGACTCGGATAGGCTTGGAGGAGAACTCATAGGGCCTTAATTGTTAAGTCCTGTTGACCTTGAATTTGAAGGTCATAACCGTTTCTACTTTTCGCTGAGAATGTAGTGAAAATATATTTATTTACAACAGTATTATAAACGTTAATGCCATAAAGGGCTGTGTGTATGAAGCCGTCATAATAATGGACACAACACTGCAGAATTAAGCCAACGTCTGCGATGGGTTAGCCTTGTGACGGCGAGGGTAGTACTCCACATAGCGCTCGGTCATTAGGCCAGCGAGTTTCAGAAATTGTTGTCTGAACGCTGAGCTTCACACATGATTGATCACATGCTCATTTCTTTACTATGTTTCTTAATAAAATACAGTAAACAATCCCCCAGAGATTGTGTACAGGTATTTTCAAATACGCTTCGTTTTGGAGGAATTGAAAGTCATCTAAATCTTAAATCTTCCATGTAATCTCAGTTTGGTGGGGATTACACACAAAGACGTGTTCAGTGACCTTATATCAAGTAAAACCTAGATCTGGATTTGCAGTTGCGACACAACAAGGCATAAATAGAATAGCTCTTAGCTGATTTATATTTTCTCTATTTTAAACTGATCCATTTATTTTTTCGGATATTCTCGAATAAGTACACCAGAACTACATTCCCTTTATTTGGGATTTGTTAAAAATTTCTTCTGTTTCGTCCGGTTATTAGAATACATTTGCATAAGCGTGTTTTCCCAGGATACGACAGAATTTGAATAATACCCCTGTTAATTAATACAATGCGTTGCTTTGGTATTTACATAACGTTATGTTGACAACTTCCTGGTGTAGAGTCATTTATAAAGGTACATGGCAAACAGCGAATCAAAACGACTTACTGGTTAAAGCGTAAAATGAGTTTGTGCACATACTTCCTGCTGATCTAGATATCTATGTCCACTGCCTATATAGCGTGCTCTCTGATCTCTTATTCGCCGGTGTATCTCAGGCGGAGTTCATCACATTCGGACGAGTTTTCGGGAGAACAACTGATCGGTGTATAACAGGTCCAGTCTCAGGCGAGTGAACATTTCAACCTTGAACTTACCTAAGATTCATTCCTAATATCGGCGGCTTACCCTGCGGGCACTCCAGTTCCCTTCACCAATTAAACTGCGTGACAGCAAATGAAATTGACTTGAGAGTGTGAGAATGGCGTGAAACAACAATCGGATAATTCCATATGAATAAACAACAAAGTATGAAAAAACAGCAATATTCTGCGACTATTACAACACAAAGGCAAACATGCAGATTTGTCCTCCCTGGGAATGCAATGAGGAATCATTTGGAGATTTCCCGGATGTAATGGATCGATTGCTCGATGTACCAAGCTGCGTGTGCATATAAGTTAATCCAAACCTGTTCATAGCATTTTCAGGTACACTTGCTGACAGACAAACAGACAGACAGGCAAATAATAGTTAACAAAAGCATAGCATCCTCAATGAAGGAAATGAATAAATTACACTATTTATTAAACTGTCAATTCTCGGGATAGTAACTTAATTCGGTTATATCATTTGGTTACCCACGTTGACGATATCGTAACATTTTCAGGTAAGGTAAGGAATTATGGTTCTCTCTGTAGTATTCATTCCTGTCCCAGAAACACCTTAGTGTAATGTAAATTTTTGGGCTGTTTTTGGGAAAAAACCTACTTTGAACCCGACCCGGATATACAGTATATCTAGGCCAACTGAGGCGACCTGGATCCGTTGCACACCGTCGTCTGGCCTTGAGAGGTGAAATATAATTGTATGTCACCGACTGGCTAAGCCGGAGCCCCAAAGGGCTTGTCAATCAGCATTTGTGTAACTACTGCGGTTTCTTGGAAGCCAAATGTATAATCCTTACTTAGGTGAATGGGCATAAATAAAATAAAGCGTTTAAGAAACGTGTTCTATCTGAAGTTTTTGGCATTTCAACATGATACATTTAAAGGTTTGGGCTATGTGCATACGCCAGAAAAATGAACACTAATCATTTTATTAACATTAGATGGTCACTTCGATTTCATTTAGCCATGATCAAAAAGCGGCTCAATCACAGCCACGCGTTTAATGGACTCAAGGAATTTTCTGTCATACTAGGTACGGCGGGTCAGGTTCGATGTGTGAGAGGAAGCCTGAGTGTATGTGGTTAATCGCCGGTTTAATCTTCACGCGCCAGGTTTCTACATCCTGATAAACATCCTGATTCAGCTCCACAGCCGAATTAGCGGTCTTCGCCAGGTTACATACGCGTATTGACAAACAGACGTGATCGTCTTTTATAAATATATATGTCTTTGTACCTTATACATCACCACGCGCAAACAACAAAACAATGGTGCGCAACCTTGGCGCCCGACCTTTGTCTTTCCCTGCCACTTACGGCGGAGATGCTCGTAACAGCTGATGTGCCGGACAGTAACCGCGTTGTTAGAGCGCAGCTGATTGGCTGAGGCAGACCTAGGGGCAAAGTGGCTGACCTGGGAGAGAAGTGGTGATTGGGCCACAACTTCCTTACGTTGTTAATCGTGTCAAAGACCGCCAAGACCTATAGCCACATCCCGAGGATATCCTATTCATTAAGTTTGACGGTCGTGGTACGGTTTATAATATGTTGTAACACTTATACCAGCTGGTGACTGTTCCTGCAGATAACATCGTTTTATATACCCTAAGAGAATTAAGGACTCACTATAAGGCTTGAAGCACAAGAGGTCAAGAAGACAATCGCCTTTGCCATGTGTTTTGTTAGAGATATATACCACTGCATCAGCTGTGTAGTCACAGTTAAAGTTGTATGACCCTTTCCTCGAAAAGAATCTTAAGTTAACGTCCTGGTAAAATAAATTTCGTCATTTGGATACATGACCCCTCTTGGAAATTCTAATAATGAAATATATCTTCATATGGGACATCTAGTTACCTCGCTACCTCGCTACCTCGACCTATCCAACAAAAGGCGAGGTAGAGATGCGAGACAGCCAAGTGGCGAGATTTACGTAATATTGCCACCACGTTACGTCGCATTGCAACTACACTACCTGGGCACCACGTTACCTCGCTTCACTATCTCGCTTCACTACCTCGCTGTCTCGCTACCTTGTCCTCTGCTGGGAGGGTCGAGTTAGCGAAGTCGCCAGGTGTCCTCTATCCACTTTCATATGTATCATTTCATAACATTTACAAATTGTTGAGAACTTAACATTTGCACTTTAAGAGAGTATTTTGCAAGGATTACCGACCCGAGCCTCGTTGAATGCTCTTGAAGGTTTTTTCGCGCATGCGCGTACACCTGTGCATGTTTGATATACAATAATTCGGATGTTAATCTGGATTTTATAAAAACAGGTAGATTCCACATTTTGATAAACGGATGTTGAAATGTGCAGCCTCGAACCATGACAATCTGGTTATGGGGTTGTTTGTCTGCTCACTCGATGGGGTTTACCGGTTAACTATCAACATTGTTTCCATTATGTACCATGAAAAATTATACGTTGGCATCGGTTCAATAATGCAGATATATTTATGGCACAGCCCTGCTGAAAATCGAAACATGGCATTCAAACACACAACGAAATAGAAATATATCAGTATATACGCTATTATATGAGTGCGAGTAAGAGCCTCGGCAAGCAATTTAAGCCATGAGCAAAAGACACTCCAGAAAATCCACAAACAGAAAGCAGGCAAGTTGGTAAAGGAAATAGGAAACAGAGAGAAAGCCGTAGAGCAACCAAAAACAACAACAACAATAATAAAAGACTTTATTTACATCAGTTGAAACAATACCTCTAGGAAGCTACTGTATATCCACGATCGAGAATCCAGCATGTTATTCCTATAACCATTTCTTCATAAAGCCATTTAACAAAATACCAGGAGCGTCGATCCATTGACAATTGCATCAGCGTTAAAACAAGGCTTAAATTTATACGTGCAAAAAACAGATGTTTGAAAAACAAACAGTCCGGGGTCAAGATATCTTTAACTATGATGCAAGATTTGATGCCCGCTTCCCGCCTTATCGTTGGGCCTAATGTAGGTCAAGGGGAGTCCAGTTAAACCTCACTTCCGTATGCCCTTAGCGCCCACTAAACAGACAGCTTGGTCACACCAGTATCTGTCCAATAATTCAATATGTCATCCCTTTCTGCCCCACCCCACTCATCAACCTATCATTCACACCGCATATATTAATGACTATCAATACTGGCTGATGCAACTCGAACAATTCACAAACGTAATAACCCAAATTAACTACCGTGTAAATGTTTTCTTTTCCACGCGCCGGTAGTTGTGCATTGACAATTGGCCGACGTGAGAGAGTTATGAGACGATAGTCCGGTTATGTTACATGTATACTTACCGGTATGTATTTAGCGTGTAATATGGGATAAAAACTGTTACCTTAACACATTAGCCAACCTATATGTTCTCTGCGGAATAAAGCATCATTTTGTTCTGTGTAGGTTCTTCGACGCGATTTCAATACTATAATCACCTTTACTGCGTATGAGCGCATGGTATATCATGATGTGAATTCCAAGTCAGCGTTTGCGCAGAAATCGCACTGTCAGCATTAATATACCCGTAGTACAACTAGACGTTCCACCGCACAGTCTCAGTGTAGCAAGTGGTATAAAATATTGTGCTACTTCCTCTCTCTGGGGTGATTAGACAAACAGATGTCATGCATGATTTTAGCTCTTTATCTGTTTCTTTTCAGTATTTTCCATTAGTGTAGTGGTTTCCTGTCGAAAAAAAAAACACACAGTGGCTAGGCACACGCGGTACTTCATGTGGGGAAGTGTACGCATACACGAGGTTAGCCACAAAGAGAGGGAAAACAGCTTCCGTATATTGATGAATTGCTCACGTACTTCATGATAAAAAGTCAGGAAAACGCGTGAACGCGGATATCTGAAATTTAACACCATGCGCAGCATTTAATTGTGCTCAAACATACCAGCATGCACCCGAACTGCAACCGGTCGTTCTCACACTCATGCATGCAAAGCGCAACCTTCCTCGCCTGAAGTCAATCTGACCGAATGTTCATAAGCTGGCCGTACACGCTATTGTTCATTATTTCTTGCCTTTGCGATGAGGTTTTGGCGGCAAAATGTTCGGGTATTATTCGTTGTAAGAGAATGGTCCATTCAGCTTGGACCCGAGTCCCCATGCATTTGGCGGGAAAACGTACCCCATGCTTGTCTTCTTCCTAACGTATATCTATAGAGGTTCCTGCATGCATTTCGCCCGTTACAATACAGCACCGTCTCCCACCATAATGCTGCCCCCCGTCGTGCAAGTGAAATGTTCTTGAGTATATACGGCATAATCAAACACAAATGAAATAAATAAATGAATTTCAGAAGCCGACGGTGGCCGAATTGTTAAAGGTATCTGTCTTTCAATGGCATATGGGCGCCAGTTCAAAGCCTGAAACAGTAAATTAGTCTCACTTCTCGCTGCATGCGTTTGGGCCTTGGTGACAATTAGCGATCGACGGCGCTCAGGCGGGAATCTGCTGACGTTCGCTGCCTGAAAACCACTTCTTTTTCACCATTGGGATGCAGGAAAGATCGGCAGCAACTTGCCAAAGGTCCGGGGTTTACCCCCGGGCACTTCGGTTTCCAGCACCCATAATACGGCCCGAACGTCATCGTACGGGCCTATTATATTAAACAACAACAACAGAACAAATTTTCTATAGAAAAGGGATTTTGTAAAAAGTCTGATATATTCGCACCAATATCCTGTATATATTCATAACTGTTCATTCACGCAAATATTTCTTTCTTCTTGCAAATAAATAATGGAACCTGTGTAGGTCAACACAAACATATAGGTTATGTAAGACAGAAGAAATCTTACAATACATAAACTCATCCCTTCCCGTCTGACATTTATAGGACATATCCTAAAAATGAGGTTAAGTTGTGGTTAGCTGGATAACACAATGCAGCTATCCTTGTTCAAAGTTGAATGGAATTGCGCATGTATGGTATGTACGGTCCACCGAATATAGATCAGCCGGTTTCAAAATCACCTGTGGTATGTTGTCTGTTTGTATATGATGTAGGCGGCATGGCGGATTAGCAGGTACATACCAGCCTTGTCGTCTGCAGCTGAAGTCTGTAGGCAGACAATCTACATTCATCAGTGGAATGCGGAATACCCGAACGTGACACAACGCCATCTATCTAGCCGCTTACAACAAACACAATCCTTGACCACATGATACAAATAGTGGATTAAACACAGTAACCATCGACTTGGCGGTTTACTGTAAACCTGATGTGGTAAAAAAAAATCAGCATGTATAAACAGGTAGTTATAATTACATATTACAGTTTGAAGAAAATATATGACGTTTGCATTACTGGTTACGGAGGAAAGATGGCTATTAATAATGACAGCAGAGTTAGTGACTTGTGTTTGAAGCAATTTGAACTTCTTTGCATGTACATGTAACGCTGAACAACGTTACTGTTTGAGCTGCTGATAAATGACTATATATTTAATATATGACTTAAAATGTTTAACTTTCCGTATTCGCTATGTTACGGAGCCGTGAAAGTGACATGCTGCAAAGAAACATATTGGTAATAAACAACACACATACAGTATTTAAATTTTCCCGTGTGCACACCATCACTAAGTCGTGCTCGTGATGACTGACCAATAGAAACGCACAATTATCTCGTGAACACGACTTAGTAAAGATTTCGCGGGACGACATAATAAAGATGTCGAAAGCACGAAATAATTATTAAGTCGGGCGCACGACTTATTTTTGAACTGCGCATGCGTCATGGCTTGTGAATTCAGATCCTTCATTTTTCTTATCTTGCACAAATCATAAGCATTGGTGTGTGTGTTTGTGTATAAAGGTTACTAGCAGATTCATGTAATCAGCGATGTGTATAGCAGATTTGATGAAGTGATCACATAGAGCTCAACCTCCAGGTTAAGGTAATGAAGATGCCGTGCTAACTCTCACCGTCGGATATACACTCGTGGACCTTGTGGCCAATAAACCCCACTTCCCTAGCTTATGATACCCAGCATTCTATACCACTCGAACGGCGTCGTCCACTTTGATCTCGCCGTCTAATTGATTACGCTCTTATAAAACCCAACGGAGTAATCCATGGATTTTAAATTTTTTACGCCAATGAATTGTTTGGCTTGCGATTCGTGCAGTACCGTTTGCATGCTGTGTGACTTTTTTTGATTGCGGAAGGATTTTTGCGGCACGGTACACAGGCAGAAGCTGCAGCTCTAAGGGGAAAGATGTCGGAACGATCTAAGGCTAGACTGGCACGTGCTTGGGGCTATCTAATTAGCGAAAAGCCATTAAACATATTGAAAGTCCTTCTTTCCGATCATGGGAGTAACTTCGAAGCCCAGTGCTCTGGCTGGATGAACTTGACTCCGGAGTGAACTGTTACAATGGTTGGGCCACCTAGTTCAGAAAGCTGGCGATTTGCTTACAAAATCTGGAATCGCAACAGACATTTGTGTATGAATAATCAACCTGCCAATTAAAGGGATATCAGCCAGTCTTAGGCTCAGTTGGCCGTTCCATCAAATTTACTACCTTTTACCGCAGGTCGAATTAGTAGACATACATGTGTACGAAAAATCGATTAATAGCCTAATGGTTATCAGCCAGTCTTAGACTCAGCCGGCTCTTCCACCAGACTCACTCTCTCGTACAACAGGAGTAATTATAACATAGACCTGGTATAAAGTACATAAAAGAAAACAAAATTAGAAATTGAAAAATTGCTCACATATTGTTCTAATTTGCAGATTTGATGAGGTCATTAAATCCGGTCAACACATTACTGTCAAATCAACCAATCAAAATATAGAATTTGTTAAAAGTATGTCGTAACATATAAAATGTCAACAGTCCACTCAAGATTGTCAAGGGGAATAAGTAGAAGAAAAACACGGCAGGTCTTTTCCCAAGAAAAATATTTACCACTCGGAGATATCCGATGAACGATATTCAAGTGTTTCACAACACTTCCGGCACAAATAAGCAAGATAAATTGCTTTTGGTGTACCACTAGAGAATGAACGAAATACTGGTATAAAAATAGACTATCCTCTCTCCACACACATATCTTTTTCTTAGCAATTTAATCCAATAATTAACAAAACAAAGGAGAAAATCTCCCAAAATTGTGCACTAGAACAACAAGATTAAATTCATTTGGCATTGAAGTTATAGGTGCCAATATTAAGAGGTGGAAGGGTGGAGGGTGCAAATCAATACACAGTAATAGCCAATCACTGAAACAGCAAATCCATAGGCTTATGGTTTTACGTCGTACTTAACAACTTTTCAGTTATATGAATGACGGCCCTCCACCCTCGATGTGTTCATCGACAAAACAAATCATCTGTGCAGTAACAGATAAACACGTGAAAGTTCATTTAGTATTCCACTAAAGGGTGTCCATAGTAAGAACGGTAAACCAAAGGAGACCGGACATGAGTACTCAGTCATTGAATAAAGGTAGCAGACGATGAAATTTATCAAAACTCTTGCATCAACAAGTTAAACTGTGGCGGCTCTAGAGTGTCAAGATTACCGAGCAATGATCTTTTCCAAGAGCATTTGCTGTATTTGCTATACGGTGACAATCAAAAACTGTGCCGCCACGGATCAACAACTTCAACTGTGCATGGCACCCACTCAGTGGTGTCAAGATATAGAGAGGAAAAACACTAAGGAAGGGTCCAACTAGATCGCCCGATAGACATTGTAAAGGTCACGCAGACACTTGATTCCGGAACAGGTCAGGCCACATGGGGAAAAGATGTTGGCAGGAGATAGCTTGTCTGACCCGGAACTTGAGCCAACATGGCCTATAGAACGGTTCTGAATAGTTAGTCAACAATATGGCCAATAGTTCCATGTCAGCCAATCTCAGTGCGTTATTTATGTGTGCCAGTCAATTGGCGACTCCTTTTATGGCGGGTTTCGCGAGAAAAGGCTGCATGTAGCATGTCAAATGGTGACAGCGACCTTCACATAGATGCAGGTCATGGAGGCTGTAACAAAAAACTTTTTGCAAAGCGGGAATGTTGTGTTTGTTTATTTAGTTGGTTTTCTTATACTATCTTTATTTATACATCGTATATGTAGCAGCTGTACGATCTTCAAGTTTTTCCGGATCTTAATTTGTTCGTCGAAAATCACTGGTTGGTTTTTTAAAGAAACATATGACCTTCAAATAGTTCTTAATATATTAAATCTTATTATACTTTTGGTGAAGGCATTTGTTGAACACGCCCTTAAATCGGAACAAATTAATATATAGGTGCGCAAGACAAGTTAACACATATTACCTGTAGATATAATTTTTGGATCCCAAGGCTCTCGCTTTGATCGGGGCCTTGGTAGTCGACAGCTCGTGCGCGTGGTGGTTTGCACAGACTAACTTCCGTTGATATGTCTTCCACCAATGTGATCTGCTGATTTGTACGTCACGCTTGGGAAATTTTCTCCAAGAAGTTGTCAGAAGTCGATGGTTTATCCAGGACATTCTGCACTCATGAAAATTTTTTGGAGTGGACCTCAGAATGGCGATAAGCAACAATTACATAAAAAAATAAACAGATATCAAGAGCATTGAATTTAATCACTCTACGCTCGAGGTAAGTAGTAAGAACATTTTGGGGGGTTTTTTTGGTGAGATTTACCTTCATGAAGTGCAAACTTTGCGTTTTCCTTTTTTTTTTCTTTTTGCAGATTATTTTCTGAGTTCGTATAGTGCGGTAAATATGCCGGGACACGTGCACATGCATTCTCTCACTTTGCAGAATAAGGATGCATGCCTCGCGCTGTCTGAAAACGCTGCAGTTAGATCATGCATGTGTGAGATTAGTGCCATCTCTGGCGTCCCTCATGTGTGATACAGACAGTTACTGTGGGCTCGTGATGCATACCTAACCTGAGAGATGGACCCATAGAGAATTGGCACTCTGTGTTACCCCGTAAATCCAAGCTCCCTTTATATGCACATTGCACGAGCTGTTCATTCCATCGAGAAGATAAGTTAATCAATTGTAATCATTAAAAATTGATTATGAGGGTATAATTAAGGTATATCATCTGTAAGTTGCCCCGGGGTGGTGCAGACAAGAGATTGCACCCAATTAACACCTGTGAGAAGTTGTACCGACGCTATAGGCCTACCTGTCTGACATGACACTTTGCACGCGCCGTCTGATGCCGATGTTAACCTGATGCTCACCTTAATCCGGCATTATCAGTTTCGCTAGAGCTAATCGTCGACTGTTATCTCCCCCACCCCCTTCCCCACGGCTGCCTCCCTAAGTCTCCTACCAAATTTTTGTCCAGAAACAATTCGAGGTATATGTGTATTGTCACCAACAAATCATAAATAAACCTGTCGCCATCTTACCCTTCGTTAGTACATTTACATATTACATGCTAATTAAATAAAGTCTTGTGTTATTGTTAATGTTTCTGACAGACGCATGCGCTTCCTTTTTTCTTTTCCATATTACGGGGGCAGTTGTTTATGATAACCGACACAACCGTCTGTCATCATCTGTAAATGATATTCAGCCTGAACCTAATTTCACTTTTCAGTTTTTATAATAACACCTATTTTATTTACACCCGACTGCCCATGCTAAACGTTTCAATTCGCACCTGCGTGCGTATATCCAGTAGACGGGCCTACGGCAAAGCACATAAGCATTTTGTAAGTTAAATTTACCACAACCGCGATTTATCTTACAACAGGTGTTTGTTCTCTAACGAATAATTACCTACCAACCTCTCCTGCTAGGTGAAAAATTATCATAAATGCCTCCCAATGTACTTACCAGACAACGTATGTACCTCAGGCTGAAATAGGGAGGTCCGCATTATAAAAGGCTACAAAATAGCGTGGGACATTGTTGTTGCCTCGGATGAATTTATTATAAACTTTCCATGCATGCACCACAAAATGTTTATTTTTTTCCCATAAATTGCAACCACAACAAGAATAAAAAAATATTGTCATTTTCATAGATGATACAATTGTGCCACAGGCTCAGTGCATGTATAGTAAAGGCGTGTTCGCGATTTCCATGATGATCAAGTTGATGTCTCTTGAAGGTAAAGGCCATTCTCAGAGCTTGCCGATATATTTCTGGTGCTGCTTCACTGGAATAACATGCAGGAGACACATGCGGAAGATATCATGCAGAAGACACCACGCAGAAGACACCATGCGGAAGACACCAAGCAGAAGAAACCAAGGGGAAGACACGCAGGGCACTACACCTCTTACATACACAGGACTGACTATAGTAAACTATAGAACTATATAGCTCTTGTGTTGAACACCAAGCAAAAGCCGAAACAGCATTTCAGGAGTTCAGGCGAGAGCGAGGTTCAGGCGAGATGGGGAGGTCACTATGTATTGCAAACTGACGCGATTAAAACACGAGTTTAGGATGGCTGGTATATCGGTGCCATTGAGCCGACAGAACCAACTAGGCAAGATGCATATTTATTTTACCACCTCCCGTAAAATCGTCGGGCCTTTTAGCCCCCACCTTGCGCAAAACAATGATGTAAAGGGTGTTGACAAACTTTGTTCATGCAGACGGGGTGATGAGAAAAGATGTACATAGGTCTCATTTTAACATCCTTTTCAGAAAGGGTGTAGAGTGCTCCGAAAAGGTGTTGAAAAATTGTGGGCGATTGTGGGTCTTTTTGAACATCCTATAACTGTTTACGCTTCCAAACCCTTTTTCCGTGTTAGTTAACATCACCTTCTTATCGCAGTCGACCGTGTAAAGACTGACTATGTGAGATAATTAATCTGCAAGACGACTCTTACACATCCATGGCTATGACACTCCAGAGACGTTAACTTATTATGTCATCGTTGCCAGTCATGTATTCAGAAGTGATCAATTATAAAAGACATTCCCTGCTCGTTGATCTTTCCGATCAGGTCCTCAGTGAAGCCCATGCACATTAATTGGCGTTTTAATGCCAATTTTGTATGATAATAAAAAAGAAGAAAAGAAAACACAACTGTGGTTGGAAAAAACTCTGGCTTAACCAAGTTTTTTTTATGTCAGATTAGTGAATATTAGCTTTTCTTTCTTTCCTCTTTGTGGTAGTGTTGTATTTATTATGCAAATTTCACTGTCATGGGCGGTGTGTTTACGTCGTCTATAAGACAATGTAAGGGGCCTGACGTGTGAAAGGAACCGAATGACATGCACCGTTATAATTGCTGTTCTTTGACAAACTCTCAGTCACTTCGATTCTCCAGACATGACGAATGCACAATTAGTCATTAATTAGCATATGTCTGCTGAAACACTGCCTGAGGTCATGCAGACTTCTCAGTAACTTAACCCTTTAATATCTTAACCGCACAGAAACTTCTGAAATGAATTTACATGCATGCTAGATACATGTACATATCAGATAGCATCACCACGAATTTGTTCATTACGTGCCCTTCACCTAAAGCTGGTGATGATGGCCTTTAGTCCTTCAAACAAAACGCAGGAGGACCCAAAACTGTACCGGCCGTAGACGAAGAACAACACTCTACTTACCTAGTGGGTTAATAGACCTTCAGGAGAAATTCTCAATTTCCGTATATATACCTGTACAATGCAGATTTTATTTTTGACACGTCAAGATCACCTATATACATCTGTATGTTTATACGTAAAAACTATAAGAATTATGAACCGACTGGTGGCCTGGTGGTTATAGCGTCCGCCTCTACGTCAGGAAATCCGGGATCAATCCAAAGATGTTTATTTATTTATTTATTTCATTGGTGTTGTACACCGTACTCAAGAATATTTCACTGACACTACACGGCATCGCTCACCGATATAAACATTCTACATTGGGACTGGCCTACTGAGCAAGGGGACATCGTCTTGTTGTATGGTCGGAAAAATTTTGAAAAAGAAAAAACAACGACATGCAGTAGCCTACAGCTCTTGGGAAGCAAATCTATTTCATTCAATTAATTCTGTTCGGTGGACAGTGTATGTGAGGTGTAACCATTGATATGTATAGATTTCGACGTAACAGACATTCAAATGGGCCTGCAAACAATCAGTCTACCTGGACTTTCAATGCAGGACCAAGTTCCAGAACACCCATCAACAGAAACCACCAAAAACAGTAGGAAAGTACACTTAAGGTAAGGAATTAGGGTGGAGTTATGTTAGGTGATGAAGTTTTGTTAATGATATCAGAAAGACGCGTTAAGAACGCGTTAAGGAATGTTAATTCATAATTATAATTCAGCCAGTGTCCGGCAAATCTTTTATATCTACCACGTTTTACGATGTCGTCAATCCAAAACATGTCTCTCGGTCGCTCTTTGATTGCAACTTTTCATGTATCCAACATTGCGATTTTAGTCAACGGAATTAGACACAATTATGAAGCCGAGTGCAATATGTTTCTTTTCTTTCGACTTTAACATTTGGCTACATGCACCTTATATTCATTCAGCCACGCTATCTGCTAACGAATAACTTCTCAAAATGCCGTGGATACCTTCAACTGCGTGAGAAATACCGCACCATGATTCCCATACCTACATTAATTAGGTCAGTAATTCCATTTACTACACACTGTCCAAGTTAGGCATATACACAGTCTGTCAACATGTTTACTTATGATGTGATGTACATGCATGTTTTGCATCATTGCGTTGGAGACGTCCAGTGATGGCAGCACTCCGTTGTTCACACGTGTCTTTCCTAAGTAACATTCAGTCAGTGAAACGATTTGGCTCACACTTTGTTGTAAAGAATGTTTTGTTGTGAATGATGCAAAAATAACACGAAATATTTGAAACTCATTCTCGTTTAATGCGCAAAATACACACCGATTAGATTAATTCAACCGGCGTACAGAATTAAATTGTGCAATTGCGATTCGAGGGTATAGTTTAGTCGCGGATTTCTCCCCGATTTATTTGACCCAAATGTTATAACTGTGTTTTAATTACATGTTGATTTATAGCTGGGCATTGCATGGATGTTTTCCAGTGTTATCTGGGAACGGATTTTGAATGGAATGTTGGCGGGCTTGGTGTTCAAAACTGAATGAGTGAGCCAAACAAATGTCACTCAGAACGAGGAAACAATCGGGAACTTAATACAAGTGATGTTTGATTAATGGTGCTCTTACAATCCACGCTCAATTGAAATCCAAAAGAAAACATGTAACTAAAGAAATAAAAGAAAGGATAAATATAAAGAGCCACTGTAATTTCAGTAAGGAAACATTGTCTTTTGTCCCATTGACGTCTACTTATACGCGCTGACATTAAAATGTTTCAAAGTGAATAGGTCTACTTAGTGCCGTAGTAATTTACATGCATATATTAATAATCCTGCATATATGGAATATTAGCATATAACATAAAGCCTCTGGCAACGGAGCGTATAGCACGAGACGCGGCAGATTTGTTAATCTGTGTGTCCTGCCTCACGAGAGGATAATCCATCAGAACGCGACAGCTTAGTGAAATTAAACGTTAATCTTATCACTAATTCAGCGAACTGTAGGCACGTGGCAGCTAAAATCACCACAATGGAGATTCTGTGTACAGGAACCGTTGTACAGCAAGCCATTATTTATTTGACTGTCATCTTTAAAATGCCATGTTCAACAATTTTTCGCTTATCCTGTGACGGTTAGTTTTGGGGGTAGAGAAAAAAGGTTTGCCTAGGGTAAACCACCGACCTTTGGCAAGTTACTGGCAAACTTTCCCACCCCTGACGGTACAAATGTGCAGGCCATTTTGATAGAGGACATGTCATCAATTCGGTTCCCACGGACAGTGGGTGGAAGGCAGCAATGCATGCAAACATAATACATAACGCACAGAACTAAAGGCACAGCGCATGGATTAAATCCTTCACAACCTGTAGCATATGACACACGGAACATTGGCCCGGGTCGTAGAGTTACTGCCATATACTAAAATCTTAATACCATTTCTCAACGCTACAGTTTGCACAGGGAGGTAATTCCGACCGACCTTAACTCTAGAAAACCATTTTTATTATATACTTTTGATATCACTAGCGTCAGACACATGTTCAGTTGATCAAAAGAATGTGATTTAGTACCTACGCCCAAAATATTCACTTAAAAGTGCGGATTTACGTAGTAACATACGTCAAACATTAATTTTTTTATTAAACTTTGAACAAACGGCACTACTTTTCAACTTATACGGTGCATTTTCTACGCCAAAATACATTTAATCTGAAACATATATTTACAGGTACAAATCTGTCTGTGATTTCTGTCGTTGATCTATGAACCATGTACACTGTCCCTGAAAGCCACTGTCTCGCGGTGACCCTACCCCCATCCCCACCCCAGGGGCCCAGTTACTCCACCATGTGTCGCCAGCCTACCTATGGGAGTAACGTAGGTCACGCCAGCTTTGTTAGTTGACTTCCAAGTGGAACAGGTGCTACACGCAAAATCTTACCTCACCACGTGTGGACGTGACTAGACGAGCGATTGGACACAAAAAAGTAACATGTAGCATTGCTGTATATGCTTCAACATTCGGATCGGATTCCGGGGCGAACGGCTGCACAGTTGGTTTCTTTTGTAATCAAGGATTTGTCTATTAACCTACCACCAATGGCTTTTGTTGTCTCTTGGATCCGATTCTCTGTAAACCACGCCCTAGAGCACTGAGTCGACTCTAAAAGCTCCAAACGACTGTTGCAACGGGACTATTATCCACAATACCATTATCTGTGCAATGCAGAGAATTATTGTCAACAAAACAAAACCATGCTTTCAGTAGCCATTTATTGACTCCAATTTGGTATGTGTGGAATGTATGTGCAACTAATTATCAGCAAAGTTTTGTGTATTTGTAGGGAATTGTTCTCAAGCATGTGATTGCCGTTCTCAAGGGATATCCATCCCATTCACATCTCTTCAAGGTCTTGCGATATAGGCTTTGTCAGAAATTTGCGCCACTGTCCAGTGAAGTATAAAATTATTAGCATTTTACGGGTTTCTAAATTGTCCATTGTGTACCATTTGGAATTTCAGTTGTATTTTATACAGCGATTATACATAATCCCTATATAGATCTCTAAAATATTTCGTTCAAGGGTTCGTCCAGCTTATGATCTCTCTTCGTAAATAATGGAACATACTGAAGCCGCTGTCATTATCTATCTATTTTTATTTTATGTATACAGTTGCCTGTTCACATTTACCAACTATAGTGATACTCACATTACCGTCAAGAAATCCATTGTAATATACCCTCATAGTCTAACTCTTGCGCCTTTCAAGTTGACAGCTAACGATATATATACTTTGCGGAATTTCCCCCTGCTTTTATCCACTTGCGTGTTGCAAAAAGCATCCGAACCTTAGCCAATGAATGATTCCATACAATTCCGTGGCAATTACCATTAAAAACTCCTGCATATAAAAGATCAGGCTGGGAAGATACATGGCATAATGGATCGACCTGTTCCCTGTTATGTTTATCCTGTAGGCAACCAGACAAGCATTGTATTTTGTTACAGTATTCTTACAATAGCACATACACGTGCATGTATCCTACAGACGGGGTCACCCAAAATGCCACTTGATGTTTCTCTTTCCAGATCCGGCACGATGATATCGAGGCTTTGGCCGTCTGATAACCCCACAGACTGCAAGCGCAACGCTTGCCCACAGCCCTGGTGAAAAGGGTCGGAATGTGTAACATGTCTGATTGCACCCCATTGCCCCACCCCACCAAAATCTTCCACGCCACTACTCGCTCACACCGACCGCGTCGCGCGTATCAGTTGACTGTGTAGAAGCCGTATACAGTTTGGCTGGCCGGCCATTCTTATCCTGCAGAAGAGCATCACACAACATGTACAAGAAGAACACGGACGTCTTGGCTGCTTGAGACTGGCCGGACCAAGGTGAACTTGTTCTAAATGTCAAACGATGGCTAGACATTCTATCGGCCTCCCCCTCAGATCATCTGGCTGGTATTCCAACATTCTACATATGGTTTATCTTCCTGGTGCGTTTATTTCTACGAGCGCCTTCTGTGTCTGTACCATTCTTATTCCTCAGCCTCTGGGCGATTGTCTTACAACCTTCCCTGTCCTGGGCCTGGCTCGACGATTGCGCAGTCAGTTGGATATGCATTCATCTTTCTTGTCTTGGTATTGTTCACAATGGCACACACTATGGTGCAGTTATTTCACTGTACAAATGGTGTATACGGTTCCACTGGGTCCGGATTAAAAAACACTCTGGTTCTACTCTAACACAGTAGCATTAAAAAACAGATAAGATAGCACAGTCACAGCCATTAACATCTACGGGAACACCCTCATAACGATCAAAGCGAATAATATCAACACCTTCAATCACCATCGATACAAAACATCGACACGATGTTTAACACCATCAAAATCATCCTATCACCATAGACACCGTCGTCACTACCATCAACACCATCAAACCACTAAAACCATCACCACCACCACAAACACGACGGCCACCAATCACCACCACAAGAACTATGAAAACCACATCCATCACCACAAACACGACGGCCACCAATCACCACCACAAGAACTATGAAAACCACATCCATCACCACAAACACGACCGCCACCAATCACCACCACAAGAACTATGAAAACCACATCCATCACCACAAACACGACGGCCACCAATCACCACCACAAGAACTATGAAAACCACATCCATCACCACAAACACGACGGCCACCAATCACCACCACAAGAACTATGAAAACCACATCCATCACCACAAACACGACGGCCACCAATCACCACCACAAGAACTATGAAAACCACATCCATCACCACAAACACGACCGCCACCAATCACCACCACAAGAACTATGAAAACCACTCCCATCACCACAAACACGACGACCACCATCACCACCACAAGAACCA
Source organism: Acanthopleura granulata (assembly GCA_016165875.1). Taxonomy (NCBI): domain Eukaryota; kingdom Metazoa; phylum Mollusca; class Polyplacophora; order Chitonida; family Chitonidae; genus Acanthopleura; species Acanthopleura granulata. The sequence goes on along the minus strand of JABBOT010000022.1, from coordinate 2,964,929 downwards.
TTAAAAGCACCATTATCACCATAAATACCACGGCCGCCATCAAGGACACCGTCGAGATGTGCACAACACCAATGTATGCAGGTAACATCAGATTCACATATATCTTTTATTTTTACAATTTACATATAGAACTGCTTGGTATTTTCAGAATGAATCGAAATGTCATTCATGTACTGTCAAAAGAAACAAAAAAGTAAGTTAAACTGTAGATTCAACAATGCTTACACTCAGCTGTCGGTAGCACAGGAAAAGGGGGATTCACAGCTTAAGGGGGATTCACTAGACCTGTGAATTTCATTGTGCAAATACACTACATCCTGTATATCGTATGTACATGTAGGCTATGTTTATGTACCTAGCGTTGTGAGAGTTATGAACAATGAAGTACAAAGTACGCACTCATAATTGGATGGGTAATTATTTGGAGCCAGTGAAGGTCTAATTAAACACCTAGGGAAGTAATATCAGTATATGTCGAAATCTCGGCAGAAGATGAATTTCATGTCTGTTACATCAAATCTTGTGCATCAGGACAGGGACATGCAATTATACACAATCAGGGCATGTTATAACTATGGTCTAACATATTTATTTGACTCACTGATTCTTTACGCTGTACTCAAGAACATTTCACGTATACGACGGAGGCCTGGTCTATGGTGGAAGGAATCTGGTCAGAGCCCTGGGGAAACCCATGACCATCTATAACCTGCTGGCAGACTTTCCCAGGTACGACCTGAGAGAAAATCAACATGACTTGAAGTCACAGCGACAGCACTGGTGATCGAGAGCCCTTGTGTTGCGCTGGACCGCTAACCCCTCGACCACGGATCCCTCTAGTGTAATGCAGGAGTTTTTACATGGTAACATGTATTCTAACGCAAGCTGCAAATGCCATTTCGTTCCACTATAGAACCTGGTAACATGTATGCTACATTTATGAATAATATGAATATGCATAAAGGCTAGAGATGTAGCTCACGTTACGTAACGTATGTAACTTCATATACATGTATATACACGTACAATGTATATCTTTAGCAGCCATCTTCGATCACTAATGGAAGACGTTAGACAGTGTCTGGTTAAGCGATATACACAGTGATACGCATATGTGTGATTGCTCCTCGCTGAACCTCATGCGTGGACTTACTTAAATTGATCATGCAGATATATACCCTGAAGGTCGAACTGATTAATTGCTTGAAATCTGATTAAATCAATGAAATCACGTTCCGGCAATACATCACCTTAATATGTGATAACGTCCATGGCAATAAACCCAAAATGAAGATGGTTTGGGAGTTTCAGAGGGATGAACTGAGCCCAGAGGAAATGTTGGTTTTGAACCTCGTTTCTTGAAATAGGATGCTGTAGTGGCGTATTACAAAGTATATGTACTAATACAGGAGGCTCTGATTAACCCGCAACACTTCTCCCCGACAAACCTCTTGACTTTACGCCAACGTCGAACTTCCAAGTGCTGGATTACAGCCCTCCACCTCTAGCGACGGCTTGGACGACTCATGCAGCGATAGTCCTAAAATTGCTATAACGTTGTTATTCGTTATGACTCGTTAATTCAAATTTGCATAAACATATGTATATATATGAAACCTTCAATGTCAATCAGTCTAAATTAATTTATTTATTTGATTAGTGTTTTTCGCCCTATTCAACAATATTTCACTTATGCGGCCTGGAATATTATGACGTAATCTCATTGTTTTCCGCAGTACGATGTGTATCGCTGGATAATGATAGACTACCTATATATGTCTGTAAAAAGACTGAGTTCTCTCAAATACGGAAAAGGACATACCAACAGTTTTATGTTAGCGGGTATGATGCAAGCTCAAATATGGTGGGTAGGTTACTGAGGGAGGGGGAGGGCGGTGAAATTACACCACCCCTTGCAATTCTTCTTGTCGTGTGCCAGGCGAGGCATCATAATGGCGCTGGAATGAGTATGCACTCTATCCTCGTAACACGCTCTGGTTCTACTCTAACACAGACCTATATTTGTACGGTCTTACCCCTTAACCTACATGCTCATATAGGCCACACTCCCAGCGAACTTGCTATTCTTGGTCACACAGCATATGCTGAGGATCGACTTCGGTTACATCACTGTTGTAGGCTCTCACTATAACCCATTGTACTACGTACGTACGCGTCAATGCTGACGTACTAAGTGTGTAGTACTCTGATAGAGTAACCGTAGTTTATCCATACTACTACAGTCGATCAATGGAGAGTCTGTATTGACGAAGAAAATGACGCGGTTTTTACAGAGGGGCCATCTGGCGCGTTCGTTAAGATAACTAGTGACAAGTGGGTCGGGAACTTGCCATCTGAACACACAACGCGGGGGTCACATGGAGTGTTATCTCCATTTGAGATATCGCCGGCTGCACTGTCACGTCTGTGTGGATCGTATCATCAGCATCGTGACTTCGCCTGTACAATCCACACATGCAACTGCGTCTAGATTTCGAAAAACCAGTCTTGGCTCCGGAAAATTCATACGTATACCCAACTAATGTCTGATGATATCCATATAAAGGTTTAATGTACGGGGGTACCTTTTTGCTACGAAATGGCAACGGGTCCAAGCTGTACTGACCATTGATCTCTAGCAGTGGATCAGTGAGGCGTCGTTATATTTGTTTGCCCACAAAACGCCATCGCAAAAGCAACACTGAGCAACTTACACCTCCAGCTTGGGCAAAATTCATTATAGGCAGAAAAGGTTCCCTGTTTAGTATTTCAGCTAAGTCCAGTTAATCACATACACTAACATGGTATAGTGATACTTATATTTTTTCTCGAACATTTCATTTCTTCCTTAAAACAACATACATTTTGATTATTTATTTATGTATTCATTTTATTGAGGTTTTACGTGCACCTGTAAAGAATTTTCCCATGTATATGATGTCAGTCGAGTTTATGGTGGGAAGCATTTCGATCTGACAACTGTATGTGGAACGACTGGGCCAGGTGTATAAGAGAGAACTCTATACCAAATGCACCTTTTCTAACTATACTCGGTCTCCATCGATTAACGGAAAACCCATTAATTCTGTAGCCGAATCAGTGCTAAAACAAACATAATTCGTGTGATAGTTTATTACCCGAGACTTACACACAACAATCATATGGGGGTAAAAACGTTTGATCACGATCAGGGTTATTTTGTATGCGTTCTAAAGTCGACGGTAAACGCTGTGTAACAACTGAGTCCATGTTTTCCTTGGCTCTATCTTGAATTTGTATGATGTCCTCATATCAAACGATTTGATGAGGATCCATAGAAAGGTAAAATTATTCATTCTGCGGCATATTGGAACATTCTAAGCATGTGGCGAAGGCCTATGCAGAGTATATAAACAGGAACCAAACATTTAAAGCATAATCCCATGATTCTCATTCTATGGAAGGAGACATTCGTCGACGGATTCCGTGGTTTCAAGTATGATTTTGGACAAGAGTTGATGCGAGAGTCGCGTTGATCTAAATTCACAAACTCCCACGTCGTAAGGCTCGAAGGTCAGCCAGAAATGGTCGTAACAGTTATAAATTCACCGAACCTAATCATCTGTATCTGTTTTACCAAAATAGATTGTTGTCTAATGTGTAATAGTCAACTCGTGTTAAACACTACTGCTTACGCAAATATTAGGTTACACATAAATAAGTTACACATAAATCTAACCGACCGACATTGCATCAGATGCCAACGACAACGTTGACCTACAAACGTAACTAAGGTTACTACGATCTCTGGGAAAAGAAGCTGAATAAAAAAAAAGAAGAGAAAAGGGGGTAGAAACAACAGAATGAAAAGGATGGAGTTCGGGCTATGGTATGTTAGGTTTGCCGGTTATAGATCACGTTATCCTTCAGCAATAACTATCTGCATGTTTTGTAACCCAACTGAATTCCGGGCATTGTTTTGGAAGGCTTGTAAATGTCACACCTCGGACTGGCGCCAAGTAGAGTAAAAGCTCATTGCGCAACAAACAGGCTTCAGGCTATTTCATACAGACTCAGGCACAGCCTGCATGCCTTAATGGCATCGATCGGCGGAGGAAAAGACATTTTTAAAAAAAGGAGAAAAAAAAAAAAGAAGTGCTTTTATCGATTGATGCGGGGGTCAAATAGCGGTCATGATGCAACGGTAATTACAATGGTGGCAGTTCATCCCCATTGCTGCTACTGACGTTAGTGGATGTCGGTTCATGAAGCCGGGCCAGACGCAGTCCGAGGAACAACTGTCCGTGTCCTTGATGGTCAGTCGCTGTATGATGATCCGTGAAACGTTTGGAATGTCCGACAAACGAAGCTTTATTGGTTCTTCAGTCCAGTTCGCCACCAGATGTTACTGGACATGCACCAGATGTTTGCAAGGGAGTTACCCATGCAATCCGAATGCATGTGTTGTCAACGAGTGCATATGTGACAAGATCTTCTGTCAATCCAACAGATGGCCTTGAATATACCAAGTATTACAAGGACACACGATGAGGAGATTGGAACGTGGAAGTAATGTCCCAGTTTGGCTAAATATTAAAATGCATACATGATGCCTTGTTTGTTTCAGTTAACGTCCCGGTAGTCTATAATTGGTTCTAAGAAAAAGAAAGACATATATATGACGTGGACAGAAATGGACCAATCATGATTCTGAATTCATATATCCACTTAGATACATGTTTCCGCTTGCTGTACATGTTACTAATTACTATGTACATGACAGAAATAATACAAGGCGAATACGGAAATGGAAGAAAAATGCTCCGTGAGCCTATAGAAACAGTAACTGGCATTACCTTATTTCCCATTCACCAAAGTCGTTCTACCCAAAGGCGAAAACAAACCCCCATCCTGCCTGGCGTCGGATATTATTCCTTGTACACTGCGTACTTTCTGGTTAATATATATACGATATACATCCAGACTAAGTTCTGTTAAATTCAGGCGAAAAATTCTTGAGCATGGCGTTAAGATGTCCATAGATAAACGAATTCACGCGTGCTTGTTGATGATGCCAGTATAAATACAACCGTTATTCGGGACATGAATGAAGTATCGCTTTATTCAGACCGTTGTTGTTGTTGAGTTTTTCCTAACTCAACCTATTAGAATAGGGAAGGGGGGGTCGGCTCGATGATTGGGTGTGTGTACATGTGGGCGAATGGGGTAGGTGGGTGGAGAGACAGATCGCTGCATATATGGTGTATACGTGGCATCTTGTTAAGTAATTTAACCTTTACATGCATGTATTGCCTTTACCAGTGAAATGTCATTCTACCTCTAATTGCCCAAAGATATATAAATATATGTCAGGGAGCTTCAAATGATTTAGGGGTTAAATAATGGGGGTTGTACGGTGTATCACTTTATCACATCTCTCCAAATGTCTGGATTATCATGTGTAGATAGAATTATACCTTAAACCCATTTAAAGAAGTGTTAAACTAAACACATACCATAACAAATGTGCTAGACCTTTGTACAAAAACACACGATATGACCAGAATACGACGAATGTGCCGTCAAACTGCTTAATCGTTCTCTCGTTCAGTGGTGCACTGTAGGGAGTGTGTAAGTAGGCCAAAACGCTGATATTTTATGCGCACTATATGGAGTTCGGAGTGAGGAAAAGTAGTTCACGATCAAAGTTCATTGTATGTGCTAGTGTTGAGATTTAATGACACCAATGACGATGAGGATTTGAAGCCAGACAGAGGCATGTCAAAGAATATATAAGTGCAGTGCAATATGATGCGTTCATCTATAATACAGGCTCGTTTCGAACCACAGTATCAACTTACAGACAGTCCTCCGTGTATATAGCTGGTATAGGAACATTCGTCAGACATATACATATATATTTTATATTACAATGTATGTACATGTGCATACTTCCTACAGTGTATAAACATATTTCCTTATGTAAATAGCGCTTTTTCTCGAATATTTGAAGTTGTACCAACGCTTAGCCATATAATAAGCTCGTAAATGTATTGATTTGTATGATCGCTGTCTTACGGATAGCCATTTATACTCAAGATTTTTCTGGTCATTTTTATGGTTGGATGAAACTGGAATGCCCTGTGTAAACCAACGACTTTTGGCAGGTTACTGTTGGACTTTCTCAGATATGCTCACTATAATGGTGGATGACCAGTGGTATATGCAAATGGCGACGTCGACCCCTCATGCATTGTCAGCAGATAATGCCGTACGAACAGTGACAGTGAAACGTTATAAATCTACAACAAAATTCCAGGTCCAATGCGGGGTTTGAAGTGGAGCGCCTCGTGTGACCTTTGCGATTGATAGGCAAGCGTCATTAAAGGCTTGGACATGAAGACTGACCATGTAGATTAACATGCATGAATGTTAAAACCCTCACCAGACTCATTCCATCAGTGCGATAATGGATTGGTGAAGTTGTACCATGTACATTTATATATATTCATCTTGCGAGAAAAATACTTTATTGCAGTCGAGGATTTTGGTCTAGGGAATTAGGTGCTAGTTTTTCAGCCCCTAGTGCATCCAATCGTGACATTGTTTTTCCCGTCCGGACCTAGACATACTCACTTGTATGCCTCCATTGCTCTCAGGGGCGTGGCCGCGAGACGTCGTCGCCAATGAAGTTTGTTGGTCGCACCTGAGAAAGTTCGTCGGTGCTCAAACCATGAAACTGACTGTCATGGTATAAAACACCCTGTAAATAGGCCTATAACATGCCCTAATCTATCCGAGGCATTTGTGCTAGGTCTGTATTTCATGCTATACCAAATGTTTAATATTAGCAAGACACTGGCCAGCGAATGTTGTGTGTACCCTATAATGAAACCACAAGCGTGCCCTTTATCGATCTAAATTATATATCCTGTGGGGAGGTTAGTGCAGTGCACACAAAACTACACGTCATGCTAAATGACTCTGACTATACGGAGAATTCAATCTCATATAATAAAGCCTTTTTCTATATACAAGACAATTGATGCAGACAGCGTGTCACTCAATGACACGTGTAGTAGATATAATAGTGCAGGATAAGATGGAAACAGCTGCTCTCGTCGAGGAAACTATTTATATATAAGAAAATCTCGACTGAACAAAGGGTCGATGAAACCTGGACGGCGGGGAGTATTTGGGTAGAAAATGAGGATTATCCAATCGCGGGACAGATCTGTGATATGAAATAAAACCCAGCTTATTTGCTCTGGGCACTGATTAAACAGCTGATGCTAAGATAGTGAGTCTGGCTGGCATTCGTATACTTTGATGTGGTTCACCGATTTTAATCATCCTAGCACGTCATCAACTGTCAACATATATGTATAATACAACATTTCTCGAAATATAACACAGAACAGACTTCATGATGTTATTTCGAGCGTTAAAAAGCGAACACGTGCAGACCACGTGGCATTCAACATCTGCAATGTCTGGTTGTCTTTCTCCGTATATGCGTGGTCAACCAACAAGTAGTGTTCGACTTTCCCGGAAACCTTGCAAGATTTTCAACAAATTCCAGGAAAGATCTATCGCTTTACATCGGAAGTGCATGGAAATCAGTTGACCTTTTGATTATTATTTATTTTCATGCTTATCTATAAAATCAGTTAATAAGTGGCCAATACTCTAGTGCCAAAGCGAGAAGTCCAGAGTATATAATACACAATAAATAGGCCTTCTCAGAATCTGTCATTTTATACGGGCTTTCTTATTCGTGGACTCGCGCGAGATTCAAGTTTCACGAAAGTCGAATCCTGCGTATTAATTCCCCTCTTTGTAAATTTCGTCCGCCCGGGCACCGTGTAACACATACACACACACCCTTATATTTGTGATAAAAACAGACCGTTGTGATCTTGTCAAATTGTTGTCCAAAAGCAGATAACATGGGCGATAGCTTATCTGGACCATAGTTAAAGGTTGTCAGGAGGCTCGGATAACATTGTTTCATCTTCGCATATCAGAACATTAATCATTTCAATCAGCCCACACTTACAAAGATAATATACATTATACACTAGCCTTCCCATCTATTAATGTAATTGCTTCAGATTATAGCCGTTTCATTCACTTGAGTGCTTATACCAATCTCCACGATTGTATATATGTGCATTTATACATGCTTGACTAAACCGATATCCACGAGTCGAAGGAAACTCATACGGCGCTCATCTGCAAACACAGCTTTCATGTACCTGTGTCCTATAACTTTTCAAACCATATCTATAGAGTTTAACTCGTGTTACCGATATCATTTTGCCGACATCTTTTTAGCTACCACGAGTACCTCTGTGAGATGACGGCATCTTTCCTGTTATTGTTCGCAAATAAACAACTGGTGATCACTTGTCGCCATTTCTGTAGTATTCCAGCCATTATCACCTCACATCAACATGCAGATTTTGGTATATAAGATGTGTTTGTTTACCCACCCCCATCCCCCGCTCTCGGGCTGTTCCCGTTTTCTGTCATCACTATACATGCAGAAACCTGAAGCCCTTCCCACTGGAGAAGGTATCAAGAAGATTATGTAAACAAGAAGAATATTCAAATATCTGTGTTACAAAATTGTTTCCGTACAAGTTGGCCAAGTTGAGCAATTAATAAAGAGCGATGTATGGCTTTATGCCTCGGATCAGGATTACGGTTAGGGCCAAATGATAATTCGTGTAATTAAAGTAGTGCTAACCGGAGATTTGTGGTTTCCTGTTGTGTATTAGGCTTGTGTATTGCCTAAGCTCTTTTTGACCACCCATACACCTGAGAGTGTGAAGTATGAGAGATGAGAACAGATGAGTATGACATAGCTTTGGACCGCTAAGTTCTCAATGTCTTTATTTATTAGACTATATAAGGAATATGGATATACTGTTTGCGGATAACGATAGACAAGCAAAAATCGGTCATCACGTTCATATATAGGCTTTATATATGAAGGGCTTGATACCCACCATGTATATTCTGCTTTAATTAATACATTGGGGTCATATATCCGTTCTTTTGGCACAAAAAACTATTATGTATATTTTTTTATTCCGTTTTGAATTACATTGTGGACAAGAATCAATCGTCAAGCTCATGTATGTATGCATAGTGGGATACTTCATTGAGTCTGCTTTAATTAGCACATTGGGTTTGAGTATCTATTCGTTGTGCACAAAAATGAGCATGCTTAATTTTCTTAACGTATATAAGTAAATTATGTATATTAATATGCATGTCCGGTACAAGCAAATGTAAAAACTGACTAAGTCTAATAAGTATATGTGGATATGCATCTCTGCCGACGGTTTTGGTTCATTGAGCCTGGGTAACACAAAGGCACATGTACAGCGGCTATATAGTACAATCTGATTTCATTGTCAGATATAGTGGCGTCCTATTGGCTCACTGACATGGAAATCACACGGGAAACACCATAGCATGCCCCATACAGTAACGGGGCCTAAAAAACGCCAACGAAGACAGATACGTTTATGAGTTCCAGTGAACCGACTTCCTTCTGAGCGCGATGAACAGGTAATCGTTCTCAAGACTTTTGATTCAAGCTAAAGTCATTAATAATTTCCTCACCTGCCCTTTGATGGAAAGCTGATTTCTTTGAGTTAGCATTAATCTCTGCCTCCTAATCCGGATCATGGCGATAGGATGAGCCCTTATTGCTAAAGTTTCACCTGTGTACTCCGGGGTATGACCTTTGTTTTAACATGCTCTCTATCTATGGTATATCAAATAACGATGTGTTCATTGACTGTGGCTGTTGGTCTTTGTGAATATATTCGTAATACTAATTAATACATGGTTTGAATGTGGGTTTTTTTGAAAGAAATATCGACGTCACCATATACATATATACTTTCCCCTCAATATCTTTGTTTCTGTTGTGTAAATCTGTAATGCAAAACTAAATATAAACTTCAATTCAGTATGAATAGATGAACTTCCCGCTGAGTTCAGATTAATTTGAATAGCGTTGGGACTCATGTTCAGCTGAAATCCTGCAGCTATTGTCTATGGCTTATAGCATTCACGAAAGCAAGGTACTGGTCCTTTTGTCTTATCCCTTCAGCTTTAACAATATGACAATTACGATTGAATTCGTTTTCCAAGTATTCACCATTTCCTCTTTCCATGCGCTCAGTATATACCCTAATTCTTCTAATTTTTTGGAACAGATATTAGTGTATGTACTCTTCACAGTAAAATGTCATATTTCTCCTCCAATTTTTGCGGAAGAGTAACGATGTGGATATATTATTCTGTAGATGAACAGACCATGTGAGAAAAGATAAACTGTATATTTCGCTTACAAATACATTACATATATTGGCTAAAAAGAAAAACAGGTGCATTAAGGCTTACAGCCATGATGTTTCACTATTTTCTTTCTTTTGCCTTCAGTATATGACAAACTCACGACTGTTGTTTTCCACTTTGACCTCATTGCCACGTGAAACCATATTTCACCTTTTCCTCTTCGCGCTCAATACACAACCGCCATGAACCGTTATTCTGTCTGGTCTGTTTTTTTCAAAAGAAGAATTTTTTTTAGCTGAAGTTACACTGTATCTTCTCTGCCCTATATATAAACAGTAAACTACGACATCCCTTCGATCTATCTTCTACTAATACAGTTTCGACATACATGCTGTTTAACTGATGAAGACATTAATACTTGAGCGACACACAAAAACAATTTGAAAGTTATTCTGCCGATTGCATAATGTCATATCTGAATATTTATTTATTCATTTTATTGGGGCTTTTCACGGTACTCAAGATTGTTTCGTTCATACGATGGCGGGCGGCGTTTTTAATGGAGGAAACCGGGAAAAGTCAGGGGGAAACCCATGACCATCCGCAGGTTTCTGGCAGACCCGGAGCAGAATAATAATCCTAATCAGTGGTTTTACAAGTTTTCGTCTCTTCTCGTGTTTGCTGCAGCAAATTTGAAAAAAAAATGGTATATCGCGAAACAATGGGACCCTACATGACATCATGTCCTGAATTCTGACCATGGTGGATATTCTCCGAGCCGAAAAATGTCCACGACGTTTACAGCATTTTCGAGAACATTTGACTTTAAACGTCCTCAATTTTACCTACTGTTCTACCCCGTCCTTAAACATCCGTCTTTAAGGATAGCCAATCACACCCCGACAACCCGCTTCACCCCATCACCCTCCCACCCCCTCACCACACACACGTTCCTCCTGTACCAGACACCGGGGATGTTTAGGAAGCCCACAGCAACCTGGTTTCATGCAGTATTATATGCCTTTGTCTCAAAGCAAAGTAAACAAACGTATACCTTCTAAGACATGTACAGCGTTGTCAGCATGAATCTCCGATGAACCCATGGGGAGGAGATGGAACACAAATCGTCCGGGGTTAACCTTGACCGGACGTCTGTGGTTCGTGTCCTGAGCCGGTCACCGGACAAGGTCCGGAGAGACTCTGCTTGTAAGCTCAGAGGTTTGGCACATGCTTGAATCGATAGAACAAATATTGTCAACCATAGATGCATTACAAAGCATACAAACACGTGTGAGGTTAGAGCCGGGTTGGGGTCTGTGATCACACATAAGAGTAAATACTTAAGGACTGTCCCTCAGACACAGGCTCTCGACCAGGTCCGCGATCGGATGGACCTTGGTTACAGAGGTTGTCCATCCGGAGTCCGATGGTCACACCAACAGCTTGGTGTCTCAGAGCCGACGCATGGCGACAAGATTGGCGAGCGGGACATCGAAAACTGACGCTAAAGCTCAAATTTAGGGAAGAAAATCTGAGTAAAGCCCCAAATTTTTATTCCAACAGCGAATCCCCTGGGTCTGAGGAATGTCAAAGCGTGCGACTGTATCATTTCCCGTAAAACCAGACTGAAGTTTAAAATGTATAAGGTTTCCTGTGGCAGTTTTTATTTCAAACGAGAGGTTCAAGCTACAAATGCAAGATGTCGCATATGTTCAGGGACTGATTATAGAGAAGCATGTTTTGCCTTCGAAGATGATATGCACAGTGATTTAAATCTTTAAAGCAATAAATCTAGTGTTTGCTTCAGACAATACTGACCATTGGCAAGCTTTTCCCCACGTGTGACGTACAGCTATGCATTTCACATTGGTTAGAGACAATTTCATGGTCTTTTAGAGAACATTGGACTGTGTAATCGACGTCGCCTACCGCCTATTGTCATCCAGCAAATGTGATTTTTATCATGTATTAAATTTGGGCACAATTATTCATGATACATTATACAGTACTCAATGCATGCATGTGTAATCTTTTACTAAAAGAAACCTTTCTTTCTATAAAAGAGTATTCGACAAATTATCTCATAGGACAAACTGTTCCAGTGTCTGTTACTGGTACATCATGTCTCTTGACTCTTGAACCTAGTCATTTGTAAAAAAAAAAAAAATAAAAAAAGAAAAAGAAAAAAGATATTCCCTTCTTCAAAAATCTGTTAAATCGCTTTGACTTTTCAAGAATTAACAATATAGTTGTGGTTGTGGATCGATGTACTACCCACCGGCTGTGGTTCGGGCCAGCAAAATAAAGAGTGAAGACAATCTGAAGTTTTATGTTCCCCTCGAACCACCTCATTTGACCCTAAATTATTAAAGTGAAGCTTTATCATGTCTCCCACCTGTTTGTTGTTGTAAAGGAACGTCACTGTATGATAACCAGCACCTGCCGAATTTCTGTCTAAACTCCATTCATTTACCAGCAGCTGCTTAGTGTGTATACTAAAGCTAGATAATCATAGGTATGAAATGGTATCCTTTAGTGAAACTCGGCGAAGTAGGACAAAGTGTTTTTTTTTTTTGGCGGTCGCGTGTCTTGCGTGTGCTGGGGAACGAGTAGAGCACCCCGGTCGTGAGCTGTACAAAATACGCTTTCAGGGCGACAACAAGGGCTTGCCTTATCCAACACCACCCCCTCCTGTATGGCAGATATATATATACATACCTAGACGCGACAGGCCTATGATTACAATGTGATGGCCAATTCATTGTAGACGTCTTCGGTTCAGGGCCAGACAAAAGATCGCGTACTACCAGCAGATTCCCCTCTGGCCTTCATACAAGTTACTTTCAATACACGAGTCTTCCCTCTCTATAGAAATGTGACCCACAAAAGGACCTTTCACTGCTGATAATGTACTTTTTCTAACACCTTATATATGTTATACGCTATAATTTCCTCTGGATAAGGCGCTAGATTTTTATTTAAAACGGTATGCCACTGACAATGGGGTTTTGGTAATAGATTCACAGATAGCTTCAACAACTGTCTATGTCCTAAATAGAGGCGTTTTTATTTCTTGTCTTTTGCTATTAGTTTTTTCTTAACCAAGCCACCTGCCCTGGCCTTGCTGAGGTAGGTATTTATCGGGGCACATCCGTGTCTCTGTCAGTGGGATGAGCTTGTAGCAGCTGTATGGAGATACTGCATGACCTGTATAGACAGCGGCAATGGAAGATCCCGGCTGCCCAAGACCCTTGTGTATATAATACCATCTTAAGACGCCCCGACCCGTTAGATCAAGACCACCTTGATCAAATCAGACTCCCCACCCGCACCCCCAAAGGCCGAATAAGTACCTATTTACATTTATATATAAGTGGCCATGTACCGGCCTATGTACAATATTGAAAATGAATTATCACTTTTGGTTACAAACAAAAACCAAAGATATAAGACGAAATTTTATTCGAATTTACACATTATCTTATAATTATCTTATAAGCTTTTGACCTGTATATATAGATAACGTGACCAACTTGTCCAATTGGCTTCAGAATGTCTTAAGATCTGTGATGCGATGAGCGTACGACGATGTCTTGACTTGGATCCTATCAGCTCAGAAGCGATTTAGTCAATCTAATTACAAACATGCAGGTGTTCGCCTTATCGGCCAGGTATAAACCTAACATAATTGCAGGTACTCTTATCAGTATGGTTTGCGTGCAATCGATTTATCGAAGGTTTTACTTTCTGTTTTTCTTCTCTTGTCATTCATACACACGAATTAACAGCGGAGTCTTCCGAGATGGACTCTGATCTACCCAATCGACGTGTGCCGGAGAACAATAAAACGTTTAATTAGAATATCAGCAGATTAGTTCCAGAGGATAACTCTATTAACTCTAGGTACAAAAGCACTAATTACAGAAGCCCCATTCGGATGTGTGTCTGTCGGCTTGTCGGCCGGTTTTGGTAAGTTCTTGGGGCCCCATCCTGTAATATGGGCGATTCACCTGTGTCATACTGCCTGGATGCAAGAAGACACTGACTCTTTGCGGGGTGTTGCAACTAAATTTGCGCTTGTTAATGTGTAACATTTCTCTGTCTTCTTTATAAACCGGTCTAAATAGAGCCAATTTCATACGGGTTGTATACATAACGAGTATCTTTATTGCGCACGATAACTGATCCAACTGTTTCACCTACAACTTAATATGATGTTGCTAAACTTAATCGTGTGATCTAACATGACGTTCTCTTGTATTTCCAAGCACTCTGGTTTCCTCCATCCACAAAACTGCACGCAATCGATCGTAAAGGGGAAATATTCTTCACTATTTGGCATTAAGCAACTTTCAAATGAACCAAATAGTCAAGAATACAACAGCGTACAGGATGTATACATACACAAATGCATCTGTACGCAGAATACACCTCTACATAGTACAATAACGGCTTTTGTGTTTTTAATTGATTCAAACGTCTCTACAGCAGCCTTATGAATAAGAAATCGTCAAAATGAATAGCGTAGTAATGAAAGGGGTCGACGATTACGCTTACCCTCATTAGAACTGATGTGAATTGTATGTCCCTGCATGCAGTTGAACAGATACCTTTGTGTACATATACGCAGAGTTGGTTAAATGTATAGTTAGGTCGACAAAGACATACATGTAGACTATACATACAATTCCAGCAGTCAACACCCGAAGAAAGTCAGTCCGCATCGAGTCTATACCGGTAGGTACATATACTACCACTGTACATCAACATCCGGCAATCAGGTGCACTGAGATATTCCTTTGGCAAACATTTCTTGAAAGTGATCTTTTGTCTACCTACGAGAGTTCTTTCGAAACTACGGCAAGAAAAAGCAAGGTACATTGGTTTTCAAGAGTTATAAAGATTGTATTTTGTTGCTGTTTTATGTTAGATATAGCGACTGGTGGTGGGAGATATAATACATGAACCAGTTTGAACTGTGTTTATCACCCATGTATGAGGCACACAATGACATATAAAGGACATATATGTATGAATAGGACACACGTTACAAACAGTTTTGTCCCCTATTTATTTGTGTAGACGGCATTTTGCATTCAATATAATATTGTGCTGATAATAATCACGTCGTTTTCCTCCTTTGTGCTCCACTTTGAAGGCTTCGAATCCGGGTTTTTGACAAACCTCCACCGCTTCCTTATTTCATGCGCATGTTTCACTCCCTGGCCCATCATGTCAGCTTAGGTCAGTTTTTGTACAGTGCGGTGTGATGTATATAACGACCGAATGGGCTACGCTTACATAGATATACATGTATACAGGTTCTAGTCTTTCCGTTTTATAATAAATATACACTGAACATGAACTGAGGACCCATTTGTTTTTACTCTCACCGAGCAGTCACGTATACGTATAATGTTACGGGGAGAAGAGTCTACATTGGTTATTAACAGTTTGTCATTATCAAACCAAATCCAACTGAGATATGTATAAAGGAGAAGCTGGATTCGAACTCAAAACATTATTTTAAAGATTTAGTGGTCTCATAGCCTCAATGAGAGACTACACCTGTGGCTTGTAACCTTTGATCTTCGCCGATGTGTGTATCTGTTTGTTTAACGAGCAATTATAACGGTATTACAAAGGTGTTCGCTTGTTCTACACGACATCGTGAACCAAAGTATGCATACGTGAACTTCCACATCTTTTGTATTACATGTATATTTTTGTTTTCGTTTCTTCATGCAGTTTGTAATTCCCTTGTCACCCCCAGACGACCCATGTGATTATCTACAACTGTCAGCTGTCCTTCTGTATCGGATGACAATTCTCAAGAGTCCGTATAACAAGCGATATAGAGCGACTCAATAAAAACAGAGTGAGGTTTCAGGTTAATTCAGCGGGCAAGAGAAAATGAGGACGTACTTCCCGTCAATCCTGCCCATTCAGTCACCACCTGTTCAGTTTCCAGACTTGAGACTGTTTTGGCTACCTGTTGAAGAGGGTCGAAGCACGCGCCAGCGTGACACACGATATAACATAGCTGTGTACAGATCACGGCGTACATACATGTGTGTGTGTATATACAGCCTCGCTCTGTTGCACTGTATCCATCTTTATGCAAACACGGGATCTAAACTATCATTGTTAACTGTGATATACATCTATATATTAGCTAGCCATGAGTATATTCCACCAAACGCGTGGGACGGCTCGTTGTATCTGTACCAATGGATAGGCCTACCAATGCATAGGCCTACCAATGCATAGGCCTACCAGTGCATAGGCCTACCAATGCATAGGCCTACCAATGCATAGGCCTACCAGTGCATAGGCCTACCAATGCACGAGGAGTCATCACATACTGCAGCATGAACGTGTATATTTGACAAGTCACATGTCATGTCGTGTAATATAATCCTGATATATACAGCTTCAACAGTTTTATATACAATGAGAGCAAGCAGGAGTAATGTCCAATATTCCTATAGAGCCATCATCTTGAAGTATATAAAAGTATAGATCTAAAATTTTCAACAATGTAAGCCTTTACTTATTCTTCTTTCAAGTGCGCAACGGTAAAATTGAGAGCTCTATGATCTGGCCCAATTGTTTACAGGTAATATAGAAAAATCAACCACATTTATCTCTCGAGCTCAATCATAAACCAGATTTCGGCGCTCGTCCGATAATGTGGCGTTGCATAAAGTCCTATGGAGGCTCAATGTCCCAACATCCATGTAACTTATATGAAATATAACATTCTATGGACAGGGTAGAACTATATTTACGAAATGTAGAGGAAGACGTTCGTTCGTCATCCTTGCATTTATTTATTTGGATGCCGCTATATAGATGTCTCTATTAGTCAGATTTGTTAAGAGGTATGCGGGCAAAGTCAGACATTTGCCTCTTGCATCTCTTCCTCAAAATATAGGCCTAGAGATCGTCTGTTGATCATGTAGAGTGGACACATTTCAATGTGCGGTATATACAAATGACAATGCAATATAATGCTTTAAGTGCATGAGACAGTGTATGCATTGTTGAGATCGAGCATCAATGAAGTTTTTTCTTCAAGCCATGCATCACTTCTTCGTGTGTATATTGACTCCACCCTGAACTGAAACATTACAAACTAAAACTCTCTATTACATATATACCTTTTTAAACGCCTACATGCGTATTGTCCATTCATTTGAATGAAATTGTCGGAATAAATGTTTCACATTATATATGCGTTTGATTAGTCAAGGTCGTAGTCAAACCTAAGCATAGATAACCATTACATGTGTACGAAACTTTAAACAAAAACGTTGTATTTACGCGAAAGCTGAAATTGCGTCAAAACCATGCAGGAATGTACGCGGCACATAAATCGTGTGATCTTGACGGGAATGCGCAATTACCCTTTGAACTTAGTGATTGTCTGAAACAACACAAATGAACTGCCTGCATGTCCATCTGTTTTAAAACGAGAACAGAACGTGCAGCGTCGGTTCCCGATCAAAGAACTTGAATTCATTCGAGGTTTGAATCTGTCTTTGTTTGTCTACTTTCAAATGTTTATGCTACGAGAATTAGACAATATCATCGTGTCTCTAGACATCGGTTTCAACTCATTCAATTGCAACAGTTACGGACATTCGTTGTCTAATCACTAACGGGTATATATGGTGTCCCTATTTTTGCCCGTCGACCAATACTACATAGTCTGGGCTGCCGCCTGTCCGTCCGTCCGTTCACCTGCATATCCGTTTCTTTGTAAACATTCTATGTTTTAAACTCGTGTCGCCAGGTTTGCCAGACTTATGTGGCACACTTACCCTTAAGCGTTGGGAGAACGCTTATGATTCATTTTCGATGGCCTAATTCATTATTTTCAAGGTCATTTGGGTCATTTAAATGTATGATGTACGGTATTTTATCACCCTGTATATATATATATATATATATATATATATATATATATATATATATATATATCATTACTTAAATTGCTGAATGGAATTGGTTAAAATGATGTGCGCTCAGCAAAATGTCTACTGCAGACAAATTTTGTACACGAAAATCGTTTACTGTGCATGCAAAAGAACTCTATTATATAACTATCTATGGGTAGTTGCTGGATTGGAACAAACTTCATGGGGTTACATGGAAAGTAGTTCACGTATATATTTGATTATCTTTTATCACCAGACGCAAACATTTTCGTACAGTATATAGAGTATTGCAATATATTATCATTTGGGCTGTCCGTTCCTTAAGCATTTTGAGGAAATAGCCATAAAATTTAAAGTTCCGTCTCAACTGAAAATTAAGGAAAATGAATAGAAAAAGCAAGTTTCAGTCAATACAACTGTATACATGTATGTAAGTTTGATATACCTGTTACATATGGCATACAGGCACACGCATTGTCGATGGGATGGTTATGGAAAACAATGCATCAAACTGAGAACGATGAACAGGATGTGGGAGGGGAGAAACAATAAAAGCTCTGTCGAATTTTGTCTTGACAACGCGGATATAGACCTAGCTATATTGTTTCATCCTTAAATGTGAAAAACACCTTTCATATTAGGCTTGTTTCTGAAAGTAGGGCATACAGCCGTACATTTTACATCTGCACGGACTCGACGTTTCTTATTTAACGTGTTCTCTACCTGTCCACGGCCAATGTTTTCAGGGAGAGCTGAGACGTGATTACGTAAAGCACTAGTTACAGGATGTAAGGTAGAGGTCTGGGTGAGTCCATGACGGGTAAAAGGGGGCGTGTGGGACATGAGCGGATGTATATAGTAGCCTAGCTGTACATCCCACATTGACTTATTACTACACAACTTGTAGAGAAAAAATGTGTATTCAGGTTCATTAAAATAATTTTTTAAACGTAAACAAATGTAAGGCAACATAAACTGAAAATATACAGGGTAATTGCATGTGTAATATCCATACATGTATGATCTGCAACTTTCTGACTAAGAACACTCAAGATGCACCCAAAAACACACAAAAGTTGTCAACATTGTATGGAATGTTTCCGATTTGCTGGGAACCGGGCAGTACCGGTATCGGAACCTTGTATATGGTGACTTTGAAAGTATATAGAGTGAGCCAGTGAGTTGCAATTTGCATTTGACTTTGCACTCAGTCGTAAAGTATAAATAATAGACGGGGAATTCCAGTTGTTATCAGCTTTAATTTTAAAGAAGACGAGTACTATGGGCGAAAGTCAGAAACAAATGAGATATTCATCCATGTACATTGATGTATTTCTTCCAGGCATTTGGTTATTGATGAATTCACAACCAGACGTTTCGAGCCCCGTTATCGGTCGGAGTGGTCGGCGCGTGTGGCGCTGTGACACAAAGGCCCTGTTTGTTTTACCTAATTCGCTTGCCTTGTCGAACATTTCCTCCGTCAGCTCACAATTGACAGGTCACGTTTGAATGTCAGTCAGGTACGAGAAAATGCCACGTAATATAACAGCCCGTGGCCCCGGGGCCAGCGTTAAGAAGCGACCGGACAGGTTTGTGTTGACATCTAGCTAACTGGCCCGTGTGTGTTATAAGAGTTAACAAACTACCAGCCCCAAATGCCGAACCATGACCCCCTGTCACTTCACCTGTCGACTCCACGGTCATGACGCAAAGCGAGCAGCGATTTCTGTTATACCGTAGAGCTTGACAATGGAGTCGATGTTACAACAAAAGGTTTTTAACGGTTTTTGTCAGCGGTAGTGAAGTCTTGCCCCGCCCAAGCCATTGATTCCCATGCATCTGTACCGATATCAATCAGAACTTAAGAAAATCACTAGATCAGATCGAGCTTACGAAATCTAATATGTCAAATCTGCCAAGTGAATGCTTGACGGACCTATGATATAACTCGGCATTTCACTCGATAACCTGACCTCAAACAATGTACACTTATACGGTTACGTCTTGAACAGGTTGGGCCATCAAATTAAGTAGGGGTAAAATATGCGCTAAAAATCTCATTCACAAGTGCGACAAGGCAACAAAACCTTAAACAAATGTTGTACAATTGAACACTGTCCAATGGGATTGGGGTGTAGTGAGTGGGGTGGGAATGTCTGTTTCGCCCGGTTGTAATAAGTCCACCACGAACTATGCTATGACACCGGAATTAATATGTTTGGTGGTTTATGAAAGTACACTGACAATCTTTAGTTTAGACATTTTACAACATCGCTGTGTGTTGGCTAGTGTTGGCATGGAGGTAAAATACATTTTACCTCCATGGTGTTGGTGACTTTTCTGTGGTCTTACTATGTATTATAAGAAACGTTTAGATGTCTTGAACTATCCAGTCCTGCTTAATTTTGTACAGCGGCGTGAACTAGTTAAGGTCGTATATCTAATCAAAACATTTTCTTGACATCACATAAATGACGCCGTTTTATACGTATGTCTGCTTATCTCTGTACCCTGCTGGATTTGCTGTATATCTATGGTTTAAAATAAACTAAACTGAATACCACTGACGAGATCAAGTCAAACCATGTCGGAAAGTACATTCTTCATGTCAAGCTACATTAAATAAAGCGAAGTCGTTGTCCGGCCAGTAATATATGCCTGCTTCCAATAATGCTGGAACCAAGCTCAGTCAGTCGATCGACACGCCCACAAGGCGCACAGCTGATGGTTGACCTGCCTTCGGAAGGTTCCCGCAAAGTTGCCTCTGTAAGGTGTGATTGTACTTCTATTCCTCTGATACATGTTAAACTTACAAAGAAATGTGTCCCTTTCATTTACTGTGTCGATAAGAACTCTCAGTGGTACTTCTTAAAATTAGCTTTTGTCGGAAGTCAGCATGACGAGGTGAAAACCTGAAAACACTGAGTATTTCTTCAACAATGCATGCAACAATGTTTTCAGTGTCCAGTGCCCAGAACAGGGTGTGATGCTCAGGACTCCGGGGTGGGGCTTGGGGTGTTTCCGATTGGGGTTGGGGGTGAGAAAGATCGTTAAGTGCAATTTATCGTCACGCCTTTCACGTCGCTGCTAATGTTTATCCTACTGAACGGCTTTCTTTGTTCTCAGATTACGCAACAAGCTAATAAAACTTCCAGGTAATGCCACCTGTAATTAACTTTAAAATAGCCAGTCATCATCACAAATATGATGAACGACTCCTGCAAATCCACAACTACTGCCACTACACTTTCTCGTCATCCTCCCAGACATAAGAACTACCGTGCTTTCATGGTTTGCTTTCGTTCGTCTTAAAACCAAATGATCTGTATTTCTCACAAATTTCAGATGAGGCAAACCCTTTGCTAATGTCGAAAGTACACGAGACTCTTATATTATCAGGTATAAACAGGACTGGCTCATCAACAACATATTGCATGTTGTACAGAGGTTTATTTATTTATCGTTATTTTTTTCCAACGGTTCATTAAGCATGCTTCACTGACGGCACCTGGTAGACCTATAATAGTACCAAACGCGTATGTCAAAGGGAAATTTCACAATTCATTTGAAAATCAGGCCCCAGTGGACAAGTATAGAATCCATAGACAGCCATAGACTAAAACAGTCTTTTATGAACCTTATAACGTGTGAATTCACGCTAGTTTCTTTCAAACTTATATGCGGTTATGAATAGAAATGCACCACGTTTTCCTGTAGTACGCAACATGCGGTCTTTTATTTACGGACGGCCACTCAACGAGCCAGTTAAAATGTCATTACATCTGATTGTAATTTTCATTGGTCGATAAGTCGAGGGCGGAGCGTTAAACACGCCCCCTTATTTTCGCGCCCTTTAGGCCGGTTTACCAATTTTTCTTGCGCGACAGAATGTAGAACTGCATGTAACGAACAACTACTCCTAATTTCTGTCTTGACTGATCATATAATGCGTCGTTGCTTTTACGACTGAAATATTTGCGTCTTATAATATTGTTATTGATCGCCAATTTTTTTTCAGAGAAAGGTGTGTAAAAGCAGCCTTGACGGAAGGTCAGGCGGAGGGATATCAGTGAGCTGCCTGACTGGGGGTTTATGAAGCAAATGCTAGAGTTAATCGCCAAGTGATTCGGGTTGACTCGATCTAGTGAAGCTGTACGGTCTCACTTTGTCCAGGTATGTATCGAAAATGTACAGTTGTGTAGGGACCGATTACAGGTTGTAATCTTTGGTTGTGTCAACTTATCTGTGTTACTGATAACTAGCTATGTACATGGAGTTGACAGATAAGTGCGATTTCTCACATGGTCTGGTTCACCCGGCTGGAAAAGTCATGTTTTACCAGGTTTCGTCTATGCCCTTAAGTCTTGACGTCTCAAAATGATTTTGATATAACGTTTTATCCATTCTATAGGTCTGGAGTTAGTTTGGTGTGGGTTAAATCTTAAGGAAATTTTGACAAGGCTCAAACATCTTTGGTAAGGAGCGAAACATAAGAATGTTCTACACATATAGTAGGCCGTGTAAGATCTTCAAGTTAACAAGCCGCTACTGTACTAAGGAATGTTCAGCATCTGGACTTCGCATTTATTAGTTTACCAACTTCAGTTTCTTTTCTTCTTCGATTCAGTTTAACCATGGCAACTTCAAGAAATCACTTGTTCCATCGGCCCGAGGAATGCGACTCTTTCCAGCCGTGTTTTTTCGAGCACGAGACAGATGAGGAGTTCTACGTTACCAGAGCCCCAATGCCGAACGAAGATATTTGGGATAAATTCGAACTACTGCTGACCCCACCTCGATCGCCGAATCGAGAAACCCTCGAAGATGTTCCCTGTTCTCTGTTAGACAGTGAAGCTGAGAGGTTACATCTACAACCTCTGTTAAGCGAGGATTTGATAGTGGATCTATCCCAAGAAATGCTGCCGGCCTTCCCCAAGCCGTTAACCTTCCCAGAGACCCCACCCACTTTGACCGGTACAAGTGGACTAAACTCCAAACTCATACAGGACTGTATGTGGTCTGGTCTCACTGCACATCATATGAACGGCGAGGTTTGCGTTGAACAGAAAAAATCCGACAAAATTGGATTGAATGGATCTACAAACTGTACCCCGAGAAAGCATTGTGTGTCAGAAAGTTCAGTGTCTGGCGATATATCAACGGAATGTGTGGATCCGGCGGCGGTTTTCCCCTATCCCATAAATATGAACAGGGAATACTTGGGGATTGATACGCCCTCGGATTCGGGTAAGTCTCGACATTATGTAACAGTGTTGCAAGATGAACTAATATATTACTTGTAACTCTTCAGTGAGATAGCAGTTTTAACGTTTGTGAGGCGTCTCGTGTTGAATGATAGTGATACTTCCTGTATGCTCGTTTCGTGAGCGTTGTTCACGTTACCGGCGCGAGCAGACTGAAGACCGGCGGTTTCGTATACCACAGAATCTCCGCTCATTTCAATTTATGTAGGCCAAATTTCACCATTCACGACCGCCCTTGCGAAACGTGGGTAGGAATGTATGGCTGAGCCCACGTGAGATAGAAAATAGTACACGAGAGCAAATGGCGGGAATTTAGATTATTGATTGAATAAATTGGCAGCTTGCCACGACCGAGCAACCTTCTGCAGACGAGACTGTAAATCGTCAGTGTGGGAGATGATAGCTCTCGGGCTCCCGCCGAACTCTGGGGCACTGTTGCGCACTTTTCAAGCCTACAGTTCGGCAATTGGGGTCGTCGGTTCTGGAAGTTAGTTTTTTCTAGGCTGAAACGTTTAATGCCTTTTCTTTGTGATAGAAAAAGAAAATTCGTTGCTGCTCATATTATTTACAGGCTTACTCGCAATTGCTAGCCTTGATATTTATTGATATACTTGGGACTTCCATTTACAGGTAATGAAGAGGACGAAGATGAAGAAATAGACGTAGTGAATGTAGAGAAGAGTCACAAGACACAGTTACCCACAAGACGGAAACCTACACTCGTGTCTCGTGTGGCGGAGAGAGTGGTGAAAAAGTCCGAACTGCAAGCTGCCAGTTTATTGTTACCGGCAGTACATGCCTGTCACACATACAGCAAGCAGATTCCCCCAGGCAAGGATTTCAGTGGCAACAGTCGCTCTGGCAACAGCTCCCCAGTGCATGGTCAAACTTTATACCTCAAGAGAACTTCAGTGTCATTATCAATGCCAAGTTCTCCACAAACTGTGCGACCCACTCCTTCCAAGAGAATGAAACGGCACCTCACAACTCCAGCAGAACTCAAAAAAGTAGCTCAAAAACTGAAAGCCTGTAGCAATGGTCGTAGCTACAAGACGGAGTACACTAGTTCAGGAAGCAGCTGTAGCAGTAGGCTAGGTTCCGACTCGGAAGGCGAGGGCTGTGGTAAGCGAACACAACACAATGTTCTCGAAAGGAAAAGACGGAATGATTTGAAATACAGCTTCTTCAAATTAAGAGACACGGTTCCAGAGCTTATGCAACAGGAAAGAGCACCAAAAGTGGTTATACTGAAGAAAGCCACAGACCACATTAATGAGTTGACTAGTAAGCAAAATCATATGTTGTTGGAGTTGGAAAAACAGAGACGGCGACATGAGCAACTGAAGGAGACTCTTCGATTGCTACAGTGTTGAAAAAGCTAGTAGATTAGTTGTTGTCATCCTCATGCCCATTGTGTTCATGTGATTTTTGTCATTGCGAGACAGTGCGGCCTGAAGCGGGTACTGTGTGATGCTGGCTTACCATTGTTACCATGCCTTGCAACGTCGTTTACCACAAGTGGTAGGGGTTTTACCATAACTGGTAAAAAGGATTGACTGATCATTTCATTATGTTGTGAACTTGTTTGATTTTCATTTTTGAGAGGTATATATTTCCATTGTTAAACAGAAATGGCAGTTTCTTGTGCAATTTCATAAATTCTGTACGTGGGTATTACTATTAGTGCTAACATACACTGTATCCTGGAACTTCACTGGTGGCATTGACTTGACTGAAGCATTTAGAAGTTTCCTTGGTATGTGGGTTTTTTTTTTTTTCTCATGAAGATTCGTCACTTTTTAATGCATTTAAGAAATGACTGACGTGATATTTTCAGTTTGCAAGTAGTAGAATAATTCTGATTTAACATCTTAACTTTCAATTTTTCATTTTTTTTTTTTTATGATAAACGGTGGCTGTGACTTTTTAGAATGAATGCAAATCAGGTTAAGTGAACCAGATTTATTGTTCATGTGCAAAAAAAAGGTTTACCTGGCCTAGACAGAACTTCGACCAGTACGGTGAATGTGGAGTGTAAGCAGGCTGGTTGATGAGTAATTTAGACAGGATAAATTAATGGACATGTGCAAAACAACTTGTTTCTTTTAACCAAACTTGGTGATGTAGAAGTATTAATAATTGTTTTAAGGACTTCAAGGAGTGAAGTGTAAATCTTATTTTGTTGATTAGTAAGTGTGAAAATTGTCAGGGATCAAGGCAGTGTTTAGTTTGTTCAGTATTCTCTTGTTCATTCACTTGGAAATTATATTGTTGTTGATCTGGACAAGTAAACAGTTAATCATGTTTGAAAGATGTTAAAAAATTGGAGCTATGACTAAGAAATGATTAAAAATGACCTAATGGAAGCTTTTGAGTTGAAAGGTACAAACTGTTAGTAGGCATTACCCTTGACCCAAGCAGAGGGAAGGTAAATTGAAGGCAAGACTGTGCTTTATCGATTACTCACTCTGCTGAGCATTTATTTTGTCTGTTCGTTATGATGGCATTTCTCTAGGAGTCATTTTAGTTCCATTTTTCATTCAGCGGATTTTGTTGCTGATATCAAAGTATCACATATTTCATGATGTGTGAAACCCATGTACTGTGTACATTTGACGTTCGTGTTGGAAAACCGTTGTTGTATTCTGAATGGCTTGCTGTGAGCATTTGATTCCATTTTTGCCTCCTGTTGAGGGTTTGACCCTGTGAGTGTACATATCTATGCATTTATTATCATTACTGGATTTGGATTACAGGTGTTTCAGTTTTGGATGGCACACCTGTATTACAAATGCCCGACGTTTGGACACCTGTTTTCACCAGGCTTGACTAAGACACTTTAGCTTTTCAGTACAACCCATTTATCATTTATTTCCAGTATCATGTATTTATTATTTAGACGTATGGGTTCTGCTAAGTTTCCCATAGCAAGTACTGCCAGTTTCTGTTGAGTATATTAACATTATGTTTCAGTATAATCATTCATATTTCAGATTTTTGCTAGAAAAGAATAAAAGACGAAAAGAAGAATTAATACAACCAGCGATGATTGTTTTTTTCTGCTTTACCATTTATGCATTGGGTCATTTTTAATGGTATTTAGTCCTTAATAAGTATAGTTTACATAAATGCTGCAAATATGTGTAGTTTTGTGAAAATATGGATACTAAGCAAAGATGCCTTCAAACACGCTTCGCACAGTATTTCGCTATAAATTACCCGCATGTGCTGTAGTATTCAAACCTTAATGTGCTTGTCAAAATGTAGGACGGTAAAGCATCTCTCTGAAGAACAAAAAATCTCCAGGTTATTCATAATCCTGCGTAATTGCGGGAAAACGAACTTGGCATTAGCATGGCTTCAGAAAATGCATCAGAAATGCGAAACTGGTAACTCCTCAAGGCGAGGGATAGCTGTGGGAACAAAGCTGTCAAAAGTTGGCGGGAAATTACAGCATGCGAAAGGAATGTTTTACTTGTCAGCGCCCTGTCTCTCTTCCTCATGCATATGCACGACTGAGGTAAAGCCCCGCCTCTTGACGTCAGTGTGCGTAACCATGCTGCTTTAGGGCATTTACACTTGTTCTGACAGACGTGATCTACGGTTGATGTAAAGGGGAAAAAAAAGGGCGAGAAATAATTCGGCTGTGTTGGCTGTCATCCACAATTGGCTACCTTGTTTAAGCGTCGAGATTTTCTGATGCAAGAATAAATGCGTTAGCTCGGCCGCGAGTTCATTTCGGCCTACTTTCCAAGAGCAATCCTTCACGTACGTGGTGGCCTATGAATGGCACCAGCATGAAGCGGGTAGGGATGGATTGAAAGTCATCACTGATAATGTTACAAACGAGTGTTCCATATCTACGCTGTGGGAATTACGAACTGGGTCAAGATCGCAAGGGAAACCTTAGGGACTGATCAAGACGGTGCGAGAATACCAGACCGGGTCGTGCGATCTATTTATGAACGACCTGTCCTAGTCTGTGCAACTTGAAGATATATACTGAATACTTTCATACATGCCAACACGAGCAGTTGGATATATAACTTTTAACTTTACATGTCCTTACATAATTTATTTAAATTCTTTCCATTTACATATCCACGGACAGACAAATGACACGGTTGATTTATGAGCGTGACATAAAACAATACACGTGCAAATAGTACGTGGTTCTGTATTAATGTAATAAACTTATGTACATAATATACTTATCATAATGGCACAAGATTACGGTGATGAGTCGCTGGCGCAGTGGCTTATTTAAGACGTATATTTGGCCACAACCGATCGACCTCAGACAAACTGAGGTCACAGGTTCGAACCCCCCCCACCCCTTGGTTCGGCAGCGGCTGTAAGTGAGTAGGGTTGTGAGGTAATATATATAGAGCAGTTTTAGTGCATGCATGGAGTTAATCACTCTGGTTTCCTCAACCCGTAAACCAGGCCCGCCATCATGCATATTTTAAATGGAAAGCTATTGAGTATATATACGTCGTTAAACACCAGTTAAATGTAGAAATACAGCAATATAAATAGGTGGGCCTTCACCAAATGAAAATGCACCTCATCTTGGAGTCTAAGTCGTTGTTAAAAGTGACCAGCCCTTGTTAAAATGTTAATAGATACAGGATTGTAATAGAAACGCTTGATCGTCACACCTAAGTAATAAAATAATGTTTTTACATGTTATATGGCACCGTCGTCGTATATAAAAACGACGCAAAACACAAATCAATTAAATAAATACATTCTAGATAAGTATCTTGGCATCACCACGTCTAATTTACTGCTCAGTGTTAAGAGAACTAGGCCGGCCATGCAAGCTCTGGTCAGCCCAAGGTGTCGGTATATCTGACTGTCGGTATATATGACACATGGCGCGTCGTATCTTCTGCATGGCGTTCCAGTGAGGCACCGTATGAAATATGTCAGCATTGGGTCCGATCGGATTCACCAACCCAAATTGGTGTTGTTAATAACGACGTTAAACCCCAGAAAAAGAAGCAAATAATAAAAGCTAATGAATGTCATGATCACATGCGTAGAACTGCAGGGTCTAAATTATATATTGGTGTTATAGCCTGCTGTGAACAACAGCGGCAGGATAGTTCGAACCCATGAAATACCAATCTCAAATAAAATAAAAAGTAAAATGGCTGGATTATACAGGAACTAAGCCTGACCCGCGCCTACTGTTTGTTCCGCCATGCATTGGTTGGGCACTATACCATTTTCAGTCATAATTTACACACAGAAATTCGGGCGTGAAATTCATGTGAGCAGAAACCAAACATTAGAACAAAATTTATCGGTTATCAGGTAAACTCGTTTTCACGTATCAGTCTTATCATTTTGAAGTTTATTCACGTTGAGAAGCGGGATTTCGCATTATCATAAACTGTATCCCGAAATTCGAGGCGATGTCTAAGAGAGTGCATATACATGTCGGCATATACATGTTGCCAAAAAAAACCAAGGCGTCTTTTCTGCATACACAATTGGAACCAAGATTATTTCCGTCTTGAGCGATATATGCAATTCAAAACACGGCAAAACAATGCAAGCGCATAATCAAAACGATGACACAAGCCAGATTATAAGGCAAACTTAAGAGTTAAAAAGGGAAAAATCTGCAAAATAATGATGACAGTAATTTCAATCATACTGCTTAATCCCCGTATGCCAAATATATAGGTCTATGGTGGGGTAAGTTGTGCAAAAACACTTAAGAGCGATATTAATGTCGTATTGCGCTGTAAAAATTGGCGTACTAGGCTTTTCGTCAAACACATCCAGTCATTATTCTCATCGCTAAGGTTTCATTTATGGCACTGCATTTCAAAACATTTCGTGGCCTAGCCTAAACAAATCGGATATCGGGACAGACGCCAGTCAAAATATAGTCGCGTCGCAATTTTTGAAAACGAACATTAAGATTGACACTGGTTAGGTATTTTAAAAATACCTCTCAATACCCTTACTTACTGGAAAGCTTAAATTCCAAGAGATCTTGATAAATAATTACTTTAACAGAAATATAATCAAGGCAAAAGTATCCCACATCTAGCGAGGCACGAGCAAGATACAACTGTTCTAGTGCAAACTAAATTTTACTGGTCCTAAGATATCCGTATTTTACGGTCGCCCTAACCATAGTCATGCTTTTTAATTCACCCGTGTGTAAAAGGATGGCGGCCGTCAAGGAGTTGATCACGCGGTCTTTGCCAGTCGTGGTAGTGTTGGGTTCAACAGGCACCGGGAAATCTAAACTGGCCATCCAGATAGCAAAAGCATTTAATGGCGAGGTTATAAGTGCCGATTCTATGCAGGTATTGATCACATTTATGAATTAGGCTGCTTATATGCAAACAGCGAAAACTGGCGCCCTGTCAATAGCAGCGTGTAACTTGTGGTGCATTCGTTTGCACTAAGCATTAGATGACTAGGCATTACAGCACAAATGTTAAAATCCTCGTTTAATTCCCAAAATTTAATTCCTTTTGTGTATCCTTTGCTTGGACACACAATACAGCCATTGCTTATGCAGTAAACGGGAAGCAAGCAGGATACACCAGTAGTCCTAGCTTGCTTTGACGTTATAATTTGCATTAAAAATGACGCTATCGCTCAAATACCCACGTCAGAGAGTCCAAGTGTGACAAACGTGGTGACTAACAGTTGGCACCCTGAAAAAGCACTCCACATACCTCTAAATGGTCAAACCCTTGTAACTTCTCCCCTTCCCATCGCCCTGCATAATTCTGTAAGGGTAATCCAGTAAAGTCTCCGCACGAAAAGCCTCCGAGTTACACTGCTGCCATTCATTTGAAAACAGCCACCATTTCCTGGGTCATGCACCTGAACATATGAATCGTCATCAAATGTCAAACTACTGGACTACACAATTCACTGTTGACTTTCTTTCGGATAGTGCAAGACAACAATACCATTAATAAAACAACTAAACAAACTTCAAAGGTGCATTGCAAAAATAATTTGGGGGATGGGAATTTTCCGCGCATTCACAGATTTCAACGGATTTTGATTAGTCACCGGCTGATTTTGTAATTTGTGTAAATTCGATAAAAAGATACTGGGCGAGAGATGGTATTGCTGGCGGTATTGGCCCCCCTTACTCCACCCTGTACCCTGCTAGGGCCCGGTGTCCCCCAGACCCCTGACTAATTTGAGCTGGTTTCGCAAACTCAGTGTCATTTCTAGTGGCCAACTGTTAGTCGCCATGTTTGTCACACTGGGATTCTCTGACCTTGGTATTGGAGCTATAACCTCATTTCTAATGCAAATCCGAAAGTCATAGTAATCTCGGACTAGATATACCCACTGACTTCTGTGGCCATTGAATTTCTGCTTTCCAAAGTACGTGATAGAATGTTGTGCAAAATGACATATTTCCTGTTTCAGTAGAGAAAACAAGGGGGCATAATGGAAATCCTGAGGGACCATACATTTTTCACCAAAAATACATTAATCTCCCTTAAACATAGAGCATTTAAAGAAAGATGAGCAAGGGTCAGAATGTGTGACCCTTTGATAAATTCTGTGGCGTGCATTGCAGCACACCCTCATAAACAACATTACTTAGTCAACATTACTAAACCATGTGGCAGTTAAGACAAAGTGTCATAAGGCTGGTTTTCTTGCTGTCAAATTTCCATTCATTTTCAACAACTCCTCTTACTGTAAAAGTCATGTGCGAAAGCATTTTAACTGTCTTCCTTCCTTCCCCTGGCCAGATTAAACAAGGCTGGTTAAAAACGAAATGATGTGTGCTGAAGGTAAACAGCGTTGAAAGCTAGATAGATTCGCGCCTTTCTATTCTGTTTTTATATGTAGACCCTCATGCAGTTGGCAGTGAAAATATCATAGGATTAGACAATAGAGAGGCTCTCAACTGTCTGGGATAGACCAAAAGTGTCATTTGTGGTCTTTGTAACTCTGGACTGTCCGGGATAGACCAAAAATGTCATTTGTGGTCTTTGTAACTCTCGACTGTCCGGGATAGACCAAAAGTGTCATTTGTGGTCTTTGTAACTCTGGACTGTGCGGGATAGACCAAAAGTGTCAGTTGTGGTCTTTGTAACTCTGGACTGTCCGGGATAGACCAAAAGTGTCATTTGTGGTCTTTGTAACTCTCAACTGTCCGGGATAGACCAAAAGTGTCATTTGTGGTCTTTGTAACTCTCAACTGCCCAGGATAGACCAAAAGTGTCATTTGTGGTCTTTGTAACTCTCAACTGTCTGGGATAGACCAAAAGGGTCATTTGTGGTCTTTGTAACTCTCAACTGTCTGGGATAGACCAAAAATGTCATTTGTGATCTTTGCAACTCTCAACTGTCCGTGATAGACCAAAAGTGTCATTTGTGGTCTTTGTAACTCTCAACTGTCTGGGATAGACCAAAAGTGTCATTTGTGGTCTTTGTAACTCTCAGTAACGCACGGTAAGGATGTGTAATGCCTACAGATACAAAACTGTTGCTCTCCTTTTTTAAATATGCTAGTGGACAGAGAGCTATGGCGGATTGCAGTGGAGAGGGGCTATCATGGACTAGAAGTAGCCCAAGTATACTAACCAGTAGGTTGAGAAATATATAGTTACATCAGAAGCATGGCTACTCAACCTCTAGTTTGAGCCCTAGCCATTCGCCAAGGTAGCGACTAACAGACTGTAGTTGGAATAAGCACTCCACATACCTCTGGTTGGTCAAATATATATGTGTAACATGTCCCTTTCCCTTTGTACGTTACAAACTATTTTGCAGTAGTAATGCAATAAAGTTTCATTTCTTGCAATAAAGCTTCTTGCTCCAGTGATTTTAAGACAACGGCGAGTTTCCTCATTTAACTGGGTCAGATGAATACTTGTCACAAAGTCAAATGCAAGACTTCATAACTTGTAATTGACTTCATTTCAGATAATACAAATCTATGATACTGTGAATAACCCAACTGCAAAAAATCCAAATTTCGTTTGGAAAATAATTCATGAGATTAAAACAAATCACTTTAAGAAAACAAAAACTATAAAAGTTTGCTTGTGGGTATGTTCCTAAAGTTGTATTGACTCATTTGCTCTCATGGCGAGAGTCTTTATAGTGCAGCTTGGTAACTGATAATGATCACATTTAACTAGCCATTTTTCTCAAACAAGGTCATTAGAAATGAGTGGTGGTATAATAAACAAAGGCCAAACTCACTTTTAATGATGAACCTGCTTTATGTTTTTAACATCTGTTTACGCTGACTGGTGTTGTTGTTGTTACACTGTTGTCGTCAGGTTTACAAAGGCCTGGACATCGTGACAAACAAAGTGAGCGCTGAGGAGCAAGCCGAGTCGCCACATCACCTGATCAACTATGTCAGTCCCCTCCACACCCAGTACACTGTGGTCGACTACCAGAAAGCCGCTCTGCCTATCGTATCCTTTGTGCAATAAGCATAAGGAATCGTGAGTTCAAACCTTCACAGAGGTAATTGTTTTTTGGTTTTGCGAACATGTGACAATATCTCTTTGTAACATTTCCTTGATTCTCATCTGGACCCTGATGTCAGTAGTTGTGCTTATTGTAAACAGACCTGTTGAGTCGGGCTTTGAATTCTTACTTGTCTGTCGCAGATGTGTCTGGATATTTTATGATCAGTGGATATTAGAGTTTCACACTTGTAAAGTTTTGAGCATGAAAGCCTAAAAATAGGGTACCTTTATATGCATTCAAACCTTTATTTAACAGAAAATCCAAAAAATAAAAAATATTGGCTGCAGTGACATAGCGGGCGGATGGAGCATCTGCCTAGCACGCCATAGATTCGGATTCAGTCCCAAATTGAATCACACCTAAGACATTAGAGTAATAGGCCAAGTGCTGGTTTTCTTGGTGTCAGTATAATGTGACTGGTTGGGGTGTCATTTCTGGTGTCCATGGCATGGTGTTCCAGTGAGGCAGCACTATAGATCTATCAGCTCTGGGTGTCGCCTACTACGAGGAGACACTATTGGGATGAGAACTAACTCAAACTGAAAGCCACATAAGAGCTCAATCAAAAATACCTAATACAAAATGAAGGTAAACATCAAAAATAAAGCTCTGTAAGACCTGGCTGAGGCTTTAAGTCATGGAGGTTTGTCAGGTAGCTCTACGTGGGAGATGGTTTCTACCACAAACGTGAACCCATTCAAATCTGACCTGTCAAATAACTGAATCAGTCTCAAACACGTCATAAAACCCTTATCAAATAATTCATAATAGATTGATACATGTCCTTTAAGTGTGTTAATGTGCGTTAAGGATGTCGCCCACTGGACTAGTCCTACATCAGCTCAGCAGCTGAGATAAACCTGAGGAGAGCCTGCACAGATGCAGTGCCCATTCTGCAAGCCATTTGCATAAATTTCAACTCCTGATAAAGTTGTCAGCACAAATGAGGACATGAAATTGTTTACACTGGCAGTTATATCACCTGACAGGTATCCTGGCCTCAGAGGTCTCAGCGGGAACCCTCGTTAGTACCTGTGTTTAAAATTTGATGTTTGATAAGCGTATTAATTCATTACCATCAGCTCTGCTTCTTTACTACTGAGGTACAAATAATTTAAATAAGCTGTTTATTCCATCTGAGTTGTGTTGATTTTAGTAAAACTGTTGATTAAGCGGTTTCAAGAGGGACTCACTGGGAAAATGCTGCAGGGAAAGTTACATGACCTTAGCACAGGCATTCACCCTGCTCACCTGCTCAGCTCTAGGCTCAGGTTCATACCAGAAGAGAGATTGCTACAGTTATGTACATAGATTTGATGTTGAGAATTCTTCGTTTGTTGAATATGCCAGAAAAAAAAAAAATAAAGAATAAAAAAATAAATAAATAAATAAATCCTCCCCCCTTGGAGCTTTCATATGAACATTAATGTGAACATGGTCATTCTAATGTGGGTTTTGAATTTTAACTTAGGGTTGTGTTAATTTATCTTCTTTAGGAAATATCTACTTTTGTTTGGTTTTAGATGTTCTCATTATTGCATCGAAAACCATTTACCGTCTACTGGTTAAAGCATGCTCTGCACATCATGTGTTGTAGCATTTTGGTATGAAGTAATGCTTTCAGTGCTTGACAGGAAAACTGTACATGTAAACACACAAGCTATCACAAACTAAGTTGACTGTAATCCCAGAAAAACATGTGTAACCTTGGTAGTTATGATCTACTTTATCTCTTACATAACTTTGTGTGGTGTCAGGTCTGGTGTCTTAAGCATGATGTTTGAGTGATTTACAAACAAGTCAATATTATGTTACTTCTGAAATCATTGAATCTCAAGTTCCTTACAAACAAAATCACTTTTGGAAAGTTTTGTGAAATTCTGCATAAAAATACATGGCACTTTCTAACATTGCAACATTTTAAAGATAAATCGTAGAAATATTACAATGTGCAGTATATTTCCTTTTGGACAACTATTCTTGTTTCAGTGAGGAACAATAAAATCTCAATAAATAATGAATAATTTAAGTCAATCAATTCACCAATGTGGCCCTTACCTCACTCATCAGATAGATGCACTGCTGGATCGTTCTAAGCTACCTGTGATCGTGGGAGGGACAAATTACTACATTGAATCTGTCCTGTGGAATTACCTGCTGCCTAACCCTCAGGTAAGAATTTGTGCCCTCCATTCAGTCAGTTACCTACTACCACTGTGGCCATGATCTCTTTCTTGCAGCTGTTCCTTAAATGTATAATGGGACCATGCAATTAGCGAAATTGTCTTGATGATTACATCAGACAGATCATTTCTCAGAACTAATGGCTGGAGGATTTGAACTCAGATCTTATGATCCAAAACCCAGCATTCTAACAACCGAGTTAAAAGGAAAGTTCTCACGATGTACCAGGTATAGAATTAAGCACTAAAATGGTGCTCCCGTGGCCACATGTGGTCACATGGTGTGTGTCCTTTGTATGGAAGTTGTCTAGGGAGAAAAAAAAAAATAGCTCGACTGGCACCTTAGTAACTAACGTTCTGTAGCTGAAAACATTTAAAGTTTGATTGTGTTTGGATAAGCTTTTTTAATTTTTGTGTACAATTTGACGTTGCTTCAGTTCATGGTCACAGTTTGTCATTGTCTTGAATAGAACTGTGTTGAAGGATTTAAGACTTGGTTTAAGATTTTATTGCAAACCAACCATGACAACAAGTTTTTGATTCTTGAATGAGGTGCAATAGGTCCAAGGTGTACCTGAAGCATTCTGGTTCCCTTCATCCAAAGAACCAACTGTCATCGTAGACCTGAAAAATTCTTGACAGTATGACATTGAACAACAATCAAATGAACAAGTTAGTGTTTTTGAGTTGAATAAATCACCTACTTTGAGTTGGCATTTTTATTGATGGAATTAATGGGTTTGCTCAGGAATATTAGCAATAGGCAAACTTGAACATATCCTGACCTGGCAGCACCTGCAAAGGCCATCAAATGGCCAGTCCATACCAGGGTAATAGGGTTAAGGCAGGGAGAAATAAGGTCACTGTTATTTGATTGTTTGTGTCAGTAGTTAACACACACACTTAAATATTTCCCACAAAAGTGTATGCGAGTGAGAGTAAACTATTTATATATCTGTTGTGGGAGTGCTGTCTTAAAACCAGGCAGAAGCTAATTGTATTTTATGTTTCGGAGATCAAGAAAAATGTGTTGTTCGTGGTGACTTAAGATATATTTATTTGATTGTTGTTGAATGCCCTTCACAAGAAGTTTTCACAAAGACGATGGCAGTCAGTATTATGGGTGGAGGAAACCAAAGTGCCACTGATTTAAGACAACTTAATGATGAACTTTTCCTTGTGTGGCTTACAGATATGCGCACAGTATTGATTGAAATCATGAGATCTTTATCAAACATCAGGGCCAAGGGCAGCACGAGTGTCATTGACCACTAGTTTTTGTCATTATCCCCCATGAATCTACAGATTGCCTTTCCAAGGTTGGATTTGAACTCGTGTGTCCTAACACCTTTAATCACTTGCCAATGGCCTGCTCCAGACTTATGATATGTGGTTGTACTGAAATCCGTATTTATGTTTATCACTCACTTTCTGTAAAATACATTTAAAAGGTATCCATACTGTAGAATTTTTCAGATAATTTTTCTCTGACACAAGCATACCGTCAGTGTATGACCTAAAATATCATCCATGACTAAATGAATACCTTTGCCTGAAGCTGAGAGTTGTTTTGTGGGGTGTGTTGAGAGTTGTTTTGTTGGGTGTGTTGGGAGTTGTTTTGTTGGGTGTGTTGAGAGTTGTTTTGTGGGGTGTGTTGGGAGTTGTTTTGTGGGGTGTTTTAAGAGTTGTCAGGAAAGTAGGAATATACTAGTATCTTACAGGAAAAAAAAGTAGGTCTAAGGACAAAAAGTAATATTATATGGTTATACCAAAAGTAATATTCAGTGGTAGGCTGACTTCTTCTTGTGGGGCAGTGTACCAGCAACCTGCGGATGGTTGTACGTTTCCATAATAATGCTGGCCGCCTTCGTATAAGTGCAGTGTTCTCGTGTATGGCATTAGACACCAATGAAATAAATAAATAAATACAAGAATAGAAGTACTATTATATATTTGGAGGAAATATATTTAGAGTTAACTAAATCGATTCACTGGTCTTGAATAGTATATAGTGTTATGAGTGAAGTGATGAATAGCCTAAGTTTGCACTGTTTCCCGATATATAGGGTTTGGAGTATGAACTCGATATATAGGGTTTGGGTGTTAGCACTTTGGGCGCCCAAGAATTGATAACATTATGAATCTTTAATGCATTTAAAATATTCCGTTTGGGTTGAGTGGAATTATTCTGGAAAGGCTTTGTGAGGTTATTTATGTAGGAAAATTGTGTTATATTATCTCTACCAGGGATGACACACTCCCAGGCTGTAATTTTTGGCGTGAACGATTGGTCAGGTTACATGAAGGTTACGCAACATCATTTTGGCGTGAATGATCGGTCAGGTTATGTGGAGGTTACGCTACATCATGTTGGCGTGAACGATCGGTCAGGTTATGTGGAGGTTACGCAACATCATGTTGGCGTGAACGATCGGTCAGGTTATGTGGAGGTTACGCTACATCATGTTGGCGTGAACGATCGGTCAGGTTATGTGGAGGTTACGCTACATCATGTTGGCGTGAACGATCGGTCAGGTTACATGGAGGTTACGCTACATCATTTTGACGTGAACAACCACCGTTTGCGTAGACAAACTGCCGCAAGTGTTGCTTCTTACCTTGTGACTTACTTATTATATCAAGGAAAGAGATAATAAATTTCTGAAAAACGTGAGGAGATCAGACACTTATGGTGTATTTTAAAACAAAATTAAGCCCCACTCGATCAGGGAATGTCAATGAGGCTCTTGGAAGGTCAGGGCAGCCTGAAATGGTCGCTAAGTTTTGAGGGAGTGCTGCGTAGTTCAAGCACTGTATTTGTGGTTACGTTCCTGGGGACAGATCGGCAAATCCAATCTCTCAGTCTACACTTTTACACTCCATGTAACCGACGTGCAAACAATCGTTTCATTCATGCCAAATTTCGTGGCCTTTGTTTTATATCTAGCCCATAATACTCTCGGGTCGACACTGAAAGCGCTTTGGCACTGAACCTGCTAGTTTTCACCACACAGTGTGACAAACTGCGTAACCTTTTGCGTAACCCACTGTTCGCAAAGAGACAGAACGACGTAACCGAACAATAGGTTATGTCGGTCTATTTTCACGTGAACGACATTTCGTTCACGTAGGTTTTGGGAAAATTACTTCACTCCATATTCAGATCAAAGGAACATCAGAATATCTTGTATGGATGCTCTGATGTTTTATCCCTAGAGTAGACCCATGCCTTGTATGAATATTAGCATGTATATAACATTTCGCATAAACATTTTCATGCAATGTCTTGGGACGACAGTTAATTTTAATTCCTTTTTTTCTCAGCTCACTGACGTTATTAAAATAAGGAAGCATTATGTGAAGGCTCCTTTCAAAAGAAGACTGTGTGAAAATGCTGAAAAGTGAATGGTTTTAGGGCAGATCCTGCGAGTGATAAAAGCATGAAGCATTTGACAGACAGTTTTTCTCGCAAGCACCGATTCTCCATCCCTCTCTAACGACTGTGTGTTTTAGTGAAGCAGGGCACATAACACCTGTCTGCCCAGAAGTTAACAAAATGCCATCTGTATAAAATTGCCTTACAGTTTTTTGCACATCTACGTCAAATTTAATTGCTTATGCATGCTGTGGCTGGCAGCTCAACAATGTTTAGCTGTCCTCTGTACCTGGTTTTTTTTTTGTCATATATATATATATATAAGGATATTACCCTAATTGAATGAATTAAATGATGCTAATTATAGTGCCAGCCTAAAGAAAAGTGGGCCATATTAATTCAAACACACATAGCTTTGTGTTTTAAATTGTTCAGAACTGATAAATTATTGTTACTGATAATTCAGTTAAGGGCTTAATGAGAAGTCTGTTCTGACTGAAATCAAAAGAGAGTGGCAGGATGGGAGTGATAACATGTCAGATTGATTTCACACCTGGGGTATTGATAACATAGTCCCTCATTTCAACCGTGCAACCCCTGCAGTCATGCTGTTGTTTTCTGCTACGGGCAACTTTTTGTTTGGTTTTTATTATTAACAGCCATCCATAACTAATTTGTTTCTGGTCTAATTTGGTGTACAACACCAAGCAGCCTAGAGACTCAGACCTACTGGGTCCCACAGCACGCTACTAAATTCCCACGGTAATAGTGTAATCCAGTCTTCACAGGTTCTCCTTGATTTACATTAATAGACCAGGTATTAACGATTGGGTAAAGAGGTGCCAAAATTTAGGCAGGTGACAGATTATAATGAGTGATAACTAATGTGCAACAGCAGAGTGTATGACTCGCTTGGATGAGAGATCTGCTCCTAGGAGTGTCTCGGAGGCCAGATTTAGTACGCAGTTGACTTTTTTTCTTTTCTGGGGGATTACTGGGCAGTTTTGCTCGATCAATCACCCCTTTGTCTTAGCATCTACACACCTTCTTTCCCACCATATCACCTGTTGATGAAATTAAGTCGTTTACGTAATGGGATGATACCCAGTCTTATTATCACTGGTGTAATGTGAAGCTGTCATCTCCTGCATGTGAGACAAAGACGTACATCATCTCACAGAGGCTATAGCTCGTTGGTGTATGTAAACTCAGGTTGTCTTTGTCATGGATGTATAGAGTGCATGTCGACTTTAATATCTAGTGTACTTTTATGTCACCTTTGATTTGTGATTGCAATTTAGGCATCTTAATTCTCAGCTGTCTGTGTGCGTGTGGATGTGTCTGCATGTTCCCTTGTGATGTAATCTAATCAACAAAATCTTATTAAGTAAGACCGTTTAACTTTGTACCTGTACTAACTCTTTTTTTTTTTCACCGCTATTGATATTATCTTCCTAAATTTTGAAGACAATTGCAATTATTCATTGTTACCAAAGTTTATTCATTCCATGGGTTTTCCCCCGGACTCTGCCCGGCTACTTCTACTACTATTATCCTGGCCACTGTTGCATAAGTGAAATATTATTGAGTACGACATAAAACACCGATCAAATTAAATGAATTGTTCAGTGGGTTAAACCATTACATACTGAGCAAGTCTTAAATGCCTAACTACTTAGTGTATGTGAGCGTGCTGCTTGATATTCATAACATGTTTTGTACCCAGCACAGCGTTTATTGTCACAGGAAAGTTTTCAAGTTTTCCATTTTCCCACTCTTCTTAGAACCTTGGTGATATTCAGTGACCGCTGGTGCAAGCGTTGTGTCATGAATTATCTTTCACCTCTCTGCAGATTTGTGTACATTATGAGCTGCAGACCTCTCTCTATTTTGCTTTCAGATGTAGATAAGGCATGTTTTTATATGTATTTGAAACAGAATTATGTAATTACATAACTTCATCCAGAAACTCTCCCCCTCTCCCCCCCCCTTTTTTTTTTATTTGGTTTACTTTCTTTTTGGCATGAATTTTTTCTGGTAATAGTTCATGGGGACGTGAAATGAATGGTGACAAGTACATGGGCCCTGCTCTAATGGAGATAGGAAGAGACAGTCAGGGCAGTTAGAAGGGTAGTGGAGGCTAAGGCTGTCTCAGCTGTTGGCAATACATGTATGTTGGGCTGGGAGGAGGGGTGACACAGTGGTGGAGCATCTGGCCTGAAGCCCTACCCATCCCCCTTACATAGGTCACCAGATGTAACAGGCTCTTGTTCCAGGAAAAAAGTTACATCAGGGTTCCCCCCTCCCCCTTTGCCCCCCCCCTTTTTTGGGTGATGGGTACAGGAAGTGGGATTTGTCTTGTAACTAATGACATTTGTACTGAGGTGTCTGCCTGGAAAATCAGCTGGGTCCCTTACCCTAAGTACTCTAAAAATGTGAGTCCCAGGTAATCTCCGGCTTTAATGTTTAAGTAAGAGAGAAATATATGTTCTGTTGGTGGAGGGGGATGGAGTTGGGGTATGGGACAAGTAATAGCAGGAACAAGGCTTATTTTGGGTCACTGCACTGGAAAAGTGAAGGCAGTGATTGATCCTTTTTGTTGACTTGATATCTGCTGTTAGGACAGCTACATGTATAAATTCCTCAACGTTTGTGAATACAAAAAAAGAGATATTTGGGCAATAAATGCATGCTCTGATTCACTAAACATAAGAATCGCATGAGGAGTACATAGACAATTTAATAGCTGATAGCTAATAAAATTATTGTAAACGAAGTTAAAGTTATCCACAGGGACAATATGAGTGATCAATTCAACATAAGAATGTGACAGTAACTAAACACCTGATTTGGTTACGGAAGATTAGATTATGTACTGTGTCCTCATCTAATCTAGTCCATCGGCTGGTATCTGTCCTGTAACTGTAAGTCCCAGCATCATCAGTTGTTATCTGTCACATACATGTACTTATACATGCCCCTTCTTAGGCTAATGTAGAATGCCCCTAGTCCTATATACAGCTGTACTCCTTCCTTGAATTACACACATCCAGGATGTTCTCAGCTCATTAGCAGACCTCAGGCTCTCCTTTATACTCCTTCCTTGATTTACATACATGTAGGATGTCCCCAGGTCATTAGCAGACCTCTAGCTGTCCTATGTGCTCTTTCCTTGCTTTACATACAGAGGATGTCCCCAGTCCATTAACAGATCTCTGTCATGTACGTCTTCCTTGATTTACATACATGCTATATGTCCCCAGTTCATTAACAGATCTCTGTCCTGTATACGTCTTCCTTGATTTACATAAACGCAGGATGTCCCCAGTCCATTAACAGATTTCTGTCCTTTATACTGCTTTCTTGCTGTACTTAATCCAGGATGTCCCGAGTTCATTAACAGATTTCTGTCCTATATACGTCTTCCTTGATTTACAAACATGCAGGATGTAACAGTAATGTTGAAACCTGTATGAGGCTTAATTTCATCGTCATTTGGGGAAATTTATCAAATTATACAGCCATTCAAAAGATGTTTGGGTTATTGGGGGGAAACTAGAGAAGAGTGAAACCAAAATTTTTTTTTTAGAAATTTTGGTTCAGGAATTTTTTGACATACACTTGTATGTTAATGTAAGAAGGTAGCTTTCGATGTCCGAATTAGTCCATGTACATTTCATGTATTAGAGGTCTAAACGAGCCAGCCAATGTAAAACCCTTAGCATGTAGGGGTTGAAGATGTGACAGGAGAAAAGCTCTCCTCATAAGGCTAAGAGCGTGGGCTTGTGAGGGTAAGGAAATCAGAGTCCTCATCTCTTCAATAACACCACCCAGCAGCATCATCACTGGATGCTGGGATAATGCGGCTTGTGGGGATGAGTCAACCAGCAGCCAGCGTTCTCTGGCCGAGTTAAACCATGGAATCACGAAATCCATTTCAGAATGTGGCCAGTGGGGATGACTTCAGATGGCTAGCCCTTCTTGAGGGGGAGGGGGAGGGGAGGAGGAAGGAGGAGGTGGGAGATCTTTTGTTAAGAGATGGAAACAGATACATACATGTAACCTACCAACATACATACATACATGTAAAACTACAGCTGAGCTCTAGAGGTCGCTGGGTGCTCAATATCTAGCTACTGGTCTAGTTTTTGTACCATTTCATAGGCGAAATTTCAGAGGGTTTTTCAGCTATGGAAAGAAGTTGTCAAATATGCAATGTATATTTTTATGATGAGAGGTGTGAGTGGGTGGAAAGAAGATGGGAAGCGGGGGGGGGGGGGCGAGGATAGTAAGATTTTTGGATCCAGAATGTTACATATATTGTATATGCTTCGTGGTGTGTACATTTATGATTGTAGGGCTTGTGCAGAATTTATAATGTATGTGGATGTTAGCATAGACAGAGAAGATTATATCAAAATGAGTTTTATATATGTCATGGCAGAGTGATGGCTTCTCAGTTTAGTCAGAAATACATCTGTTACATGTATCTGTTTTGTTTGGTCTGTGGTTTTATTTTGTTTCAGACACGCTGTAAGTTCTTGGTATTTCGTACACTTTATCACAACTGTCGGCATTTTTCTTCTATGCCCATTGTGTCCATAGCTCTCTTAGGTTACGAAGGGCTGTACCCTTTGCAACATTTTGTACATCTCCCTGACTTTGTAAACTTTTACCCTCTGTAAGTGATTTAACTTGTAGTACAATACCTTTGTAATAGTTTACAGAGAATATTAGTATCTGCGCACCATTGTGACACCGGTCAGAAATCATAAATTGTCGTTCTTCTGAACAGTAAATTGGGACAGTGATCACCTTCTGCATAGTGAAACCATGACTCCCATAAGCACGTCCCTGATATACCTTAATTACCTGGATCTGTGAGTCATTGATTAGTAATCAGTAAGGTATTATCATCTCTCTCTATCCCTGGAGACTTGGAATTATTGATTTTGGCTATCTCCTAGTATTCTTACATAACATTGATTCCTCCACCCTCCATTGTCTAGCCTCCCTGCACCCAGCAAGAGTGTCAGGACTAATGTCACATGTTCCTGGCCGGCCATATTAGTGGTGAGACACTTCACACACACCCAGGGGTCATTTGGTGCTGGGA
Organism: Acanthopleura granulata; assembly: GCA_016165875.1. Taxonomy (NCBI): domain Eukaryota; kingdom Metazoa; phylum Mollusca; class Polyplacophora; order Chitonida; family Chitonidae; genus Acanthopleura; species Acanthopleura granulata. The sequence continues at coordinate 2,921,250 of JABBOT010000022.1, read as the reverse complement.
TGCTGCTGCTTCCATTCTGGGTGGAAAACTGAGGCATCTAATTATGGTGCCCCCTACTACGCTGGGTCAACAACCCTCAACATATGTGACTGAGACAGTGTTCAAAACAACTGTAAATGACCTAAAGTTTTGTCCATGGCTAATTTATACATTTCGCCTGATTCAGAGAGTTCCATTGATTTTGGAATTGTGTTTTAAAGTTTGGTTGGTAGGTAGGATGATATCCTGATGGGGAAATCTTAGATTTATTCCTAAAAGCAATATTTTATGACATTTATTTGCCTCAAAAGAGTGCTCTTTTACAGATGAATTTACAGTGGCTGATAAGCTTAGTAATGGTGAAGACAACTTGGTAGGCTGAATACTGGTCCCCTGGTAGCATGGACAGAACCCATCCCTCCTTGTTGCTTGTGATCCCCTATGGTGACCCCTCACTCCTAAGCCAGAGGGAGGAGGGCAGTATGGTATACTAATTGGGAGTGTGACTAATAGGCTGTGTTAGATCTTGACAGATCCCAATTCTTCACTGGCCCATCACCTCTTAATGTGGCCTGGTGGTTTCACCACCCCACCAGCCTGCAACCCCCACCTATCCCTCCTCCTCATTCATTCCCCACCCTCTCCTAATGAGAATGAAACTGATTCAGATGGCATCATCTGTGGTCCACATCTGTGGTACACATCTGGATTCATGATGTTTGTAGGCATTTAGATATTTACCACTGCAGGTAGTTAACAATTAAGGAGGTGAAAATGGGAGGTTTTCTCTTTTCATCTGCAGCTGGTACCACACCCAGTATTTGTTACCTAAGACTAAACCGCAAGTTGCTATATCTTTTCCTTGACGAAAAAGTATTTTTGTGAAGGTTATTTTCTAAAAATAGGGAAAGAGTAAGTTTTTTACCTTTGGATTTACTGGGGTTGTTGCTTTTTTTTTCCTGCTGCACCCTGGTTTAAAACAGTTAGAGTATGTTTTGTAGCATGTACACTCTTTAGCTGTATATGTTTTCCCATGTCCATATTAGGTTTTCTTATTTAGAAGAATTGTTTGAGAACCAGTAGTGTGTTCGTATGTGTAGATGAAACTGGATCACATTATGTGTCGTGTACACATGAGTGCTTGGTTTTATAGCTTTTATTACCAATATCTAATTTCCTGTGTCTCTTTGTTCATGTACTGTGTTGTATGATGATACGAGATAATGGATTTTATATCTGCTTTCTTTTCTTTCATGGATAGATTAGGTATATACCCTTTTGTTTTTAGATTTCTTATAGCCAGTTTGTGTGTTATGCTTTTTTCTGTTTTTTTGGTTTTAGTTGCTCTTCTCTCATTTGCAGAGTGATGACACCCCACCCAGTCACATTATACTGACACTGGTCTTACCAGTCCTCTTTTCCTGCAGTCCTGCCCTATTGCTTCTCTATGCTGAATGCCAAGCGAGAGAGCACTAAGTACCATTCTTAAAGTCTTGTGACTGATTGATCCAGGATCTTCCAGATCTGTCCAGAGGTGGACACTCTAGGCCACTAGGCCAGTGAGGCAGTCTTGTTCATAGTGAAATGAGGTGAAGGTGCCCTAGACCTCAGCTTGTAGATGTCTGCACAAGGCCTGAGTGAACCAGTCATTGTTCTGTAGTGTGGGTAATATGTATAGGAATATGTAGAAATGCTGAAGTTGTCTCCTGTGATAACACAGAAGTCTCCAGATTGGCTGAGAATGGACAATTCAATGGATTTAGATAGATATATCATATTAACAAGTCCAGGAATGGTGATCTCCCCTTAGTTTCCCAGTTCTTAAAAATCTCCAGACTTCACCAGGAATAATTGGCTCTTTGAAGCCTTAACAGGAGTTTAATGGTTTTATGGGGAGACCATGTGAGGTGACATTAGTCTGCCCAGTTAACCCCAGGGGTGGGAAAAACAGAGCACCACTCCCTGAAGGAGATTGATAGGGGTAATAGTGCAAATCCCCACCACTACCCTCCCCAGTCTCCTCTACTTCATGGGTACTGGGGTTGGGCAGACAGACAGAGCTTAGGGTATCAGCTGACACAGGAAATGCCCTGCCCCCATGGGGAGGTCAAGAATGTCAGGGCAGGGGAAGTCAGTGTGGGGACCTCAGGGAAAGAGTGGTGATGTGGTGATAGTCTGACATAGACCTGGCCAGAGTTCAGTTGTGGGGCAAGATGATGTGACTGGAAGCCCTGGGGGTGCTGGGAAGCCTTATGAAAGGGGATAAAGAGATAGGGAGAGAGGCTGTGGTAGTTAGAAGCTAAATGGACTGGAAATGGGTAGATTTCTCACAGATTACACTTTATTAAAAGCAGAATCAAACAACATCTTTGACCCTCAATTTATGTGAATTTAAATTTTCTAAATTGAACATGCCTAATGTCATGATAAGGGAATGATAAATATCTCAAAGAGATGTCTTTGCTCAAGTCTTTAGTATTTCTGGGGGTGGGTTTGTGCGTGAGTTGGGTGGATGGGTTGGTTTGATTGGTCTTGATTCATTTTATAAATGGAGGAATCCTGCCCAGAGTAAACCACCGGCCTTTGACAACTAACTACCATGGACTAGGGAATCCATATGTACGGCGTGTATCAAATGATCATTACATTGTTGAAGTTTTTCATTACCATTAAACATACAAACATACAAACTGCATTTATGGCTATGAAAACTTGAATAATGTAATAATCATTTGATGTACAAGTAATAGTGACATGTGTACATGTAGTGTGAAACATTGTTAAGAATTTTTTTTCAAAAGAATGAAACTGAGCAGATATGGGATTTTAATAGTTGGATTTATGGATCCCTCGTACGAGGTGTACGAGGTGGTTTTCTGGAGACTGAACTCGAGAAATGGTTCAAATTTATTAGCTGGGATTTTTAGGTAGAATTAGCGGTGTGAGGCCTGATCGGAGGCATTTTTCTTGCCTTATCTGTATAGTGTGTGTATCTGGTTGTATGATGTCATGACCGTAACATAAACAGAAGAATTTCAAAAAACTGTGCTCTGCCCCGGTTTGGTCCCAAAATAAAACATTAATTGAACAAATGAATCAGTGAATAAAATGCTGGAAATTCATTTTATGAGTAAGTTTTAAAACATTGGGTGGCTTCATCAAAAGTACCCCTGTGGAGTTCTTGCCTAGGGCTTTTGTGTGTGGTTTCGGTGAATAGAATAGTTGCACAGTTCCACATCATCAAACCCTTTCGTTATGTCTACCTCTAATTCCCCTACTCCAAATGTTTCTATGTCACAGCCTTCCACAGTTGTGGGAAAAAAAAGGAAAAACGAGATAGCACTTGATGTGGAATCGGGAAGTACTCACTTCATATCCTTTCTGGTGATATCTAGTAAAAATGAGAATCAGGTAAAGATGAAAATCAATCCTTTTGTATTGAACAAAACATTGCAGAGCTACGCAGGTACTTCGAAACAAGTGAAAAAGTTAAAGTCTGGCAATATTCTTGTAGAATGTTTTCGGAAACAACAGTACATTAACTTACTCAGAATTCAAATAACATGACAGAGCAAGAAATAACAGAGCAACTGAAGGACCAGGGCGTACTCAACGTCAAACGTTTTGCGATCAAGAGAGATGGGAACCTTATTAAAACAAATACGTATCTTGAAACGTTTAAGAACCCGTCTGTCCCAACGTCAATATTTATTGGGCCGTACAGTGTGCGGGTAGAATTGTTCATACCTAACCCGGCCAGGTGTTTCTCCTGCCAGAGGTTTGGCCATGGCAGGGGACAATGCCGTAATAAACTGGTCTGTTTCAGATGTGCGGAAGCGGGTCACAAGGGCTTTGACTGCACAAACCCGATAAAATGCTGGAATTGCAGCGGAGCCCACATGGCCTCTTCCAAGGACTGCCCTGTTTTCAAAAAAGAAAAGGAAATCATAACGCTTAAATGCAAAAATAACATATCGTATGAAGAAGCGAAACGTCTTGTCTCTGCCACGAATGGCCTGACTAAATCTACATATGCCAATGTTGTCAAGAAACCCTCCGTTTCGGTAGGAGTTCAAACATCATTCACTTGGCCCATTGGCGTAGAGAAGCCACAGAAACTGGTCGTAAAACCCTTGGAAAACACGGCCATTTCTTCATCACAAACCGATATCAATCTTACTGAAAAACCCGCTACTTCACCTGATTCTCCATCTCGCCACAAACCTTGTGCAAATAAATCGAAATCCTCTAAACCCGTTGAATCTTCACTAAATGCAGCGGGTGATAAACATCATAAAAAAGATAAACCTAGCGGCGCCACAGAACGTCCCTCTAAGGCTACTAGGGACCCTATCCGAACTTTCAATAAGTTTGGGTCGTTGCAGGACATCGGTCCTTCAGCGTTCGATGCGGACATGATGGATACATCATCTGCCCACATCTGTTGCTCTCGATACAGAGCTTCAGGCTGTGGCCGTCAGTGTTTCCTTATCGAAAACAATCACTATATGTTCAGTTTATGTTCCTCCTCATTCTTGTTTGTCATTTTGGCAGTTGCATAATTTAAAAGACCAACTGCCAACTCCTTTCATAATTATGGGAGATTTCATGCGCATATCCCTCTGTGGGGTAGTAATAATATGAACAATAAGGGCAAAATAGTAGAAGATTTCTTATGTAAAGATGAACTATGTTATTTCAATAATGGTTCTAATACCTACTTACATCCAGGTAATGGTTCATATTCTGCTATTGATCTCACTATCACCGATCCATCACTTCTCCCGAATTTTTCTTGGAAGGTGCATGACGATCTTTGTGGTAGTGATCATTTTCATCTTGTCCTAGAGCATCTCACTTCTAATTCTTTAGAACGTGTAGCTAGGTGGAAGTTTGATAAAGCAATACTGGATGGCATTTGAAATGTTCTGTGAGGCTGACATCACTCCAGAGAATCTTGATGCTGCAGATGATCCTTTGCTTACATTTAATGAACTCATATTAACAGTAGCCGATAGAACCATCTCGAAGACCTCAACAAATCTGAAATCCAAAAGTAAACCCTGGTATGATAATGACTGTTGTAAGGCCATAAAAGACTGTAAAAAGGCCAAGCGCAGATTTAATCATTGTCCTGATAATAACAATTTAAACCAGGTTCGTATACTTAGAGCTAAGGCTCATCGATTAATTAAGTCCAAGAGACGATCTTGTTGGCGGAACTTTGTTTCAGGCATTACGTCAAAAACACCCATGCGTAAGGTCTGGAACATGGTTCAGAAACTTAAGGGCAAGAACAGTAAAGCCAAAGTTCAGCACTTAAATGATGGTGATACCTTATTAATTTCACCGTATGATATAGTCAATAAAATAGCTGAAACAATATACCACAATTCTTCATCTGAGAATTATTCTCCTGAATTTCTGCATATTAAAAACCAGAAGGAGAAAATTAAATTGCCCTTTTCGTCTAAGAATTTAGAAGCCTATAATCGTCCATTTTCAAGTGAAGAGTTTAAAACTTCTCTAAGAAAGGCACATGATACTGCGTGCGGCCCAGATAATATATATTACAAGCTTCTGAACCATTTACCATTTGAGCCATTGGAGACACTCTTGGACTTATTTAATGATATTTGGATGACTGGTAAATTTCCCCCATCATAGAGAGAGGCGTATGTTATCCCGGTCCCTAAACCGGGTAAGGATCATAGTGATCCGAGAAATTACCGTCCCATAGCTCTTACCAGTTGCGTCTGTAAAACTATGGAACGGATGATAAATGATAGACCTGTTTGTTTTCTTGAAGCCAACATGCTTTTATCAAATATCCAATGTGGTTTTTCGTCTAGGTCGATCCACTATGGATCGCCTTGTTTGATTTGAAACCTTCATTCGTGATAGTTTTATTAATAATGAACATGTGGCGTCGATATTTTTCGACCTCGAAAAGGCCTACGACACCACATGGAAATATGGTGTTTTAAAAGACCTTGCTGATGTGGGTTTAAAAGGTCCCTTACCTTTATTTATATCTCAATTTTTATCTGATCGTCGGTTTAAGGTATGGGTGGGGTCCACTCTTTTGGACTGTTACGAACAAGAGATGGGTGTGCCCCAGGGCAGTATCCTTTCACCAACACTGTTCAGCATAAAAATTAACAGCTTGGCTCAGATATTAACATCTGGTACTGAGAGTTCTTTATATGTAGATGATTTCCTGATTTGCTACCGGGCGAAAAATATGAATAACATCGAGCGGCAACTGCAGCTTTGTCTCAATAAGATCGAGAAATGAGCAGTTGCCAATGGTTTTAGATTTTCTACGTCTAAAACCGTGGGTATGCATTTCTGTAATAAATGCAAACTTCATCTAGACCCTGAGCTTAAATTTTGTGGTGAACCAGTGAAAATTGTTGGGGAAAATAATTTTTTAGGGGTTATATTCCACAATAAATTATCCTTTATACCTCACATAAAAATGCTTCAAGCTAAATGTACAAAGGCTCTGGATATAATTAAGGTCGTGTCTAGCACCGATTGGGGTGCTGACCGATCAGTTTTACATAATATGTATCGTTTTCTTGTGAGGTCTGAATTGGACTATGGGTCCATCATTTATGGTTCCGCTAGAAAATCATATCCCAAAATGTTGGATCCAGTCCATCATCAAGGTCTGAGGCTCAGTCTTGGTGCCAATAGGACCTCACCAGTGAAGAGCTTATACGTAGAGGTTAATGAGCCTTCTTTATATCACAGGCGTATAGAACTCAGCCTTCAATACATTGCTAAGCTTAAAGCTCAGCCAACAAACCCTGCCTACGATTGTGTTTTTAATCCATCATACACAGATAAATATAATAAATGTCCCAACAAAATTTCTTCCTTTGGTCTTTGTGTTTGGGACCATATTGTGGAAGCTAACATCAAGCTGGAGGACATAGCTCCGGTTTCTTTTCCGGAGTCTCCTCCCTGGCTTCTTCCACAAGCTAAATTAATATTTGATCTATGTCAACAACATAAGTTTCGCTGAAGTAAAAGCTAATTATCCGGATTATAAATTTATATATACTGACGGGTCAAAGGATGGGGACAGGGTGGCGGCTGCGGCTGTCTTGGAACAGCGAGTCACCTCTCTTCGCCTTCCATCCTCGTCTTCAATATTTTCTGCCGAGGCTAGAGCTATACTTCTGGCTTTATCATATGTTTCATCCGGCTCTGTCCAGAGAGCAGTGATATGCAGTGACTCCTTGTCCTGCCTTTTGGCAATATAGCAAAATAAATTTCAAAACTCGTTAATACTAGAAATATTATCCATCCATAGAAAGTTAATTAAAAGAGGTAAAGGTATTGTATTGTGTTGGATACCAAGTCATACTGGTATTCACGGAAACCCAGTCGCAGACAGGGAAGCGAAAGCTGCTCTTAGTAAACCCATATCTAAGATTAAAATTCCCTGTACTGATTTTAAATCTAATATTCTTAAATACATTTGTCACCTTTGGCAGGATGAATGGGACCTGCAGGTCGATAACAAACTGCATGCCATTCACCTGTCATAGGGTATGACTCTTGTACTTTTGGTATATCTCGTAGAGACCATGTCGTTTTAACCAGATGCCGCGTTGGGCATTCTCGTCTAACACACAATTTTATCCTGGATGGGAACAGTGCTCCTGAGTGTGTTGGATGTGATGTGCAATATGGCATCAAACATATCCTTGTTGACTGTGTGGACTTTGCTCATATTCGGCAAAGATTCTGCACAGTCAACTGTATATGACACCTATTTGACAGCGTCGCTGGCGATGCTGTGATTAATTTCTTGAAGGCTGTTGGCCTGTATAATAGAATATAGTTTATATATATGTATATATTTTTCATTGTATAAATAATAGAGTATAGTTTATATTTATATGTTTTATTGTATAAATAATGGAATATAGTTTATATTTATATGTATATATTTTTTATTGTATAAAATAACAATTCCCACTTTTAACTAACATTTACTTCTGTTCATCTGTTTTTTCTCTAACTTTTGAATGTTCATCCATAATGTCGAATACTATTCAAGGTTTCCTGATTTGAACATGTTCTCGCCACGATATGGCTGAGATATTGCCAATGTGGTGTTAAGCCAAAATCATTCATTCATTCATTCATTCATCAAGAGTAGAAAAGGAGTGAAAAAGGTTAAAAAGAAATGTATTCTTTTGATCATGTAGTACCTTCAACTTGAAGTCAGTAAAGTGATTAGTTATAAGATCTGACTTCACTGAAGATTAGAACAAACAGTACTGTAGTTCAGCATAGCGACGATTGAGGTACATGTGAATTAAAAAAGGGCAAAGTCAAATGACAAAGGAATTCACAGGTAAGAGGTGTGGAGAAGGACTGTCTGTGATGCATGACGTTCACCTGGTAATGATCTGTCATGATGTCACTGATGTGATGAGAGATGAGACAAGTTGAGGGGTAGTTAAGGGCTTCTCATTTAGATCTGGCAGTCGCAGTGGAATGTCTCCTCAGTTATCTCATTGTATATTACTTGAACAGGTAGGATATCTAGAAATTAGGAGAAGCCATTGTATATTTCTAGGTGTGAATTAAGGGAACGCATGTTAAGGAGTGTGAATCTTGGATCAATCCTTCAGACGAACTCAATGAGGACAGTTTCTCTCCAGGTGCAATTTGAAAACATAATTCATTCCACCTTGTTCTCGCCGCGATGTGGCTGAGATATTGCCGATGTGGCGTTAAGCCATAATCATTCATTCATTCAGATTTTCAGGACTAAAACACAAATTACAAAGTACTGTATGTGGCCCCCAGAGGGCATATGTAGAGACAGAGAGGTAGAGAGTAGAAAGAAATATTACTTTTTACTATTCCTAATTGTATTTTTACATTAGAAAACTCTGCTTCTGCTGGAATTTAAATTGATTGTTGTTGTCGTCCGTTACCATGGTAGTCTTCAGTTACTTCGCCCTTGAACGTTGTTGGGTTGTGCTGTTCTTGTTCCTACCTGCTTGCATGACTATGCTGTGGTTCTGCCATGTTACGTTTTTATCTATGAGTTACATTTTGAAACGGTGAGTGGTTTTATATTGAAATTTCCCTATGAGGGTGTGAGGCCAGGTGCACATGACCTTAGTGGCATACTCAAGTGGATAAAATTGTGAAGCCTTGGAACCAGAATGCTGGACGTTACAAATGACACTTTGCTTCCCGTGGTTGTACACATAGCAGCGTATCGAATGCGTGATGAAACCCAATTGTCTAAGCAAGAATTGATGCTGAATTGACAATTCAGTGTGATAGCAAATGGTTAAATCTGGTACTTAAACTCTCAAATGTGTTAAATTTCGTGCAAGTTGTTGCTGTTGTATTCTCAACGTTGCTGCTCTTTATTATCTCTACATCATTTATTGCGTCTAAAGCGATTATTTAAATCTCTTGTACACATACGTGTACATGCATCTGTGTGTAATTAGCTTAGCAAATTACCACAAGAGATCTGAGGACGATAACAGCCAGTACATACATGTAGCCTACAGCATTGTACATCCATGTTATCAGAATCTCTGTTATACAGTGGAACAATTGCCTGTGATGTCAATACGTCAGCTGTTTTCTAGTGCAGGGCGGGCGGAATGATGACAGAGGTGTTGGGGGGGGAGAGGGGGGGGGCTGACGAAATGGCATGCGTCATAACGCCAAGTATGATGAGAAAGTAGGTCAGCCGATTGAACTTGCTACTACAGCATTGGTTCACCCAAAGAGGCCAGACCAGGCGACTTCTGTGGCCTAGTGCATGCGGAGAGGCAGATGCCAGTCTTCACCTAACAAGCTTCCCTCCCTCGCCGCCCGCCCGCACTGCCGCTGCCGCCACACAGTGATCGATTTCCAAAGACTCCCCCCCACCCCCGCACTTCACAGTCTAGTCAACAGAGCTTTTACAAACTCACCCCATCCCTTCCACACCATTCAATTGTCACTGATGGACTGCTTCTCTCAGACTTATTTCTGTACATCCCATACCACAACTAGCTGCTTCAGTGGTAATGTAAATCTATTAATACGCCATAAGAGAGGCTGTAATAATACAATATGACATTTACAGAAGTACTCTGTACATTGGCTGTATCTCTGGCAAGTATTGTATCTGTGTATTGGCAAGTAATTTCTTTAATAAATCTTCTTTATGGAAGGCTCTAAGTAATAAGGCCATTTCTTAAGAATTAAATATGGAAATATTTTTAATTATTCTTAAGCTATTTCATGATTGATTACATTGGGTAAGGTTTACTTCTGAAAGCTTTCACAGTAGACCTAGCTGTGTGTCCTGCAGGAATGTTGTTAAAGGTGAAGGAAATCTATAAACAAAGGGGGTGGAGGGGGGGGGTCCTCAGTGGCTCAGTTGGTGAGCGCACTAGCGCAGCACAATGACCCAGAAGCTTCCCACCAATGTGGTCGCTGTGAGTTCAAGACCAGCTCATGCTGGCTCCCTCTCCAGCCGTACATGCCAGCAACCTGCGGATGGTCGTGGCTTTCCCCATGGGCTCTGCCCCGTTTCCTCCCACCATAATACTGGCCGCCGTCGATTGAGTGAAATATTCTTGAGTACAGCGTAAAACACCAATCAAATAAGTAAATAAATAAATAAGTAAACAAATTTAAATAAGCACGATATGAGTGTTCAGTTTTACAATACATTTCCCACCAAAATTTACCTTCTACATTTTATGGTAAGATGTCATTTTCTAATCTGTGTGCTTGACCAGGAAATGTGCTTTAATAAATTTGATAAAACGCAGCTCTCATTGTTACTTTCTGAGGACATTCAGATATGTGATAAAAAAAGAGATATTTGTATAATAACTCTTTATTGTCATATTTGTGTTTAATTTACTTGTTAATTTTAAAACAGCTTGAGAGGCCTCTGTGGCTGAGGGGTTTAGTGCACCAGCTCACCAAAGTGGTGACTGTGAGTTTAAGCCCAGTTCTTGCTGGCTTCCTGTAAGGCTGTATGGTATGTGGGAATGTCTGCCAGCAACCTGTGGTTGTGGGTTTCCCCCCAGGACTGTGCCTGGTTTCCTCCCACCATAATGCTGGCCGCAGTCAGAGAAGTGAAATATTCTTGAGTAGAGGGCAAAACACCAATCAAATAAATAAATAAATCAGCTTGAATAGTTTGAGTGCCTAACAATTTGAGGGCCTAACGGTTTGAGTGCCTAACAGTTCGGGGGCCTAACAGTTTGGGGGCCCAAACGTTTTCCGGAACAATAATGGCTCTAGATATGTCCCTGTTGGCTGCACGTCTCCGTTGTCTAATATATACCAGCAGCGATGGTATAAGTGACCAACAATATCAACAATTAATGTTCCAGTGGACAGATTTTCCACCTCCACTGTTCAACCATTTGGTTACCCATAATCTTGCTTGTGAACATACCAACGTGAAAACCCAGTAAAGAAAATTAGTTTTGTGACTTATACCATATGTTGACCACTCAAAACATTTCATAGTTGCATGGTGATGGAGTTACTTAATAAGAACTTACAATCAATAACAATTATATGATTGAAATATTTATGAATAATGGCTATATATTATTACCTGTACTCCGGAATTACAGTCAGACTATTTTCTGATTTATCTCCTGCGCAGTTAAATCAGTTTGGTTATATTTGTAGCAGGAAGCTTCTTCTGGAAAGTGAAGTGATAAAAGCCCGAATTACGTAGCAGTGAAAGTAAATGGTTACTCCACACATGTTGTTACCACATGACATTGTTCACCATTTGTTGCTACTGTGGCTGTTACTGGCTATCCATGGACATTGAACAAACTCAACATTTGCTCTGCTGTCTCTTTGCAGACCATTAAATACTTTCTCGTGGAATGTGTGGGTGATTTATTCATGGCTTGTATAACACATATGATTGCTACGCGGACTGCACCTTGTGGTATATCTGTAAGGCAGGTAATTACTCTGAACAATCCTGTAAGTGACAAAACATTGGATAACTAGCTGTTAGATCATGGGTGAACAAATAGGTTTCCCAACAAGAATGTTTCTTTTTTTTTTTTATCACAATATTAAAAATATCTATGGGACTTCAGTATTTTGGGGCTCTGTGTCATTAAGGTTATGCTTTCTGTTACACTTTATGTAAAGTTGCCAAGTAGGAATCTGTGACACAGGTATATGTACATATGATTAAGGCTAGGGAGTTCAATACCAAGGTAGGTCACACTTAAAGGACTCATAAATAATTTTTGACTGAATTGGTCACTGCTTGGAAAGGTATCAGGATGATGTCACTGGTATATTTGAGGTGTAGGGTGTCAAGGAATTACCTGATACCAGATAGAGTGTTGGAATTATACTTGTATGAATGGTCACAGTGTCATGTTGGATAACTCAGAGAACATGTATGTGGTGCCAGCCAGATCTGCGTTAGTTACATTAGTACAAAGTACACTTGATAACGATGTTAGTATCTTCATCGAAATGTCGTGTTAATTAACCAAGAAGTTGTATATCCTTAAGAAAGACATGTCTTGTTTATAGTACAAAGTAGTTATTGCCACTCAGGATAATGTGAGTGGTAACTATGTCATGTTGAATGTCCCAGAGCACATCTATGCAGTGTACACCAAAGAGACAACACGTTGTGAGGCTGCGTGGAGTGGTGGCCGATTAATAAGCCGAATTGGCGTTGCAAAAGTCGCAAGATCACGCTGGTTTTGGACAAGGCAGGGTGGGGGATCTCGCGCCCAACAAAAACAACAGCATTGTCAACCTCTCTCAAGTCACGGTAGTTCGCGAGAGCCCCCACCCTGTCTCGTCTAAAACCGGCTTGATCTTGAGAGACTTCCGCAATGCCGATTCGGCTCATTTGACTGGTTACTTTGACATGATTGGTTTCTCAGGAGAGCACAAATCTGCCATCTACTATCTGTCTATAAAACACTGGACAAATCAAAACAAACACATACTATATACAATTGTAGCTCAAGTAAAAGAAATTTTGCATGTATGTTTTTCAGATTTCCTTGCACCCTCCTTCAAAACAGAAGTAATCGGGGTGTTTATAAGCTCAGGTCACTTTTTGCCTCTCAAAGGGCAGTTCTGTTGATTCTCTCCCACCATGATTTCGTCATTGCTTACATTTTTCTTCAAATCTTTGTGGAATCTTCTTGAAGTTCTTTCAGATTTTTGGAAAGGACGTGAGCTCGGAATGGCAAATAGGGTTTTTACAGGTTGCCATGTTGGTAGAGATTTTGTGACAAACTTTTCATGGCATACTCAAGATAAAAGCTGGAATCTTTCACGGTGTTGTGAAGGGATAAGGCAAATTTACGCATCCTTTACACTGTGTGCTTAGAGCCGAGCCAAGGGCTGCCATGAGCGTCCTTCATTTCAGGAGGGGTTAGGTGCAGTCTTAGCTCTTCAATCCTCGCCACACACATGCCCACAATCCAACATCACCCCCATTTTGCCTGAAGAAATTTGCTTTTCTTACATATTTACTCATAAATATAAGGTTAAATGCATATTTGCTTAAGCTGAATTTTTTTTTTTTTAGTTCTGTTGATTTAATGAAAGTTAATTGTGTCCTGTCAGAAGTTACGTGGGTTTCTGGCATTAATTACTGGCTAACTGGCCCGGATTTCTCACCTGACGTTCTGTAATCCGGGACTACTCCCCCCTGTCCCAGTCAGTCCTATGTCAGACAGGACAACAAACAAACCAACAGGTGTCGACTTGACCGACAGTTACAGACGAATTACTGAACTTCTTTACTAGATAAGAAACTGAGGATGATGACATTATAGTAGTGTGACCTTTTGACTTATAGTTCATTGACCTCTTCTCCGAGAGAAAATTAAAATTATTGCAAAAATGTTATGAGAAAGGCATTTGTTGGGTTGTTGTCATCTTGTATCTTCTTGTTGGGTTGAATTCATTGTGAGGTTATGTTCATGTTTACCTTGTTGGGACCTTTTAATTGTTCTTCGTTCTAAATTTTGAAAGCAGGTCAAAATTTTCAAGGTTCATTTAAAGAAAAAAAAAAAAAAGGAAAACAAGCAACAGAACAATCTCTTGCTTTCATTAGACAAAAAAATGTACCCAACAGTCAAATGCTAACGTCTCACTTTGAGGATTTCAACCATGAATTGATTGTTTGGAGCTGCCTTATCTTTAAATGAATGTGTAACTTGTATTAGACTCTTAGCAACCCTTGACCTCTTGACCTCTGTAGCGACTAAATTACCTGTGCATGTTGGAGTTTTGTTTTATACGGAAACTTTAAGTTTGAAACAAAATTATTGTCGTCATGTTTAAATTGTATTTTGGCTGTAGCAGTCCATGTAAACGGGTTCCATGAAGTGTTGAAGTGTACCCAGCATGATGGCATCACCATAACATTCATGCCTACATTTCCGAGGGCCCCTGTTACGAAGCAGTTGTAAGTTGTGCTTGCAAGCTGTTGTTGCCATAGAAAAAGTACTTGGTACAACGTTACAACAGCTTTGAAAGGCTGACCATGGTTGCTTGATGCATCTTATGCTAAGTGCAATTTTATAGAATGTGACCCAGAGTGGTCAAGTTTTGTGTAATCTTGCTTTTAAAGATTCAAATAAGCATTCACTTTTTATAGAAAAAAGAAAACAGAAAATGTTCATCAAATTATTGCGCTTTCTCATAATATCTGTTTATAAGCTGAATATGGCAAAATCACCAGTGTTCATATATTATGCAAGTAATATTGCAAAAATGACATTGAATAATTAAATATCAGACTTCTTTATGCATGAATCTTCAAAATTTTTAAATAACATCAGAATAAAGGTGTTACAAGTACATGTAAATTGATTGAATTCTATTGGAGAATAAATGTGGTACAGCTGTATCAGTGGCTGAAGTTCAGGGCCTGCCCACCAGGGGATCAACAGGCCCCCTCCCCCACCAGCGAGGAACCACTCGTACTACGAAACCCTCCCTCGTGCCCATTCATCTCCCATTCCATTCATCAGCACCCCACTACTACACCCATTAATATTTTTTCGATTCATTCATGTCATTCATTCTGGGGCAGCCGCAAGGATGGTGTGCTGTGTCTTCCTAGAGGGCTGACCTAGCCAGTTTATGACACACATACCACAGCCTGCCAGCCAGCCACTGAACAGGATCTTAGGGAGAATGCGGAGCCCAGTCGAGTTTAAACAAACTAGCCAAAGATTTGAAGTATTCACTGATTTGTTCAACACCTCCTACACATCCCTTTGGTTCCGGGATGGGTAACAAGTGATTTACAGGACTGTTATTGTGGGAAACCATAGGGATGGAACTGTAGTTCATGAATTGCAAAAATCTTAATACCTGTGCATTTACTGTTAGGCTTTGATTTAGTTTTCCGATATTTCTAGAAAATCACAGAAATTTTCTTGGAAAAAAATTATTGAAAAGAAACTTCAAAAGCCCACTTTAAATAACACTTAAACATTGTAAATCAATTGTTTTTTTTTTCCTTATAAATAATGCTGAGGTTACAAAGTTTAAAGTTAAAAGAACACTTAAATTTCAACAAAATGGTTTGCTGTTTTCCAAATCTATGTATACACCCGATACTGGGTTGTATAATGGTGGACTAAATTTTAAACTCCTTAGAAGTCATTAAATACTTCCTTCATTGCCTGACGTATAGAAGGGTTGACAAAGCTGAAGCCTAGACTGGAAAATGATACTTTTTTCATTTTGTCATCTTTTTTATATGTTCACTGATGTGATTAGTTTTGTATACAGTAAGCATGAATATTTCACTTTTATTTCAGTGTTGAGTCTTTTATGCCTTGCATGTAAGTTATCCCCAACTGCGTGGGTTAGATGTTAACCTAAAAAAAAATGCTAAAACTTCCCAGTTCTGCAAACATCAAACAGAACATATTTGGTGCTGTGAGTATTGCTTGTATAAGATTTTTGGAGGTGTGGTATGAGGTATCTTCGACCTCATTCCATCCCACCCCATCCCCAAACCCTTCCACTGTCCTGGGGTGGCTGTCCTGGATCTGAATAACATTCTGTGTACATCATTAAACTCCGCTAAAATTAAGAAATAGAATATGTTCTATCTTCGAACTCACAGTGATGCAGTGTTCGATGGATGACACTTTTTATAGGGGTCGTTCTCTTGGATCCAGCCTTGAACCAAAATTTAGGAAGACAACCCACTTCTCATTTATCCCCAGGAAGGACACATTTCCTTCTATTCTTCATTTTATTGATACATTGACTGCAAACAGCAGTGAAGTTTTGTTTTAGAATCTCACCCTCACAGTTCTTATTAACTGACCTGTATATACTCTGGACAGTATTGGTGCTGCGTGCAGAATGATAGCTGTGAGCGTCAACCTAAAGTTTGGGCCAATAAAACGATAAAAAGAAAAGAAAATAAAGAAAGTTATTATACAAGCACAGAACACATAAAATGTCCATTGTTGTTTGTTTACAACAGGATCTTTTGTCTTTGTGAAACTAAGAGCTGCAATAAATTTTTGAAAATCACGCTTTATATGGATATGTAGGTGTAAGAGGCCATAATGTGTAGGTGTAAGAGGCCATAAGGGAATTTTATGTGCTGAACATTGCAGGTGAGGAAAGGCAATGCCTGGAATTTTTGTGGTTCCTTGCAAAAATGTACATGCCCGTTGTCTGAAAATCTCCAGTGTCAATAAGCAGTGAGCAGCAGGGCAGGCGAACTGTGTAATGTTTACTGCCTTGACCAATGGACATAAATTAACATTATTTGGGAAGCAACTTTGTTGGCATTCTTGTTTGTGCAACATGCTGGGTTTGTTCCTCTCATAGCCTAACGTTGTCCTGCGAATTAGGCGCAAACCAGGCTATACTCAGAGTGACCTCCCTTGTTTGTACGCTGCCATGCGCTAGCGTTTGCATGAAAATAACCAGGACTGACTCCGAATGGCACAACAAACATGGCGTTCACCAACTGCCATGGTGGTTAACTGTGTCTTGAAATTTGGACAGATTTGTGGAATTTATAAAAACTCAGGCATTTAGACTTCACATGCACACATATGTAGTGTAGAATCTGTGGTCAGTGTTCAAATTCTCTGTGCACCTTGTGGGGGTAAGACAAATAATGACCTTGTAACGTGTTGGTAATTATTGAAAGTAAACTAATCATAACGGATGCTCCGCTGGACACGGCCAACCTTACTTGGCAACTGAGAAATCTCCATTGTATTTATTCACTCCTGTGTGTGATGTATATCGGTGTCAGGTGCAGATTGATGGCGCGTCAACAGTGTCATGCGAACTTGATACATATTGCGAGTGCAAATATCTCCAGGTAACATTTGGCAAATTTTGCGAATTGATGACAAGATGTCAGGCTGTAGGTTTGGCAGGATAACCAGGTGTTCCACAACTTCTCCCTTGAAACAAGGATACTGTTGATTTTGCGGTTTTTGCTGCAGTTTCATGTTTTGTTAACAGTTATCCATAAAACCACAGGTAGTGTGTTAACCATTGTCTTCATTGATTCTGCATTACTCGTTATTCCTAAGGGTGACATTGGCCAACTGAAATAGGTCTACAAGGAAGCAAAGTGCAAACCTTAGACTCATAGATTCTTGCTTCAGTCCACCTTCAGGGAAACTTATCGTGCATTACAAAACATTTTGTGGTTTCCCTCCTGGTTTCAAACTGGTTTACTCCACCCTGACTGCCATGGAGTATGTGCAATGATGGAAAGGTCTGAAGGGAACTATTTTAGTGTCATCTGTTTTAATAAAACAATTTTAAATAAATGCGTCTGGGAATTATGACTTTTAAGATATAAAGCAGTCATTTAAATGTCATATGTTGTTCATTTCAGGAAGCATGGCAGTGTAAAATCTACGTGGTATATTTAGTTAAAATGGTGTGTTGTGAAGCTTTCTATCACATTTTATCTGAATAAAATTTAATTCATGTAAAAAGAAATAAGAACCAATTCCTGATGTTGTGTTATCAACAGGGAATATCTGTGTGTTTCTGTCTAATTCTTTTATTTTCTTTAATTTGCAGACCAACCAAGATGGTAGCCCCATGCAAAAGCAGAGCAGGACAGAAGTTACTAGTGCATCCATTGAAACTGAACATGTCAATAAAGCAGTTGTGGAGAAAGAGATACCTGTTGAACGGCCAGATATCCGAAATGAGTCCATTGGGTCTGAGAAGGGCAATTCTGAACCCAGTCTCTCGCGCATTGATCGCCTCAAGCAGGTGGACTCTGCTACACTGTACTCCAGGCTGAGTCAGGTGGATCCTCCCAGAGCCAGGAGAATCCACCCTAACAACAGGCGGAAAATCATCAGGTAAGGAGACTTGAATACTGACGTTAGTGTTATTGGTACTCGGAATGTACATAGCAAAGTTTGGAGTCGAAAGGCAATATATCTACTTTAATTTGGCTCTGTCTGTTTGGAATGCAGCTTTAATTCCGGAGTTTTGCCCAGTACCAAGCTTTGTGCATTGGTTTTGTTCTGGCTATTTTTTTTTACCAGAAAACAATTAAATTGCTGAGCAGATTGTTTGCAGGGCACTAGAGGTGTATGAACAACATGGTGTGGCTGCCAGTCAGCTGTACCTGGATCAGCATGGTGCAGGACTGGAACAGGCCATCAGTGGGCCGCTGCGCTACCAGAATGTCTGTGTGCTTTGGATTCAGTGTGAGCAAGAAGGTGAGATAGAACCCTCCATGTGAGTAAAGAGATCCTCTTTCTCAGCTGGAAATTCTGAGCCCTTGGTATTTAGAAAATGTTAAGAATTCAAAGCATCAAAAAGAAAATGTGAACCAATAAGACAACACCTTATTTTGTAATCAAGAAGTTAAGAAGTATTATTTTCATCAGGGATAAATAGCAACAAGAAATGTAATCCCTGAATGTCATCAAAGTGACAAAGGACCTTGTTTGATGACAAGAAGGTAGAACTCATCATGCAGTGTTGTTTTTCTTCGACAAGAATATGTGAATGTTCAGTCTTAAAATAGAGAGAATCATTTTTGTCAGCATGGAGATGGGGAGACAAAACAAAGGAACTTTTTTCTGGAAGGAAGTCTGAACCCACTTTGTTAGCCGAAAAGTGAACAGGACAGACAAGATATGTGTGTGACTTCTGTGCCGCACATGTTCCACTATTGCGTTTTTCATAATCTCCAAAGTGTTGAATATATTGGATAATCTGCGGTGTTGTTGTTGTCAGTGTTGGACAAGCGTTTGGATGACCGTGTGGATGAGATGATGTCTCGTGGATTGATACAGGAGCTGGAAGATTTTCACCACGGCTACAACAAGGACAGACTGACCAATCACAGGTGAGAATGGGTTGACAAGGTGATAATTTACACCCAAGAAACCACCAATCATAGGAAAGGTTAGATCATTGTTTGGACGCATTTGCTCATCAGGGTGACTTGTCTATAGTCGACTCTGTTATTGGAAGATACCTGGTACAGAGTTGGTTATTTGGATGAAAGGTCTTGAAAACAAACTTAGATTTGTTGCTCATTGTGGATGCACGATGCAGTGTCTGAGTGAGGTTAGAGGAAATACGCTATAATTGATGGGATGGGTAGGAAAAAAATTTTTAGTGTGCTTTGACGTGCACCTTTAGAAGATAGCTCTCAGCATTTAATATTGTCGGGTCAGCATTTATATAGTGATGTGCATTATAAATATAATAGCATGTGTAGGATGATGGATGGGAACAGATTGTTATTCAACATATAATGTGTGTATATTTTGATTCTCCATCTCTGTCAGAAGTGTTTAATTCAGTGACGTGATATTATTCATTGTTTTTACAACAGAACTACATGTATGTGAGTGTGTGATAATAGACAGCAGCGCTGTAGTGATTAATTCCGGGCATTCAGTTTGTCGACCTCGTGTAGTATATGTCAATTTTTTATATGCAAGTCTGTATTGTTGGAGATGGGGAAAAAATTGCAAGCTAGCACGACACTTTGTAATTATATTAAATTTGCCTTGCGCTTCTGTTACATAATACTGGAGGAATTTGATATGTTCTTGGTGGATCGTTGCTTGCTGAAACTTAATTAAACAACAATAAGGAGGGAGTATAATTATTTCATGGACACTGAGCACAGATTCAGTGAACATGGAATCAAGCGGGATGCTTTGATCTGTCTGTCTTAATTTGTGTTAATAAAATATTTTTTATAATGGAAGCTGTGGATCCAGTTTACTGTATTAGCTCTAAAAGCAATGTAAAGAAAGTGTGAGAAAGCGTTGAATGTCCCAAAATGATAGTTTTGTTGCTCCAATAGGCATTATACAACATTTCAACTACTTAAGCCATAAAGCATCTTTCTAAGATGAATGGAACTGTCAGAATCATACAAAATGAATAACTTTGTCACTTACCAAATTTTAGGTCTAATGCCATGTAGAGCCATTTAAGTTAGGGAAAACATTTGGGCCCCCAAACTGTTTGGTGTCCAAACTATTCAAGCTGTTTTAAAAATAACAGGTAAATTGAACACAGATATGATGTTACATCAATAAAAAGTTAGGATATAATATAAATATGTGTCATTCACATACTGAAAGGCTTTCAGACAGCAACATTGAGATTCCCAGGTTACAAAATTTATTAATGCACACTCAAGCTGTATTTATAAGTTTGGAATCAGAACCTACAGTTTTTTTCTAGATATGGCCCTGAATACAGTAATTTGTAGGGTGATTGCGTAAAAGGGTTTTGACAGCCTAATTGGCTGTGGTTTTGATTCCTAATTGGCTGTGGTTTTGATTGTTCTGATAGACACGATTTCTGAGCATCCCATTGTTATAATTAACCGGGAATGATGTGACCCTGAGTTTCTGATATCTTCACGGCTCTCACACTGATATAAATAGCCAGTGCGATGTGTGGAGACTCGTTACGAAAGCATTTCTGAGGAGTAAACGGTTGTGATCACGAAAGTCGGTTTTTTAAGTGATGCGCTGTAAAAGTGGTGTTAAAGTGACACTTTCACATATTTCTTAGACTTGCACATCGTGAAGCCTTGTCTCACATTTTAGATAGATGTGTCATTGATAAACCTATCCTCACCCTTCAGCTTGACATATCTTCTAATCTGTCTTGACTTTTCACAATAGTGTATGGTCAAGGTGGGTTGCCTTGTGTGGGTCATGGTAGTGTATGGTCAGGGTGGGCAAACTTGTGTGAATCACAGTAGTGTATGGTCAGGGTGGGCAAACTTGTGTGAATCAGAGTAGTGTATGGTCAAGGTGGGTTGCCTTGTGTGGGTCACAGTAGTGTATGGTCAGGGTGGGCAAACTTGTGTGAATCACAATAGTGTATGGTCAAGGTGGGTTGCCTTGTGTGGGTCACAGTAATGTATGGTCAGGGTGGGCAAACTTGTGTGGGTCACAGTAGTGTATGGTCAGGGTGGGCAAACTTGTGTGGGTCACAGTAGTGTATGGTCAGGGTGGGCAAACTTGTGTGAATCACAGTAGTGTATGGTCAGGGTGGGCAAACTTGTTTGGGTCACAGTAGTGTATGGTGAGGATGGGTAACCTTGTGTGGATCACAGTAGTGTATGGTCCAGGTGGAGTAACTTGTGTGGGTCCAAGTTGTGTATGGTCCAGGTGGATTAACTTGTGTGGGTCACAGCTGTGTATGGTCCAGATGGATTAACTTGTGTGGGTCACAGCTGTGTATGGTCCAGGTGGAGTAACTTGTGTGGGTCACAGTTGTGTATGCTCAGGGTATGTTACCTCGTGTGGGTCACAGTAGTGTATGGCCCAGGTGGGTTACCTTGTGTGAGTCACAGTTGTGTATGTTCAGGGTGTGTTACCTCGTCTGGGTCACAGTAGTGTATGGCCCAGGTGGGTTACCTTATGTGGGTCACAGTAGTTTATGTTCAGATGGGTTACCTTGTGTGGGTCACAGTAGTGTATGTTCAGATGGGTTACCTTATGTGGGTCACAGTAGTGTATGTTCAGATGGGTTACCTTGTGTGGGTCACAGTAGTGTATGTTCAGATGGGTTACCTTGTGTGGGTCACAGTAGTGTATGGCCCAGGCGGGTTACCATGTGTGGGTCACAGTTATGTATGTTCAGGTGGGTTACCTTGTGTGGGTCACAGTAGTGTATGTTCAGATGGGTTACCTTGTGTGAATCACAGTTGTGTATGTTCAGGGTGTGTTACCTCGTGTGGGTCACAGTAGTGTATGGCCCAGGTGGGTTACCTTTTGTGGGTCACAGTTATGTATGTTCAGGTGGGTTACCTTGTGTGGGTCACAGTAGTGTATGTTCAGATGGGTTACCTTGTGTGGGTTGCAGTTGTGTATGTTCAGGGTGTGTTACCTCGTGTGGGTCACAGTAGTGTATGGCCCAGGTGGGTTACCTTGTGTGGGTCACAGTAGTGTATGGCCCAGGTGGGTTACCTTGTGTGGGTCACAGTAGTGTATGTTCAGATGGGTTACCTTGTGTGGGTCACAGTAGTGTATGTTCAGATGGGTTACCTTGTGTGGGTAACAGTAGTGTATGTTGAGGGTGTGTTACCTTGTGTGGGTCACAGTTATGTATGTTCTGGTGGGTTACCTTGTGTGGGTCACAGTAGTGTATGTTCAGGTGGGTTACCTTGTGTGGGTCATAAAAGTGTACGCAATTTTTTGTCTGGGCTGAGAAATAAATGTTGGACGTATCGACAAGAGGGGAAAAGTCAATTGCTCAGCGTGTGAATGTGAAAAAAAAAGAAAAGAAATGTAGGACAATAAGAGTCTTTAGACAGTGGAATAGTAGTGACTGTTACGGTGATCTCTGTTGATGTCTGACCTTTAGGGTCATCGCCGTCATTTCCCCACATCATGCGTATTCTCTTATTGTAGCCTCCACCAGTGATGTGGTCAGTTGACTTGTGATGGTGATAGTGTTGAAAAGCATGGAGATGGATTGTTAGCCATTTAGGACAACTCTACAATGATCTGTGTTAAATTCAATGTTATGTTGATACTGTGTGCCATGAAAGAAACCATTACTTGGACACATTATGATTTAACTGTTTTCAAACATAACACTTTTTTTCATGGTATGTTAAATGTCTCTTCAAATTATCCATCGGGTTGTAAGAGCCAAGTGTACTGAAGTGCTAAGTCTGAATTCTATGTTCAGCCTTATTACAAATCTGTAAAGGAGTTGAATTTGAGTTAAAGCATCGTGTGCAATGCGTTGAACCCTGCACGTGGTTTGAACAGTATGTAGCAAGCCATGTCCTTATTGTGGCTTTTGAACTTAATTGTGAGAAGTTACAGGGCTGCCCTACACTATAACATGCTCAAGGTAACATTTAAGTGCAAAATTTTGTAGGTCATTTCATGTGGGCTTTTGACCTTTTCATGTGAGATTTTGACCTTTGGACATGCTTTACATTAAGAAAAGTAGATATAGTCTTTGTGGACAATGATGGTGAAAAGTATGCCGCCTTATCACATTGCCTGATCCACCTGTTACTGATATATTACCATTTCCAGCTTTGTTCTACTACACAGGCTGAGATCTGCATGAGCCTTTGGTACGACAAGCCTTTTGACCTTGACATATCAAAACGCGTGAAAAATGCCCAAGACAATTTATACCCATTTGTCTCTAATGTATCCCAGTAATATAAGTGACATATTAAATTTGACAGATTCGTGTGTAGATCCAAGGCCGATTTCCACAGCTAATGCTGTGGCTGTGGGACACCTAACACCCAAGTTCTAATGGCCACTCTTGTCTGCTCCCAGGAGACCACACAAGGAAATTTGATAAGAAATCGTAGATAAAGCTGCAAAATAAATGCCATGTTTACAAGGGGCCTACAGACTAAGAACTTTGATATCAGACAGGGAATCTGACTGGATATAACTTCAACATGGTTGGAATCACCCATCAAATGAGATGTTATCTAAATGATTTACGTCTGTCACCTGATGCTCCTGTTGGCCTGGTTTCTGGGAATTGCATATCCAGATCGGGGCATTGGCTTTCAGCTCATTGGTTTACCTTCAGCCACCAGTAATGGGATGAAATGGCAATTGTGAAATTTATGTCACAAAGAAATTGACGAGAACACCTGAGATTGAGTGATTGGCGCATTTACGCTCCCTCTGAGTACTGATTTTCTCCGTGCGACAAGAGACATGCAACACAATTATAGGAATAGTGTGAAGATTACAAGAGCGTAGTGTAAACTACTTTAACCATTAATTACCTGGCATATGTGTGCAGGTAACTCAACAGATTATTAATCCTAGAGAGTATAGCATCTTAACAGTTTGGCTGTATGTTCAGTTGTCGTATTTGTTACGGTCCAATTTTATTCCTACGACATGTGCAATCATTGTCAAACTTTCTGTACATAACATGCAACATCCAAGGAGGGGAGTGTTCTAAAATGATTATATTTGACCTATGATTGCCAGTAGATTTTGTTCACAAGGCTAGTGTTTGTAAAGGTTTTGTATGCTGAAGCTATTTGTCCCCTCATTTGTCAAGACATCCAAACCATCTGCCATCAGTGTGTAGCGACGATTAATGAGCTAAAGTGTTACAAAATGGGCAAGGTATAAAAAAAGTATAAAAAAGAGATGGGGCCGGGGCAGATTGCACAAGATCTTATATGTACTATACAATTGTATATAAATTACAAACTTAATTTGAATACATATTGATGACATAGGTGGTGTCCTTTCCAGTGATAGATTGCTGTATATATATGACCATTCTAAAGCTGCGTATTATCTATAATGACCCACATAATCAACCAATGCCCATTGTACATTGGAGTTTAAAATTAAACGGAAATTTGTCGTTCAAGCAGTCGTCATTTCTCTTCTTCACCAATAACCCAGGCCCTCTCCATTAGCATGTATTGTGAGCGTATATTTTAAAATTTAGCATTTCAAAGTAATCTATCAATCTGGCTGGAATCCGCCCACGTATGCACATACAACCAGCTTCCTGATGTGAACACCTGTGAAATGTTTCCCTGAAGCCCCCTCCCCCTCCCCCTCCCCCCTCCCCCTCCCCCACCTCCAGTCTGCCACTCAATGCTGAACGCACAGTACTCTTCATCAGCAGATGTTACAGTCTCAAGGATGAAACATTTTTCGATCCATACCCCATCATTATTCCCTGGAGATTTTTTTCTCTTGGATTTCACTGCGATGTTATTTATGGACCAGTGATTTGCAACAGATGATCGTTTTCCTGTGAAGTTCACGTGGGTTTCTCCGTACAATCAATATTACAGATGTATGTGGTGTAGTAAAAGAGCCAGTGTTTGTGACAAACTCAGTCTGAATTCGCCAGGTGTACTACCCTTAGCTCAGTTAACTTCATCTGACAGACTGATTTTTTCTGATATTGATTTTTGTAGAACCCTTGACATTGCTGGCAACAAAGCTAAATGGTTCATTCATTAAATGGTTTTATTATAGCTTTCTTTTTCTTCGGGAATACAGAAATTGAATTATTTGCACACGTAACTCTTATGTAAAGAAAAAAAAATCAAAAAGAATTTCCCAGGTTCTCAGAGTAACAGTGTGGAGTGACTGTGAGAGCTGTAAGTGGGCTAATAGTGAGCTGGTGGTGTGCCATTGAGTACTCCTATCTGAGGGCAAAGTGGTAGGAGAATACTAGAAGCCAGCTGTAAGTGTGCTAACAGTGCATTGGCAGTGTGCCATTGAGAACACTTTCCCAATGGATGGTGGCTAAGTGAGTGGTAGCAGTTTGCTAGAAGCCAGCTGTAAGTGGGCTAACAGTGCATTGGCAGTGTGCCATTGAGAACACTTTCCCAATGGATGGTGGCTAAGTGAGTGGTAGCAGTTTGCTAGAAGCCAGCTGTAAGTGGGCTAACAGTGCATTGGCAGTGTGCCATTGAGAACACTTTCCCAATGGATGGTGGCTAAGTGAGTGGTAGCAGTTTGCTAGAAGCCAGCTGTAAGTGGGCTAACATGCATTGGCAGTGTGCCATTGAGAACACTTTCCCAATGGATGGTGGCTAAGTGAGTGGTAGCAGTTTGCTAGAAGCCAGCTGTAAGTGGGCTAACAGTGCACTATTGTATGCTGTTGAGAACTCTTCCCCAATGGGTGGTGACTAAGTGAGTAGTAAGAAGAATGCTAGGAGCAAGCTGTGAGTTTGCTAATAGTGAGAACTGTTTTGCCAATGTAGGTGAAGGCCAAGTGAATGGCAATGAAATGCTAGAATCCATTTATAACGGCGCTAATGGTGTACTAGTGGTACCCTCCCAAGAACATTTAGCAAGGCTGTTAATATAAATTGCCCCCTGCGGGAAAATCTGCAGTTACAGTGAATATATTGTTTGATGAACAAAGATTGGGAAACAGCTTATAACATCCATCATTCAGACATTACTTAGCGTGTCAGCGTAACATGGGATGTAATGCATACTGTATCGCAGGTGTAACATGAACATTGGTACGGTATCTCACCTGAATGTCAGCATCCAAGGAAAACAAAGGTAATGGCCATTATTTAAGATGAGGCTTTCCATTTCAAAAGTTAATTCAAATTTATACCACCTAGCTTTGAATTTGGTTCCAAATTTTGGATTTGGATTTTCAAAGCGAAGGAGCGTTAAATACTAACTACATGTATAATCATTTTGAGAGCAATAAAATTATAAGCTGAGGTGTAATTCTGCAGGCCTTGCTCTCTCTGGCATGGCTTATATATAGATGATCACCTTGATATCCTGATTAGATATGTAAGCCTATAACCTGGAGGTTATCATCCGTGTAACGGTTACCTCTTTATATCAAGGATTAAAAAGTTAAGACACAGTAATACACAGAAATACATTTAATGAAGGTTCAAAGGGAAAAAGGAAGTCTAAATTTAAAACAAGGAGCTGGTTTCATTGATAAAAGCCTCTCTCTTATAAAGCCGGATGTTACATCAGTGATATTAGGTGCATATAGCCTGAAGAGACTATCATACCTGAACTATATTGTGTTTTATCACATCACATATGCGCACAGAAATTTTTCTCCTGCACATAAAGGTACAGTAAACAAAAGAGCTTTCAAAGAAGGTGGGCATTTTTATTTGTATCGTGATAATTTATTTATGTGAAATGATAAAATTCTGTTTATTTTCATAATTCATGTTGCATTTCGACAAATGAACCTTTGTTACATAATATTGTTCATTATTTTGTTCGTAGGAAAAAATGCTTATGTTTAGTCAGCAAATATTTTTGTTACAATGTTGTCAGTTTTTGTGTGTATATTTTCTGAATTATTTATTTTTAAGAAATTTCATTTGTTAAAGTTTTGTTCAGTTCATGTTTTAATAAATTTCATTAAATAAGGTGGTTATAAGGTGGTAAGGGTGTATAGGGTTATATCTTTGTAGCACGCTGCTACAAAAAAGAGGGTAAATTGTGTGGGGGCTACAATATGTCAGTGTGGGTGACAAAAGTTTTTGAATTAGGTCATGGTTGAGTTAAATCTGAGCTCACTATTTATTGAGGCTTTCTCCTGTTGAGGCAGCACTGTTAAGAGCCATAGTATGGTTCACAGGGTCATACTGACTTAGTGATTGGTTGGATTGAACTTGCAGATTCTTAGATTAACATTTTGCATTAAGCTAAGAGGAGGCCAATTGTCAAGCCAGCAAGTTGTTATCGTCTCTGACATAAGCCCTGTTTGGACATTTAAGTACGTTTCATTAAACACAGCTCTGTGCCACTTTATTCCCACTTCAAACTTGAACTCCAGCCTTATTAGCATATTTGATTTGCAGTACCTACCATACATAAGGTTGTATTTACAGTGTTCTGTCACATACCTTTGCCAGTCACCTTTTACTGCCTGTCTGTGTAAAGATGTTGTGTAATTTTGATGTAAGCATGTGTAGGTTATCAAATCCACGTGTAAAGCTACGACATGTGCTCTTAAGCTTCAAAATTAACGGCAGTCTTCCTGTGGAGTCTGGGTCAGACCAGTAGATTTAAGCAAGCATTGATTTGACTGGCATGTCATTTGTTAAGATTTAATTCAGTTACCAGTAACCTTCGCTCAAGGTTTCCTGTAATAGTTAACTGTAGCACCAGTTAATATCCAAGAAGTCCAGAAGATCTTCGAGTATACTTGATGTTTTAGCCAGTGAAATTTTACAGTTAAGTTTCAGGCCTGTAGAACTGCACTCAGTCATAAATTTAGACCAGTAGCCACATTTTATCGATTGAGGAAAAAATGTATGACATCAGTTTTCATCAGTCTAATATGTAGTAGACACGCTTAATCAGGTGCGCAGGGGTCAAAATAGCGAAAAAAGAATTTATATTTATAAGACTCCTACAAAAGAGCCACTGATAAAAAACAGGCTATAAATGTAGCTGAGAGTTAATTGAATCTGTCACCGTGGCCAAAGACATTGTTCCATTGAAGTAATAGGTTTTATTTCTCATTGTCCAGAATGCTGATAAACATGGCATTGAGTTCTATCAGCTTCTGTGTGAAGGTGGCAGGAACACTGTCTTTACTGTGCTGAGATGTCACAGATTTGCCAACGACCCAGCTGCTGAAGGCAACATGTGTCCCTAATAGGGCTGAACATGCTTGTAGAGAGACCCAGGTATTCAAGGGGTAACACCTGGTGATTTATGGCTTTTAAATTAACTCTTCAGTCTGCTGCTTCCCACCCCCTCGCCCTCCCCCACAATTAAATCTCCTGTGACATGTGATGTCACAGGAGATTTAATTGTCTATTTTTTATCCATCATTCAGGCAGTCTGGCCTGATTTAAAATCTAATGGTGTGACCATTCCCACAACTGCATCTACCACCCCTACCCCAACTCCCCACCCGAAACACCTCAACTCACTCAGCACTCCAGATTCCATACTTCTCAAGGCCAGCGATGCAGATTCGATGCATGAGTGTTGATACGGAATAAAGATACAATGCTAAAGATACAAAGATACTATGACTTATATGTTTTCAAATTTGACACGAATAACACGAGGTAGACATGGCTTGATTTGCGCCACCAGGCGAGTGTATTTTTCATTTAATGGAAACAAAAAGTGCAACTTAGCAATGTTAAAAGAGATACCAACGGTTACAACTCATGAGAAAGGGACAGAAGCATTACATCAGCATAAATATGCATGTGCTGTTGGGTGATAACGAAGTGATATGCATATATGTACATGTGACAAGAAAGAAACAAGTGCACATAGATGAATCTGATGATCTGTCTGTGATTCATAGTTTGTGTTTGAATACAGATGATGTTTATTAGTCGCGATGCATAAAATTGGCAACCTTAGTCATGTTATTAAAGTGATCAGGAATGAGGTCATTCCTGATTCCTAAATTAATGTCTGAATTAATTATGCAAATATATTTGTAAGGTCTGCCGTATATTTAATATCATCTTGCAGGGATCCTCCTTCATTTTACACCTGCTGTAAATCTTTTATAGAATACGCCATAGAACTAGAAATTAACCACAGTTCTGTTCTGCCGCACCTGCTTGTTGTTCTTGACAACTTGCAATAAAGTCTTTGTCATGCAATCTTGGGCTTGTTACAGCCTCAAGTTCTTTTCCACACCTTTAACCGATGTTGGGGGTCATCAGGTGCAAATGCATCACTCCATATGACACATCAGATTTGTGGTGAGGAATGCATGGTGGAAGGGAGATAATCCAGGTCAGAGAGTGACATGACAAAAGGGGTTACTTATAAAAGCTGAGCAGTCATGCAGCGTCTCTATTGATTACATAATGACTCATTTCTCCGTGGTGAGGAACCAGTCAGATTTCTCCGCAGTTACAGATGGCGTTCAGTAATCATTAATGACTGACATGTGGCATATGGACACTGTGTTTATAAATAACGGAGAAAAAAAATAAACCAAATAAAAAAAAAAAAAAAAACGGCTATCTGTTACAAACATAATTAGAAATTTCCTTAGCAGTGGCTTGAATTGTCTTCTGGATCTTAATGCCATATTGCTGTGGTGAGCACCAGAGAGAAAAAATAAAGCAAAACTTCAAGTTCACCAGTAACTGTAAGAAAGAATTTAAAATTTCAGGAAAAAGCTTAACATAGTGATGCTGCCTGCAAAACACCATTTCAGTGAGAAATTTGTGTATCATCCTGGGACAGAAGCGTTGCTATGTGATTGACAGCCCACAATTTCCTGTTCTACACAGTTTTATTTTATTGCACGCTGACTTCCCATCATACAAGGTAAATTACATCCATGGACATATATTTTTTTCATAAAAAAATAAAACATTAAAACATTAAAATACGTCAATACAAATGATCCCTATAAAAGTAGGTTGCAAATGCGCCTTTAGTGTCAAGGTGTTCAAAGAATTCAGCGCAAAAATTAATCCTCTTGAACGTCGGAAAAAAAAAAAAAAAATCCACCCTGGATTTGTTTTGAAGTCATTGATTTTACCCAGCGTCATATTGATTGGGATGATATGTCCCACACGTCTGTTGTTTACTCGGGGACATGTTGACTTATGTTGTACGGCCTCCCCCCAATCTCTTCTAAATAGGCACCCGCTCCATTTTAATGCAAACTAGTGATGCTAGGTAAGCTGCTGTGTGTTCAACTGCTCCTTTGAGCACTGAGTGTAAACAGAGGTAAGCAGCTGATTTGATAGACAGGGAGGTGAGAGGAGATGGCGGTGTGTGGGGGTGTGTGTAGGTGGGTGTAACAGTAAGCCTCCAAAGCTGCACACCTGTCTCGCCAAGGTTTTTAATTTCACTGAGAGGAAGCTGAATTAAAGGTCGTGACAGGGGTGCTCTTCAAACGAGATCCTGATATTCAGGGTCGCTGTATGACTGGTGATGTTGAGATCACTAGCTGCTGATGAGTTGATTAATGTGATCAGAACTGAATCCCTCTGGCGGCCTTGTCTCAACAGATTTGTCAGGCACGTTGATTTCACAAGGGGTTTCAAATGTCACTATTAATGGCCCAAGAGGTTCAAACTACAGTTGATTGATTTATTTATTTGGTGGGTCTTAAAATGTCATGAAAATTGCGATCAAGATTATGATGGCAGGAAACCAGCAGAGTCTGGGGCAAACCCAAGCCCATCTGCAGGTGACTGGCAGACCTTCTCTCGTACGAACAGAGAAAAAGCTAGCATGGACTGAACTTAAACGCACAGTGACAGCATGGTTGAGAGGCTCCTGAGTCCTTGTGCTCTGCTAGCAAGCTGACCAGGATTTGTTTTAAGATAATACTTATGGGATATTCACTCTTTCAAGTTCTTTCAAGCTAAACATATAAGCGAAATTTCATATTGTCTGAAGTCACAACTGGTTTTGTGGGATTGGCTCCAAGCGGTTTCGTCTGAGGGGTTGGCATGCTAGAGCAGTGCAGAGATGCCGTAGCCTCTTATCAATGTGGTCGTTATGACTTCACATCCAGCTCATGCAAGCTTCCTCTCCAGCCGTACGTGGGAAGGTCTGCCAGCAAAGTGTGGATGGTCGTGGGTTTCCCCCTGGAGTCTGCTCGGTTTCCTTCCACCATTATGCTGGCTGCAGATGTGTATGTGAAATGTTCTTCAAATTGGCACAAAACAGTCAAGTGAATCGATTCTGCACAGTTTCCCCGAAGGCTCTGTTTGTCTTGTTTCCTCTTCACTCACAAACAAATAATTTTGCTTCATCCAAGTTTGATATGGTCATTAACTGTATCATGTCACCGGTGCATCAGACAACCGACATATGTTGATATTTACTGTCTCTGAGTCTTGATTCAGATATGTAAACAGTTTTTTGGTTGTGGAAAGTGCTTTTCAGAGGACCAGTGGAAGAAAATGGAATTGAACTGAGATACAGGATAATTGGGCATTTTAGAATCCATATTGATCATTTGCTCTAACAGAGGACGGTATTCATTAGTTTTGTGGGCACGGTGTTAAAAAATTTATGACATTTCACGTAGGAAAAAATGTCAACAGCAAATGAATTCATAACTTTTATGCTGATAAATACCATCACTTGTACGTGTGAAAGACAGGACGTAAGCTTTGAGAAATACCATCGCTTGTACGTGTGAAAGACAGGACGTAAGCTTTGAGAAATACCATCGCTTGTACGTGTGAAAGACAGGACGTAAGCTTTGATAAAGACAGGGAGTAAGCTTTGATAAATACCCTCTCTTGCACTTGTGAAAGACAGGGTGTAAGCTTTGATAAAGACAGGGCGTAAGCTTTGATAAAGACAGGACGTATGCTTTGATAAATACCATCACTTGTACATGTGAAAGACAGGACGTCAGCTTGAGAAATTCACCCGCATTTTAAGGTGAATTAAAATCATATCTAAGATAATTTGTAACCTGACTAATAAAACAATGCTACAGAGATTTCTAAATGAGTGAATGTAGATTGATTCAGTAAATCCAAGTATTTGTTGTTTCATCAGAAATGTTGAATAATGCCCAATAAGCTGTCTTTAAGGGTAAATGGTATGGACATAAATACCTTTATCAGGCTAAACCAAAATAAAGCTCATAATCTATTTCGGTGCATTCGACTTAAGGGCAGAAGAACAAAACTTTCTCCTTTTTGTTTGCTTTACAGCGATGTAGATTATCAGCTAGGAATTTTCCAAAACATTGGATTTAAAGAATTCCATAATTACCTCATTCTTCCGGAAGAAGAGAAGAGCACAAAGCAGGGGAGACAACTTTTGAAGGAGGGAGTAGATGAAATGAAACGAATCACCAGGAAATATGCAAAGAAACAAGTACGATGGATAATGAATAGATTCTTGAAACGTAAGTTCAATGGTTGGAGAAGGAAAGCATGGAAGAATGAATTTCTGGCGTTCTACTTTTGCATGAATCTAAGGGGCAGGTGTTGATGGACCAGTGAAGATGTGTGTCTTTCTCTTCCGTAGACAGCCCAGGTGTTGTCTCAATCCCAGCCTATGACAGGTTTAACGACCTTCACAAAAGTTGCCAAAAGTCTTTGAACAGCGCTATTCAAGGGCGTTTAGCTGGTCTTTCAGGAAGATCACTGGCGATCACTTGTCTGTCACTAATATGGTTTTGACCTTGAACTTTGGTTGCTGTAAAGTTTGCCAGTTACTTGCTGAAGGTGAGGGAGGCACTCTGGTTTTCTCCACCCATCAAATTGAGTTCCCTCAAATATTGATTTGTTTATTTCACTGTCGATCAATGTTTTATGCCGAACTTAAGTATGTTTCACTAATACAACTAGGAAGACTCACGCATAGTTTGAGGGCAAACCACAGCAATCCTCAGGTTGCTGGTAAACCTTCCCATGTATGACTGGAAAGTAAACCAGGCTTGAAATGCTCCTGGGATTATCATAGAAGTGAGTATGAAGTTAAATGTTGTCAAAATGAATGAGAAAATATGTCAGTTTATGGTTATCATATAAACCTGTTCTCAGGTCCTGGCCCTGATGCCTGCCCAGTGTATACCCTTGACGGGACAGATGTAACCCAGTGGGAAGAGAACGTCACCTCTCCAGCCCTCAGGATTGTCTCATCTGTCATAGAGGTATGCTGAGGTGTCGCTTCTTTTGGAATTTCATGGTGGAGGGGAGACAACTCTGTGTGTAATTTGTTGTGTAATATGTCTTACCAATAAATGGAAGAAAAAAACAAAACAAATGACCTATACACAGATGTCTTGTGCAAGTTTTGTACATCAGCTGCAATAGTTTTACATGTGTTTTTGACCTAAATTTAAGTTTTTAAATTTGATTTCTTCTCTCAAGCCACATATTATTCTTTTCAGAATTTTTGTTATACATACTGTAGATCTTGAACCTTTTGTTATACATACTGTAGATCTTGAACCTTCTGTTATACATACTGTAGATCTTGAACCTTTTGTTATACATACTGTAGATCTTGAACCTTCTGTTATACATACTGTAGATCTTGAACCTTTTGTTATACATACTGTAGATCTTGAACCTTTTGTTATACATACTGTAGATCTTGAACCTTTTGTTATACATACTGTAGATCTTGAACCTTTTCAACCACTACATTACTTTTTTCAGTAGAATTTATGCACACAATCATTATGAATGTGATCCTAAAAAATGATTTCTTTGTATGATTGAAGAAGTGAGCTTCATAAAACTGTGCAAATTATTTCTCTACACCACATATTCTCTCAGAATGTTTCAAAATATGGGTTGCACATGTGGTTGAAAAGATTGAACAATTAGGGTATATATTTTATAGGACACTTTTTTTTTGTGGGTTGAAGTTAGCACCACTTGCGTTTTTTGTTATTCGAATGTCAAATAACATGCTAACACATTTTTTGTTATTCGGGTCCTGAATAATTGATTGATTGATTGACAGTTACAGTTACAAACATGTATTTGAGATCCAAATAAGGAAATATGTGCCAGCTCAATTCAAACTGTCAATCAATCAATTGATTAATCAATCGTTCCAGACCCGAACAACAAAAAACGTGCTCGGAAGTTATTTGGTATTCAAATAGCGAAAAACAGCACATGTTTCGACATTCGAATAGCATAAAACGTGCAATCAGGATAGTTGATATTCCAATAGCAAACAGTAAAAGAGTAGAGATCCAAATAAGGAAATACTTGCAAGCTCCATTGTAACTGGCAATCCATTAATCAATCAATTATTTGTCATCTGAAAAACGAATAACTTGCCAACAGGTTATTCCATATTTGAATAACTAAAACCGTGCTTTTTCGACATTCGATTAACGTAAAACGTGCTAGCAGAATATTTGATATTCCAATAACAAAAAGTAAAAGAATTGAGATCCAAATATAGGATATACATGATCAATTGATCAATCAGTTGTTCGAAACCCCGAATAACGAAAAATGTGCTAGCAAATTATGCGACATTCGAATAACAAAAAATCTGCTAGCACATTATTTGACATCGAATAACGAACTACAAAAAACTTCAGCCTTCCCTTTTTTGTTTTGGACGTCTTGAGAACAGCCTTTGGAGTATTATGATATAACCTAATTGACCTTGGTCCAGTATTGTATAGCGTGGATAGGGGACCTCCGTGGCTTAGTCGGTTAGCATGCTGGTGCAGCGCAATGACCAAAGCCTCCCACCAATGCAGTCGCTGTGAGTTGAAGCCCAACTCATGCTGGCTTCCTCTCCGGCCGTACGTGGGAAGGTCTGCCAGCACCCTGCGAATGGTCGTGGGTTTCCCACAGGCTCTGCTCGGTTTCCTCCCACCATAATGCTGAGTGCCATCATATAAGTGAAATACTCTTGAGTACAGCGTAAAACATCAATCCAATAAATAAATAAATATAGCGTGGATAATATGGGTCTTAACACTTTTTCTTAAGGTGTGTCTCCAACTCTCAGGCACCCATTCCCAGGCCTTCATTAGAAATGTACCATAAAATTGTGTAAGAGTTTGACAGTGGCTTTTGACAATTTCCTGCGCAGTTATAATGAAGCACTTGTCACAGTGTTTGGACAGTTGTAGTGAAGACCTGGGCAACGTAAGATCCTTAACCTAGATGTTTCTGTGCATGCATTTCAGGGCCGGATCCCCAGCCAGGAACCTCTGCCTCTGGAACCACAGGGGAAGAACCCTGCTGTACACAATGTATGTGAAGTGTGTGGAGGGAAGGTGTTCCTCACCCTCTCAGATTGGACACGTGAGTGCAGAGGAGTTAGGAATCCCTGGGGTGCTTACTCCAGTTTTTAATACCCTGTCATGAGAAACACAGGATTTATTCCAACTCTGATTAAATTAGCAGTTATAAAGTTAAGTCTTATATTGAAAGAATGTGGATGGCCGGAAGTTCATGACCCCTTGATGAATGTGGTCGTGATTGAATGCAATTGTAGCTGTTCCATTGCTGCTTACAAGAATAAAACATATTTACACAACCTATACCATAAAAGAAAGAGCCTTACGTATGGTTAAAAAAAAAATCTCAATTTTGTGGTGGAAGTGCTCGTTATTTGAGTATTTAATGCTGAAACATTCAAGAATGAGAAGCCTTTTTAGGCTGCCATTTTAACAGATTGCTGATTTAACAGATCATCGTGCTTAGCTTTGCAAAGTAGTTTTCCGCTTTTAAAGGTAAAAGAAAAAAATCATGTAGATAACATAATGGAGGACTTCAGTGGGAACCCCAGCTCTAGTTCTAATGACAGTGAATGTAACTTCGGCTTACAAGGCTACCAGTTTGAATGGCTGAGGAGTGAGGCTGAGAGCAGTAGTTCAACCACGCATCAAGCTCATGTGAGTGGGAACCAGTATTTCTGGCTTTTACAGGCAATCTTTGAAAGGACAGGTTGCGCTCTCTGCTGTCAGGACATCGCAATTCAGACACATTTTGGCAGCCTACAGCCACATATGTAGGCCTGATGTGGCCCTCTAGTACATCTCAAACACTTCCTTTCTCAAGTTGGCTTTAACAGAACTTCAATCCACGATCATCACGATGTTTGAACATATTTAGCTGAGACTGGAAATGCACGTTAATTAAATGGTAGGAGCAAGACGTTAAGCACAGTGATATCACAATGAATATTCAAGAGGAGGAAAGGAGGGTTTTCATTGGACAAGCTAAAACATGGCAGGACTTTCTATGTGCCCCAAATAGGTGGATTTTGTAAAAAAATGACGATGTTTAAAACAGTTTGTCTCTTTTACGAAACCTTTAAAACATGTGACAAAATAGTATTCCACACAGTTTGTATCGCTCTTTCATTTAAGGTGTAGGTTGTATAAATGTGATCTTTTCTTTTAACATGAGGAGGTTTGGTAGCTTTCTGGTCAAGGGTGCCAGGGTGGGTTCCCACAGTGCTATACCTGGTTTCCTCCAGCCATGAATCCTACCTCCCCATCATGTAAGCAAAGATATCCTCTATGGGGCTCTATGTACCACTCAGAAAACGAATTGCTCCCCAGAAGAGTGTAGTTGAGATAAGGGAACTGGCCTAGCACAGGGGGGTCTGGCTCAGTAAGGTCCACAGACTCTTGAAAAATCAAGCACTGTAGAATTGGCTGTGGCTTTCCGACAGAAGATTTATCAGGGATAGGGCTAGGTGCTACAGTTTCCTACTCCTCTGTCCTGTTTCCCCCACATGTAAAGTTAACACCCACAAAATAAGGACATTGTATCTAGCATAGTGCAGCTTATAAAGGCAGCAAAGAAATATCATGTAAGTGCGATCAGCAAAACAGTCATCAGAGTTTGCCTCTCTTGAAGGAATTCTTTTTTTATCCATAAAAAATTTCCAAAACTTGACAAAATTATGAATGGTGTGATGTGTATTACCCTTTTTTTCAGGCAGGAATGTATGGCTGTGCCTTCAAGAACATGATTTATTTTAAAGATAGAACAAACTCTTGCCCAAAATTGGTTATACTTGGTCAAAGTCTAACTCTACAGAACCCAGCACAATTAGATTGAGAATATATGGGGAAAGAATAAACAGTAAAGATGATTATAAACAGTATGATATGTTGGAATAAATTGCGTTATGTTTGATGACAGAACACTTTTGTGGTTACGGGGCATTTTGGATCCTTTTCTGGAAAATGTCAGAAGGTAATATGGGTAGATCACAGACCACTAGTTCTCGATCAATGAAGCGAGACATCAGAGTCAGACTGTCTCGTGATTGGTTGAAGCTCATCTGATCATGAGGAATGATGGTTTTGCATATTACAGCTCATGACATGAATTTTATTACAAGTGTAATATTTTTCTGGAGTGCCTGTCAACTGGATAAGTTAATGAGAATTTTTTTCTGTTACAGGCCATATGGAAAGCAAACGACATCGAAACACTGTGATGAAGAAGAGAAGAGAGGAACTGGGATTGTCCTACACTGATAGGTGAGAGCCTTGCCCTCAAGTGACATTTTTCACTTCTCGGCAAATATGGTCTGAGGGCATTGTGGTCATCAGATACATCTCTCCCTGTGTCTTACTGTTTTGGTAAGTTTCACCCATGACTAAATTGCAGATTTTGTCGGACTGAGAGTTCAGTTGACCTTTCAAAGGTCTTTTTCGAGGTTATGTTGGAAGGTAGAATCGTGTCATACAGGAACTAGAACCTGAAGGTTTGAAAGGAATCTGGTTTTCGTTCAGTGCAATTGCAGAACCATACAGCATAAAATGGCGCAAGGGGTGGTAGGGGGGTGTTTAAAATTCTGTTTTGCAAATTGTATTTGAATACAAGCATTCTCGAAGCATTGTGATAGCAATACGTTTCCTGTTGATTTGAGCGATTCTGACTACAGCTGGGCCAGTATTTACTACAGAAGAGGCATAATTTCGTTCAAAATGGATGAAACGTACATAAGTTTGGTAAAAGGAAAAAAAGACTAAAACGGCTGTAATTTGTCTGCCATCAACGAAATGACCAGAAACTCAAACCTGACCTGCAAGTCATTATGGTAAAGTTGTGCGCTTAATTTCAATTCAGCGCACAACTGTAACAGCATTCTGAATAAAATCTGCAAGAGTTTTTAAGCCCAAATCTGAACAAAGACAGCCATAACTTTGTGTAAATTGAAAGCAGGGGTCCGAAACTTGAGCTTATCTGTAATTACACCAGCTTATAATTGGGCTCAGGATGACAGTCGCTGCTAAAATCACCACTTACTATCAGCGATATACAAGGAAGCCTGACTCATTTTATTGTAGGCATTCAATTTACAATACCCCAACCAACCTTTGAAAAGAAGTCAGGAAACCTGTCCTAGTGCAAAAAGGGATAAAAAAAAAAACGACCCCAATATTTTTGGAAATTGATGAAGCGGCCCAAAACTCGATCTTGACCTGTAAGTGACCATGGTAAAATAAGTGTGCGTGTAGAAGAAGTAGGGAGTGAGATTTGCTACCAAATCTTGCCCAGCAGACAGACTTTCAGGAATTTACATTATACGTAAGCAATGAGATAATGTAGTTTGAGCTAAACTCTGTATTGATTTGTACATGTAAGTGCAGGCTTGTGTTTTCTTTTCTTTCGTTTTTGTTACCTATAGGCCTACCATTTCAGTAAAGCCATCACAACACAGCACTTCCTCTTTCTGGTGGTGATGGTGGTGTTAATAGATTATATGGCGTTTTCTGTTCACTGACGGACGGATTTACTCTAAACAGCCAGTTTGGAGACTCCATTAAATAACAAAGAATGCTGTCGTAGTTGCGACTCGATTAACCATTTCGCTTTTCAGATTGTTTGTAAAGAAGAGGTGGGGGTGACCTGTGAGAAGACAAATTGTATATTAGCGGGGTTATTTTTGTTCATACTTAGTTTCACTTAGTGTTTCAAGGTTAAACAATAATATATGTCACTTTACTTCTGCGATAGTTTTTCTATTATTTCTTAAAACCTTTCACGTTGTTACCATATTCAGTACAATCATGAGTTAGCCTTGGTTCAGTTCAAATATATATGACCAAGGTCTTACAATAATAATAACTTGAAACACATCAGATGCCGTCAGCAAGATAAATTGCCTCATACTTGCCTGTGCGTCATGATGTCTTTTGTTTGCAAGCCATCTGACCAGTGCAATCCA
Source organism: Acanthopleura granulata (assembly GCA_016165875.1). NCBI lineage: Eukaryota > Metazoa > Mollusca > Polyplacophora > Chitonida > Chitonidae > Acanthopleura > Acanthopleura granulata. The sequence goes on along the minus strand of JABBOT010000022.1, from coordinate 2,881,612 downwards.
TGGTGCATAAAGGGTTAATGTGTAACTGCTCTATCTGGGTGTGTATGAGACTGCGTTCCCCTCCTATCTGGGTGTGTATGAGACTGCATTCCACTCCTATCTGGCTGTGTATGAGACTGCGTTCCCCTCCTATCTGGCTGTGTATGAGACTGCATTCCCCTCCTATCTGGCTGTGTATGAGACTGCATTCCCCTCCTATCTGGCTGTGTATGAGACTGCGTTCCCCTCCTATCTGGGTGTGTATGAGACTGCATACCCCTCCTATCTGGCTGTGTATGAGACTGTGTTCCCCTCCTATCTGGCTGTGTACCAGACTGCATTCCCCTCCTATCTGGCTGTGTACCAGACTGCATTCTCCTCCTATCTCTATAGAATACGTATGAACAGAACCATTATTTTCGTCTTGAGCCACCCTGGTTTGTTGTGATTGGCGGGTTCCACAAACTAAGTTTGAACCTCAAATGCCCCCCAGAGCTGCGTGGAAATTTGCAATTAGCTTACCAATACTTCTCAACGTTTGTTTATGTTATAACGCTCAGGCAGTATTGGTTGACCTCCAGCCCCATGACCTCCCTTCCCCAAAGTACACGTAATGAATGCTATTCTTAGATCATTAAGGCCAACAATGACCAGGGGACAAGAATATGATGAGTGTATTTACTGCTGGAAAAAACTTTTTGTTCTTCCTCCATCGAGAGTAAACCTGCAAAGCTGAGCCTAATTTCACTCAATCTGAGGAGTGTTGAGGGTTATGTTCTGGGATATTTGACTTATGGAAAAGAAAAAAAATCATCAGAGCTGGACCGAAGTTAGCGGGTAGGTCGGGATACCCGCAGCGAACACTCTATTTAATGTTGGCCTGACCGAGTCACAGGAAATGCTGAAATATTGTAACATAGAGCAGAAGAGTGCCAGTACGCACGACCCGAATGTTATCATCAAACCATCATTTGAGCCATCTTTCGGTAGTTAGTTAGGCTGTTCTACACAGTGGTAATGCCCTGTTGGGCCTTACATGCCCAAATGTGGAAGAAAACATTACATAGATGCTAAAACAGCATGACAGTACACTCTAAATGTGGAACTATGTAAATCCGTGACAGTTTTGTCCTATGCCGTCATAGGACTCGCTATAAGATCTCAAAAATGTACATCTCAGCACCAGAAATGATATTTTCTGACATTTATACGACTCAAAAAATGCACTATTTTTCTAAAGAAAGGATCTGCCCAAGCAAACTATAGCAGACTTTTCCTCTTTGGATGACAGTGTATAACTTCACTCGTTACCAAGCAAATTAGGCATTTGTCTGTTCACTTCTGACTTTAATGGTTAACCATTTGAATCACTTGTGCTTCTTGATATTCTACAGCCGAGTCAACAGATGTGTAGTTTTGTATTCCAGAATAGAATAAACAGTTAAAATATCATTGATTTTGATTAATTTGGTGGAGGCATTCTGTGCTTCTCGAATACCTTATTGCATACAGGCAAAGTTTGGCATCTCACAGTGATGTATTCTCTGCTTCAGACTCCGAGATCACACGGAACAGACCTCCAGTGTGACATGAAGAATTTACAGGACTCCAGCTTAAGTTAGATGTCAGAGTTAACAGTGAAAACTCAGGTGCAAGAACTTATGTTACTTATGTTATGTTACATACGTTTACAAGAATCTGTGGACAAGGGGAGACTACTCTGCTGGACATGTTATTTAGGCATCTTGCATGTAGTTAGCTCCCTTGTTTGAACAACATATGGAATTATCACATTCAAGATATGAACTATGGTGCATTTGAAATGGCATGTCTTACGTCCAGACCACGAAATAACACGCTGCTACCTTCGAAGAACCAGTTGGCGGTGAGAAGTCCAGACTATCCAGGGTGACTGTCAGGTGAAAATAAGCATGTTTGATAGATTTGATTGTCTTCTTGCTTCTCAAAGAGAAGTTATGGCTACACTGTCTGCTGGCTTTGCCATGGATCATCCTGAAATGCCGAGTATACACAGAAGTGGTGAGAGGATACAGAAATGCTCTCCTTGTGTCCATATTCACACGTTCTAATTACACCATGTGCCGACTCAATAGGCAGCTACTGGAGCTCAAGGAGAGTCTGCTGGAAGATCTTCTGCCTCCTCCTGCTGGGTTTCAGGAGGCTTGAAATGGCATTTGGAGGAAGAGTGAATCAAATTGAGTTGATCTCTGATCTAGGATATCTTCAGCAGTTTTCAGCCCATCAAATCCACATTTACACTGTCGCTTTAGATGAGTAATGGGCTGTTGGGATTGTGTTACCCTACAAAATGCAGAACAGCCTGAGTTTGTTGATTTCCAGCCTCCAACGCCTGATCTTGTGAACAAGATATCCTTAACAGTGTTCAACCAATCAAGTTCATATTTACACAGTGGTTTCAGCTTAGTGGTAAGACATTTTGGTTTGATTTTTGTCACACGGTGTCAGTGAATGTGGCTGATGTCGGCCATTTTGTATTGACTGTCCGTCACACCTAACCTTTGTCTTCAAGAACTTAGCTTTTACTGAGAATGTCATGTAGTCATGATAACACAATCATGGGTAACCTGTCAGGCTGACATCACTTGTAACTTTGCTGTGCTCAAAAATATGGCTTCCAAGAATGGAATCAGGGAGCAAAACAGCACTATAATATAAAGTGAACCTAGACTTTGTGACATTCTAGGGGGGATAACTGTTGCATGGGTAACCTGTATTCAGAAGATTGGATCTTTTATATGATGAATTTCCCTCATATTTATGTCTTTCTGCAGCTGGTCTGCAAAATAAATTTTATGTATATGTATTTTAACAGTTACTTATGGTCATGTTGTGTTTTGGGTTCAGAAGTTCAACAACAGATTATTTTAGCTTTTGTTATTTGTGGGATTCTGGTTTATATAGGTGTTTTCTTCCATATTTTTGTAAGCTTGGATTCAGGTGTCAGAAATGCCATTTTAAGCAGTATGGCAGTACCCCATACAAGATTTGTTGGATTGATGTATATAGTCCGTACTTACCAATTTTTCTTACTGTATTTCACCTCACGTTTTAGGTTTTAAGCTTAGCTTAATTTATGTGAAACATTTTGCTTGATTCTTATTGATTCATCCACCTAATGTGGCTACTTTTTTCAAAGTCATTCATTTTTAGCCAAAAAGATTTGACATTTGACAAAATTTTTAATTTCAATGCCTCAGTCTGCTTTTAAAAGTTCTTATGTAGAAGCTGAACTTTGTGTAAAACACAGTATTTGGTGGTCAGGTTTGTTAGTGGAGTTTACTAGATAGAGAGCCTGCAGTAAACCTTCACCAGGTACCCAACCAACGTTCTGGTGTAAGGCCGCAGCCAAACCACCCAAAGCTGGAATTGAACACAACTGCATTGGGAAAGTGGCCTGTCAGTCACAGTGGTGGATGAATCAGTGCTTAACCCATCTGATCCTCAAGGAGGCCTTACAGCACTGTTCTAGATATGTTGCTGCCTTCTCTATGAAGAGGCTTAAGCCCTACAGAATTTATATGGTGGCATAAGAAACATGACTTAAGAAGTGACACAGTGGAGCCATTGAAATGACACTGGCATAGGTATTCAGACAATGTCCACTAAAGAGCAGGCTGTGTTGCAGTGGTAGTACACTACAAACTATGACACTGTTACAGTTTGGAGGACTAAACTTTATTAATAGAAGTGAAAAAGTGTACAAAAACAAAAATATAGTGATTAACTACAATAAATAACAAAAGTGATATCTATTCAGTCTATAAATGACTTCAACACAGCTATATTTGCAAGGCTTGCCTCTGACAAACAATCCATTAAGTCTGAAAGCCTAGTAATGCAACAACCTTCAAAGCACACCTCAGTGTTTCCCTATGAATGAATATTGCACAAAACCTATAATATTTGCAAAATCATAATATTCACATAACAATGGTACATCTCGCAAAGGGAATTTGACTGCGACCATTTAGTATCAAATACGTTCGTCACCACTTCATGTCGTCCATGCATATATAACATGCACAGTTAAGGAGATGTCAAATCAGATCACTTGTATTCACAATCAAGTTGAAGCTAATCCTACCACTGATTGTATTGATCATAACAATACACATATCATGTATCTACTTAATTGTGTTGAATGATCATATCAAACGATCATATCAAACTATCAGATCAGAATATCAAAAGGGTTACACAATAGTCAAATAAAGTCCTGAACTTGATTTATTTTTAAAACAGCAAAGATATTTCTAAATAAAACCATTAAAAATTGTAAAAGACAGAAAAGTGTAAACTTTAACTAGCACTAGAAGAAAAAACTCTTATCATAACATCAAAATAACCATACAGAAAGACAAATAGAAACATAAATAAAGAGGTAAAATTTCCAAGATTTTGTTATTTTTGCCAAGGATAATTTCACCGGAGGAAAATTACTGCATGCTGCAAATTTTAATTTCAACATTTTACCACAAGCATTTAGAGTCTAATTCAGAACCTGTATTATAACAGTCCATTTGATATTTATATATTTAATATTAATGTATATAATTAGATATTCAGGGTCAATATCATAATGCTGTACACACGGATGAAGTCACTGATCACAGATCACATACACTTTTCACTGGTAATAATATCACCTAAAAAAAATCTGTAGCTTTAACATGAAGTGACTACACTGGAATTTGTTCCTAAAACAAATTATAACAGATAAAATCCTAGCAGCATCACATTAACAAACACTTTGTGAAGCAATATTACACTTTACCTTCACCTTAGAAGCTCTTCTCTGTTACTTCCATGTGCAAGTGTCTTCATGGTACTACAGTTTAACTATCCAAATTCATCGCTAACAATACATATTCAACAATGGCAACTGATAATAAAAAGTTGTAACCAAACATGATTTACCAATATACAGTATTTTTAACACAAATTTACAAACATCATAGATAAAGATTAGAAAAAAAAAACAGCATATTTAGTACGCAATGTATCACATGAAACAAAACAGCATATTTAGTACGCAATGTATCACATGAAACAAAACAGCATATTTAGTACGCAACATATCACATGAAACAAAACAGCATATTTAGTACGCAACGTATCACATGAAACAAAACAGCATATTTAGTACGCAATGTATCACATGAAACAAAACTTGCATTGTTGTGCCTTCTGACATAGAATTTTTACAAGGAATTAAGATGGACATGTATTTTTCTCTATAACTCAAATGACTTTTGTCCATATGCATGACACACCGAATGTATCTTAATTACCAACACTAAAATTGCATCTGATATGGAATCCAAAACAGCATTTGTAGCACCTAAAATATTAAACTTAATCTTCAATGAAAATTCAGTTGCTCTATAATAATTAAATGTTATTTTCAAATAACAAGTAGCATATAATTTTCATGAACATGTGACCTGAACAATTAAAAAAAAAGGGTTTCCTATGAGAATACAACAACTGGCCACTCAATAATTTCTGCACTGAAGGACGTAGAAAAGATCTCTGAAAACCAGTTGAAAAAAACTAATGAAAACACACAATTAAGAAAGTTACCAAATGACTTCTTAACTGATCAAACAATGTTGTACTATTGGTAGGTATCTCTGATATGCGTGTGGTTGAGATTCGCTGGGAAGGCTAGGTTCAGATTTGCTCAGTGTCTTGTGTTGTGTCAGCTCCTTTATAATGCAAACAGTCGGAGGAATGCCTCAGGGGTGAGCTTCTGTGATGTCGGCACGTTGTCGTTGACACACGGGTGTCCAATTGACTGCAAAGGGAAAACCATAGACACATGACATTATAGATAGTTGGTAGTGGGCGCTCAAGCTCCGTCTACAAAGGGAGGCAAATCTTGTAACTCATGAAAGCGCAGGGCCCTCTGCCTGGCTTGTGTTGTTCGACATCATTTGTGTTGTTACTGAAATGTCAAGAGTCCACTAGATACTTCAATCACAATACCAGTGTTTCATGTGGTTCAAGACTTGCTTTGCCTTTGTAGGATCTGGTCCTGCTAAGCCGCTAAACTCACTGCTCACATCATTATCAAAAGTTTTTGACCTCTTACAGAAGACAAGTGTTGAATAGATCAGTAATTTTAAGACTTGTTCCGAAAACACAAATTAACAAATCTGTAATATCGTAATTCATTTTAGAGTTCCTTTTTCATGTATCCTTTGTTAGCTTTCATAAAATGAATACTAATTACAAAACTTTCCCCCTAAAGTGACTGATTTGGCCTGATTTTGAGAGTTCTACTGATTTAAGAAACCTGTCTTCACTTTTTGAGAGGCCAGATAATATCCTATCAGAACCATGTAAGTTTCGGCACTAACAATAATATTTCATCACCTTTATTTGCCTCTAAAATTGCAACTTTTGGGGGTAATTTTTCATGGTGAATGCAGTAAGTTATAAACCGCTTACAAACTGAAAGGGGTCAGAAAAGAACAGCCAATTACATTTTGAACTAGTGTAAGGTAAACTCTTTGCTATATGAAATGTTTTGTGCAAGACATCTTGATGACAAGTGTGAAGGTAATGCCAGATACAATATAATGTTACCTGCCAAAACAAGCACTGGCAATGTAAGCAGAGGGCCAGCATATCAGCATACACATCCTTTCTGCCGAATCGTCTGAAAGTAACCAATGGCAGAATAATGTAAAAACGGCGCCAGCAAATCTGAGAACACGCATCTTTGTCATGTGAAACGTCCTACGAGCAACGAACATCGCGCTGCACAAATGTACTTCATTTGTAGAGCTTAACAAAGTTTAGAAACAAGCACTTAGCCATTCTAATTTTGACATCGATCTTTTGCACATAACACATGATGTTAAACTGACAATAAGTCCTCAGAATATTTTTCATGTTTCTCAGAGTTTGGTCATGGCTGCATAAAACGACAGGGCGCTGGAGTCTGAGGTGCACAGCATATATGAGAGATGTACTGCTACCTATATGTTCTCCTTACTTGACACATCGCCTATAGAGATACTTCCAGTTTGGATTGTCGTCCTGTGTCTCCTGGGGTAGGAACGTCAGAATCTGGAGGGGCGTGAAGTGGAACATACACAGCTGTTTCCATAACAACACTTCCTGTGACATGTCGTAGATAGCGGTGCTGGTCATGCCTGTGTGAAGAATGTCCTTGTGGTCGGCCAATCGGAAGAGAATGTCACGAATACAGTCGTCGGGGAGGTCGCCAAATAAGATCTTCCCATCCTCCTCCCGCTGGAGACAAAAGGAATGACACTTCAAACAATACCTTAAAACTTACGCAATCGTACGGTGCTGAATTCATAATCAGAAAACACTTTTATTTTCTAAGAAATTTTTATGCAACCAAATATGTAATTTCTAACGTCAACAAAATAAGGCCCAAGCTTCAACAATAGAAAAAAATTAAGAATTTTTAGGTATCGGTACTTTTTTTCTTGGTTCCAGATGAGTATAACTAATTTTAAGTTTATTTGGCCTCGAGGGCAAAATATTTGAGAGAAGGCTTTATTAACCCTCCTAAACATCATATATATTTTCCACCTGTACATACATTTACAGAACATATATAACCAGTTGTGAAACTGTACTCATAGTTGCATGTTGCAAATCATATGAGACATGTCATAAATGAGGGGTCCAGCTTTCCTACAACCTTTTGTGTGCGATTACCACTTAAAGAAACACCTGAGTGTCTTTGCAGCTGACCTGTTTGATCTGGAATGCCAGGAGCAGGTTTCTCATTTTGTTGATGGATTGTTTGTGTCTGGCCCACAGGTGAGCACTACCAATATGAGAGGTCTGTCCGTCCGTCAGCGCCATCTCAGCCGTGTCCAGCAGAGACATCACTGTGTTCACATTGTTACCACTTTTTATTACTGAAAATTAAAAAAAAAAGAGTATCAGTACTCTTTGAGCTGTTCACAGTTGCTTAAAACTTTCTTCTTTCTGAACAGCACCTCTACCATAAACAGTTCAGGAATATTTAGGACAGCCGGTGTTGCCCAAGTAATAACTGAAACTTCCCTCCAGCCCACACCCCGATCTGCTTCCAGCAGTTGTATGTAGCACTGTCTGTGCAACATGAAATTTATTACAAGTGCCTGAAACTGTCAATCAGTCTAGGTGTGACTGTGATCTACTGACCCTGGTTGACCATCTCCTCCAGGATGTGGAAGATGTGTTTCTGTGAGGTGCCACTGAGGTTGGACAGTCTGTACACAAGGAGGTGCTGAATGACCTGAGAAAGGCAGAAGATACACAAAATCGCATATTTATTTTCATTACTGTCCACACGAGTTACTTAACACTGCAGAATATCATCTTACCACACAATGATCTTGTCAATGAATTTTTTTCAATTCTTTATTCACCAGTGTATTTCACAAGTATTATGTGATGAATATAAACAACATTTATATACAAAATGTAGCATGAATGTAAGTTTGCATAGTCCAAGTTACTCGCGGGATTAAAGTTCTGTGAGCTTGTTCTATCCCAGGATAAATATAATTGAAGAACGGCATACATGTCATATGCGGGTGATAATCTACAGCCGAAAGTACATATATTCACACGCACACATAACATATACAGAAAAGGATATAGATACATAATATATACATAATGAAATGAAACGAAATAGACCAGGGAACGAGGGAAACACAAACATTAATCATTTTCTAGAAGAAATTCTTTTAATTTTCATTTAAATAGTGATGCTGAAGAAATGGATTTAAGCAAAGTTGAGAGTTTATTCCATTTTTGGGGACAGGTGTGTTTTAAGGTATGGCTGACTAAGGTTGTGTGGAAAAAGGTTGGTAGAGATTGTGGAGATTTGATCTTGTAGGAAAAAAGTGTAATTCATTCTGTCTTCTGAATTGGCGATGAAAGTTGGCAGGGAGTTTGTATGGGTGATGTATGAATTTATGAGCTTGTTAGGCTAGCTTAAAGATGTCAAGTATTTTTAACTTCGTAACTAGAGGCTCTGTGTGTTGAAGTCTAGGGGATAAAGTTCTCACTCTGACAGCTCAGTTTTGGAGAAGATACGGGGGTTTAAGATGACTTGGAAATGTATTCCCCCACAGAGCATTTGCATAAGAGAGATAAGGGTAAACAAGAGAATAATACAGAATGTTGGCTTATGATGTATTTTTATTGACAACATTTTTGACATTTTTTCCAATATTTCTTGATATCTTTACACTGATATAATTTAAGTGTGGTGTCCAGGAGAGTTAGTCATTTATAATAATACCCAGACATGTATAATGACAGATCATATCAAGTTTTAGAGAGTTTATGGTCAAAGATGGAACACTGGCTGAAAAGTGGTCTGCGTGTGGGTTTAATTATCATATATTGTTTTATTTGGATTTAATAAGAGAGGATTTGCACATAGCCACTCTTGAACATTACTCAGCTCCTTGGTCATTATCTCTACTGTGTCAGTGATATTATTAGCAGTAAGTGATATGCTTGGGTCATTTGAAAATAGTAGAAAATTTAGAAGATCAGATGAACAGGATAGGTCATTGATATAGATAAGGAAAAGTAACGGACCAAGAACAGATCCCTGTGGGACAACATGTTTGACACCTCAGTTAGCTAAATAATTTTTAAACCATTGAAGTGTTAAATTTCAGAAGCCACAGTCCTTCAGTTTAAGCAACAGAATAATATGATGGTCTACTGTGCCAAATGCCTTTGAAAGAATAATATGATGGTATACTGTGTCAAATGCCTTTGAAAGAATAACATGATGGTCTGCTGTGTCAAAATGCCTTTGAAAGATCTAAAAATGTAACTGGGTTTTCAAAGAGTGAACAAGCAGCATGTAGTGTGAAATGATTTGCCCTGAATCCATATCGGGACGATGATATATATGTAATGTTGTGGTTGTTGGGATTTTCAGTTATTTGCTTCACAGCTAATCTCTCTAATATTCTGCTGAATGAGGTAAGAACAACTAGTAACAACCATAGATGGCCTAAAATTTTGCCTTCCCCTGGCAAAGTTGTTAATTTTGCCGGATTTTGAGAATCCTCCTGATTTTAAAAGAATGATTAGAGGTTTGTTTAGAAAGAAGGGTGATTTATTTATTCATTTGATTGCTGTTTCTTGCGCTGTACTCAAGATTTATATCACATACGATGGCAGCCAGTATTGTGGTGGGAGGAAACTAGGCAGGGCCCGGGGGAAACCCACAACCATCTGTGGGTTGCTGGGAGACCGTCCAATGTACAACCTGAGAGGAAACTAGCCAGGGCTGGGTTTGAACTCACAGCGACCACTTGGTAAGAGGCTTCCTGTGTCACTGAGCTGCGCTAGCTCCCTTGGCCATGCAGGCCCTGGAAGTAGGGTGATACCTTACTGGAAAAATGTAAGTTCTACCAATAAAAGTAACAGTTTCTGACATCGGTCTCTAAATATTCTCTTTCTCTTCCAAACTGACTGAACATGAACACTGTAGGAGTGTAACTGCAGTGGAGCGGAAAATTGAAAAATACATAAAACTAAGAATGCTATGGTATGGTATTAAGTCATGCTCCTCCAGGCAAATACATTCATACTTGCACCAATATGTGTTTGATGCATGAGATGGAGTCCGCTAATTACCTTGAGAACATAATTAAATCTGCGGATGTCCTTCACTGCTCCAGCCATGTCCAGCTTTATGAAGGCCTCACTAAGGCTTGTCGGAATTTTCCTCTGAAAGTAAACACATCATCAGTTTGCATCTTTTTTTTAGAATCCTTCCATATTCCCTTTCTCACATTAAACATGCCTTTTCCTCACTTCAGGAAATGAAAATCTTTTATCTTGTTTTATCATCCATAAAAAAAAAATATTCACTGACAAGGAATTCACTGCTTCTCTCGTTGCCATGGAGACTTCCAAACCTTAACAACCATGTACTGATTCACCGTGGCGTCATCTTAATAGCACTTATCTCACAGAATGCTCTAACATATCAATGTGTCTATAACAACCCTGATGCCAGGGGAGTTACACTCTGGACAAAGTTTGCATTTTACAGACAATGACTGTACTTCCTACAACTTGGAGGTGTGTTTGTCTTTGTGTGTTTTGGGGGTGCTCACAGCAGCAAATGTATATTCATTAATTTATTTGTATACTTTTTATTTAATTATTTAGTTCACTGTTGTTTAATGCAATGCTCTAGTGTCTTCACATAAGTTGGCAATCAGTGGGACAAGGGGAGGGTGGAGAAAACTAGAATGCACAGGGTAAACCACCAACTTTCACCAGGTATCTGGCAAACCTCCTGACTTAAATCTACAGCTAATAAAGCGACCTCATTGGTTGTTGACAATAACAGCAAACCAGTGCCGAGCAATCTGAGGCAGCAAGATGAAAGGAGCACGCACACATGCTGGTGTACACTAGAAATTGTACTCCAGCTGTCAGAGAAATGGGCCATATATATTTATGTATAAACTGCATTAGCTGTCAAGCATGCCTTCTACACATATACACATGCATGATGATCCACCCCTGGACTCCTGCAGTCGTTCATGGATGAGTTGTCAAGGAAGTAAACAAAGCCCTCCCCCTCTCCCCCTGGTCTGATGTGTATGAGTGGGGTCTGGCTCATCAGCTGATGGCTTCAGCTGCTTTCGCTGTACTGCGTGCTCTATCCTTCTGACTCAACTAGGCCTACTGCTGCAGCCAGCACTCACTTCACCTTCTTGCTACATAGCACGCATACCTAAGTGTACGCTATACATGTACACATGTACCTGCGCAATTACACTGATCTTCCTGATGAACACTCCACAAAGCTGAAATTATCTCCAAATAACAAGAAGTGTGTATCAACTGAGCAACTTACAAACGCACAAAACAAATGTTATACTCATACATTCCATTCTTGTGCGTTTACATATATTCTGTCTCCTGTATTTAGTGAACATATAAATAATTTTTAAGAATGAAGTAAGATACTCGTTTTACCAGATTCTGAGAGTTCTACTGTTCTTTGATTGTAGTTTTGCTCGGAGGTTTTTTAGGGCAAAGTGTATACATCTTTTATAAGTACACAAGGCATTTTATGTAGATCAAACTCTTCCTCCTTCAACAGGGGATTCATTTACCCCGGGCCCACAATTCTCTTTGTCCATCTGCCAAGTCTGCTTCTTTGAAAATTTCAGACTTTCTTCTATCACACTTTCCCACCACTGTCTGTAAACCAGATTAATTTATTCACTCTTGTCGGTTGCTATCCCTCCCTATCTTCCCCTTCCCCCTGAGCCTCTAGTACATGCTCCTGCTTGCCTACACCCAATACTGCCTGAAGTAGAGGAGGGGTATACCCAGCTACTCAGTTATCCCATGTCTGCATGGGGTGTGTCAGGTGGCAAAGAGACTTGGATTTTAAACTACGCCATTTCTCCCTGACACCAGGCCAAATAGGCCAGCTAATCAACCCAAGTGGGCCACTGTCAGACGCAATTCTGTACAACGCAGTTCTCATTCCAAGCATGGATGGAATCATCAACACAGCTGTCATGGCCAGTTATTATCATCAACTGACGTGAGGACTGTGCTATACGTAGGTTATGTAATATACCAGAACACAGATTTATGCAGCTGTATACACTGGCCTCTTATAATCTCTATGTTGCCTACACAACTTTTAATTATTATTACACCATGTTTGTCTTTCAATTTGTTCAACCCATTTTCCTCCAGTAAGGGCAATTAACTGTCTCGTTCTGTTTACACAATCTTGCACAGGAACTTCAAATTTCTCATGTCAC
>JABBOT010000022.1:1419022-1668769 GCA_016165875.1 Acanthopleura granulata | reverse complement strand
AGTTCAAGAATCAAAAGGATATAATCAGGTACTATTTTTAGTTTTTACAGAAATCAGTGGTCACAAGACATCCACCCAGAGAGTGCAGCTTCTGTAGAGCTAATAAGAGAACGGTTGGCAGCTCAAAATGAGGGTACAAGATCACCCCCTAGGGCTTCCCGTCTCTCATCAGATGACCAGACATGTCCAATCTGTCTCGCTGAGGCTCGATTTGGAATAGAAACCAATTGTGGACACTTGTTTTGTGGTAAGCTGCCCATGTTAGTGCATCTACATGTAGCTCAGTTGTATTCCAGTCAGATGTTCAGTACACATGTGAACAGGGTTACTACTGGCCACAGAAATCCTTGAAAAAGCCAGGAGTTTTGAAAGGTTTTCAAGCCTTTGAAAGCTCTGGAAGAATGGTTTCTTTGGGTCCTATGTTGTACGTAGTTTTTAGCTCACCTGTATGAAGTAAGGCAAGGTATTTGTGATAGAGTTGGGGGAAGGGAAGTGTTGGTGTCAGTGCCTGTGTGGGTGTCTGGTTAAGCTTTTTTTTAACTCCTGTATAATGGGCCGTCATACATGGATTGAATGTTAAGATTTTTTTTTAGGTCTTGTACACGTGTAATGGAGCTCTCATTCATTGACTGATGGGTAAGCTTTTTTGGGGGGTCTCTCTAGTCTAAGATGTGGTGTGTAAGTGCACATATTAAATGGAAGGTTAAGCCTTTTTTTTTAACTCTTTATACTGGGCTCTCATACATGGATTAAAGGTTAGGCTCTTTTTTTTTGCTGCCTTCTCTAGTTTGCATTTATTTGATTGGTGTTTTACGCCGTACTCAAGAATATTTCACTTATATGACGGCGGCCAGTATTATTGTGGGAGGAAACCGGGCAGAGTGGGGTGGAAACCCACAACCATGCCCAGGTTGCTGGCAGACCTTACCTCGTACGGCCGGAGACGTAGTTAGCATGAGTTGGCTGACTGAGCCACGGAGGCCCCCCCCCCCCCACCGTCCCAATCTAACGTAGTGTGTGTAAATGCACATTCTCAAATGACAGGTTAAGCCTTTTTTCTTTTTTTTAGCTCCTGTATAATGGCAATCGTATGTGGATTTAAGGGTCAGCTTTTTTTCTTAGCTCTAATAGCAGTAGAAAGTTATGTTTTGTGTGGGGCTTTTTTGTACAAAGGGCCTACTGATAGAAGGTTGAACTGTTTTTATTGGTTTTACTGGCTTTGTGAATGTTTTTTAATGATTTTAATCGATAGACTTTCAGTGCCAAAAATTACCAGTTATGTTAACCTCACTTTGTTTTCTGTAGTAAACACGTTCTCTAGAAAGCCTCCATGCATGGCAATAATTTCTTGCACACAGGGTTTCTGTGACTTTTTCTCTTATGAGATTTATGGCCAAATTTACTATTTTTGTGATCAAGAAAATGCTACAATTTTTATTCACAAGCCTGTCTACGTGTAGGAGAACCAGAAGTGTATTGATTACCAGGTTTCTCTGGTGACTTGACCAGATTTGTCATCATTTTCCTATTTTGTGGACACACTTTCAGATGGACTTCACTCTGTTCTTCTGTAAACATAGATTTCTGTAAAAGGGCTACAGTTTCTTATGCAATCACCTATCTAGATAAACTTTTTGTCTCTCTAGCTACTTTAATAGATTTGTAGAGTGTTAGAATTTACCTTGGTGTATAAGAATTTATCTGGTATACACATTATCAGTAGAAAGCTTTCTACAGCTGTATTAGTACTAGGAGCCTATGACACTGGTCGATGCATATGGCTTCCTGTACTGCGATGGAATGTTTAAACCATCCACACAGACACTGACTGTTGTCAGCTGAATATTTGCTCAGCCAATCATAGGGCTGCAGTGGCCACCCTTAGTACACAGATCACCTATCACGGAAAGCGATTTGGTACTCGAACACCTCCTAATGAAATTTTTCTTACTACCATAGCTCAACATTTGCTCAGCCATTTACAGGGTTGCAATTGTTCACGGATTACCAAAGACAGTTCACAATTTGCCTATCAAAGACCCCTGCCTCAATTTTGTGCGCAAACTCCCTACAATGATGTCTTTACCACAACACTTTACAACTTTTATTTGTATTCTGATTCCATTGTCTAGTTGACTGCTATAGAAGGCCAACTGGTGGGATTCTCTGAATGCTTTGTTCAATGTTAAATGTCATGTTGAATTGCGTTTGAATTGGACCGTTTGTATCCACATGAAGGTTACACTTAAACTAAACGATCCTTTGAAGTGATGAATCCATCTTTGTAATCCATCTTGCCAGATGAAATAAGGACACACATACGTGTATATGAAATGTTACTGACCATCATCATGACCTGTTGTAGGCCAACTGGTCATTATCATACTAAGAACAGGGGGCCTTCGTGGCTCAGTCGGTTTGCGCGCTATCACAGCACAATGACCCAGAAGCCTTCCACCAATGCGGTCGCTGTGAGTCCAGCTCATGCTGGCTTCCTCTCCGGCCATACGTGGGAAGGTCTGCCAGCAACCTGCGCGTGGTCGTGGGTTTCCCCCTGGGCTCTGCCCGGTTTCCTCCCACCATAATGCTGGCCTCTGTCGTACAAGTGAAGTATTCTTGAGTATGGCATAAAACACCAATCAAATAATAAAAAGAACAGTGGCACCTGTATTACAGAAATCAAGTTAGTCTCTAACAGTAGTGATTCCTTTGTACTCCTTACGGGATGTGTACAGTTTTATGAGTTTGAGTTTTTTTTCAGGCCAGTGCATTGTGACATACTGGAGTCATGGAAACTGGCTTGGTGCTGTAAGATGTCCAGTTTGTAGACAACAAGTAAGTTTAGACACTCTCTTTTCTGCCATGAATTTCATGTAAAACTCTCATGCAAAATCACGTTGGAGAGTCAGATTTGCATGTTGCCAAACAGCCTTGCGTTCATGTGTTGGTCATTCCATGTGGATGAAAGTCCTCAATAAGAAGCAGGACGCCCTGTTCCATGGAATGTTACCGGGTTGTTATCTTAGGGGCATCCTCGGATTGGATGTAGAGGATATGCCTGTTTTAGCAGCTGATGCAGAAAATATGACGCAGAGTGAATGTGTTCTTGCATTGTCTTTAATACCAATACTGTCATGGGTGTTATATACTATGCGCTTCACAGAAGAGCTCCAATTGTGGTTGTATAGCAGTTAGAGTGTCTGCCTTGTAAACAGTAGACTATGCAGGGTTCAATCCCAAAGCAAGTCACGCCTAAGACTTTAATGTTGGTAATAGGATTGGCCTAGGGTCAATATAATGTGGCTGGCTGGAGCATCGTGTCTGTTGCTTTTGACTGGGCGTTTCAGCAAGGCAGCTCAGTAAATACATCGACATTGGTCCGGCCTGGTACAAGGAGACATCGTCATGATAGGACTTAGTTCGTAATATTGATTTTCAGTTTTAATGGTCGGTTGTGTGTCTGTCTCTCTGTTCATCAAGCATGTGGTAACGTTTCTTTCACAATTCTTCTATGCTTCAGTTTCAACAAACTTGATACGAGTGTTGGCTGCATCAAGATGTATAATTCTTAGACTGATATTCATTTTTGATGATCTGTTGTCCATCTGTATATCTGTCCAGCAAACAGTTAACAGTTGTTTTAAAATGCTACTCCTCCAACAGATAAATTAAATACTATAAAAACAGATGGTATTGTTGTTCACACAAGGAAAGGGTACCGCTGTTTTATGAGTTGAAAGAGTTGCTTCCCTTTGTAGTTGGTTGAGAACCCCATTATGTAAAATAGCTATTGAATGCAGGTTTCTGACATCCTTTAACTTATGGACGTACTCTTATTTTCATTTTTAGGTCACTATTTTATTATTCAATTTCAATCAAGAGGAAAACTCTACAGCATCCAGAGAAAAGGATGAAATTATATCACAAATTCATTCATACAACAGGCGGTTTTCAGGAGAGCCAAGACCAGTAAGTGAAACAGAGCATTCGGACTAGCTGGATGGAAAGCACTGAGGGGAAGGAATTGGTGGGATGTAATCTAAGACATGCAGGGCATCTGTCCTTTTGTGATCCCAAGGCACGCTTTACAAGGTGTCAAAAATTGTCAAATTTGGTTCATTAATTGGATTGATAGGGCACTTGAGTATTTGGAAAGACAGCTTGTGTGTATTGGCCTCTGAATTGACCTAAATTTACCCTGACATGATAGGGCTGGAACAGACCATAAAACTTTGGCTTGCACATAATAATCTTCCACTTTGGCAGCTTGTTCCAGTGAGGCAGCACTATAAATATGTAGATATTGGGTCCAGCTTTCTGACAGGAGACACAATTGTAATATGATCCAAAAAATTACAGTGTGAGAATAAAAGCAATGTTATACTCCAGTTTAAGAAAAAAAATCCTGGATTGAGGGCATAGCAGAGCAAGCTGGATAATGGATTTGAACTCTTAATTTCATCGGTCAATGGCTAGTAGAGGGGAGACAAAACCCTCTGTCAAGAAGTCATTTCTCATTGGGTGCTTATCTCCCCTGATGAGTTGTTAACATTGTCTGTAGGCATGTTAGACGTTGGTATGGCAATTCAACTGGCAGTCGATTGTGACAAAGAGATATAATGTTAAGAGTGCAGCTGTGAATACCCATATATGTAGATGATACTACAAAATTAAGGTGGAATACCATAAATATTGCTCAAGTGAGTTTTGAACAAGCTGAGTAGCTATTGTCCTTCACAGACTTGTAAGTAACGTGACGTTTGTGTGTCGTTGCATGATTTAGAAATGGTAAAGTTGACTAAACTTGTATTATGATGCTAATCTGCTGAGCTGAGGTCAGAATGCCGTGAAGCAAAATTTGTCGGTTTGCAGTCATGGTGTCTGGGTGTGAAATATGAAGGTGTAATCACAAATGTGATATCTGTCGTATGAAATAACACATTTATCAATGATAGAAATCCTGACATTTCACCCATGTATAATTTATGTCATTTTTTTTTTATCTGTCTTCCATGTTAGCAGATTCTATATGTATTTGTCACTAGAAGGGGAACAAATCAGGAACACAAGATTTTCATAAGAAACTTAATGATTTTCCTTACTGGACCAAAAACAAAATCTTACTCGTTTAAAAATCAGTAGTAGAAGTGTTTTACTTGTACTGACTCTTGACCATTGTGTTTATTGCAGCTGCTGGATTACATCCGGGATTTGCCAGCTCTTCTGCGCCACGCAGTCACAGAGTTCTTCTCCATGGGAGGCCTGATATGGATGTTTCGTATGCGTGTCATTATTTGTTTTATTGCAGCGCTGTTATATTTTGTGTCACCACTGGACATTATCCCAGAAGCTGCGTTTGGTATTTTAGGATTTTTGGACGATTTGTTTATATTTTTGCTACTGGCGATATATGTGAGCATTATTTACAGACAAGTAATGGAGGCACGGGCACGCGCGGCTCCTCAGTGACTGCCAGAACCCTTATATCAGCGGGAGAACCAAGCTACAAAGTCAGTGGTAGTCTCTTCCTATTCAGTTTCTATTCTGCCAGGATGCAATCGCTGTGAGATCAAGTACAACTCATGCTGGCTGGCTGGGACGATCTGACAGTAACCTGCAGATAGTTGCGGGTTTCCTCCCACTATAATGCTGGCCGCCATTGGATAAGTGAAATATTGTTGAGTATGGCATAAAACATCAGTGAAATAAATAAGTAATCTGCTAGGTGATTATTCGCCTATGGTGAAGAGACTGAGACAAGTGAAGGACAATGTTTTTGTACAAAACGTACATGTATCGACGTATTGAAGAAATTTGTGAGAGAGAGGAAAGCTAATCTATTCTCATAACATAGTAAAGTGGTGCACCACAGTTGCCTTGTTTTCTTTAGCCCTACATTTAAATCTGAGATCTGGTTCATTCTTCCCAGCTTATCTTTCGTGTACATATGGAAGCTAAGCTGAGAACATGGCTAACTGATCTCAGAGCTACTGGTACCCTACATGTACTATGTGGCATCTGCTGGTTACTGTGATAAATTTTCTTGTTATTTTTACCAAAGCGCTTTCTAGTACAGTGCCCAAAATCACCCTAGCTTTGTCACTTTTTTCACAAGGTTAGATTAGGCGTTTAGTGGTTTGGTTTTAGATTAAACTTATATTTATTGGTTTGACCACCTTGGAGGAGACTTTAAGATATCTTTTTTTGAATAATTATAGAGGGGATAAAGTCTGTGATTGGCAGTGAGTTACTGATATCTGTAATTTCAACTATAATCAAGAGAATTAAAATTGCATGAATATCCCAAACCATGATAAAATGACTTTTCAGGCAATTTGTCTGAACCAACTGTTTCCAGTCAAAATCCCTCACATATGTATTGCATAAATAGCAAAGCATTACATAAGTTTTGGAATTAATTATTAATTATTGATCATATTTCAGTTTTTATTCTTCAGCCTCACTGGCTTGCTATGACTATCAGGCCCCTGACCATTGAGATTGCGGGTTCAAATCCACCTTTAGCTATTTTGACTTGGCCTTGTCAGCATGTCTCGGGTAAAATAGGTGGATTAGGTCAGTGGTCTACTTCCAGGGTAGGGTAACCTTCACTTTGCTGGAGTAATATATGAGAAAGATTAAGATAAAGATATTGTATGCTTCTACATACAGGGATAAGTATGCATTTCTCAAACCTTCAAATTTTGTCAATTTATATGTTTTTTATGGCTTAACATTAATGTGCTGTACTGTGGAAAACAGTATGCGTGGATATACATTTTATTTCTTGTGTTGTTATCACCGTGGTGCATCTGCATTAGTGCTTATATGTGACGTTTGCTGTGCAAATGTTCCCTTTGTTATATCAGTGTGAAAGTGTGATTTTAAGAAAAAATAGTTTCATTCTATTTCAGGTAACAGTGTTTAATTTTTTTTCTCAATATTTTGTTACCGGTATTTCAATTCTTGTGGAATTGAGTGAATAAAAATGAGGTCCATATGCAAGTTTAAATATATGTGGGTGGACGTTGTTTGTCCTTACAATGTCACTAAAAAGAAAAAAAAAATGTTATGTCAGAGGCTTACGAAATGTGGGTGATGAACTTACGTAGTTATCTGAGGCTTCAAAAGGAAAATTCTTGGGCCTGAATTATATGCCAGCATTTTGGGGAGATGGTCATGGCTGTGTCGTTAAGATGCCTTTCACCACAAGGACACGAGGCATGGGTTCAATCCCAGCAGTGGAATTTTTGTGTAAATCTTCTATTCTCACTGTTCCTGGGTCCTTGTCGGTGACAATGACACACTAGTGGCTCTTCGCTTCTTTGTCTAGCATACACTGAAGACCATGTCATCAACCGGTATGTTTTCCATATCTGTATGCCAGAAGCAGGAAAGTTCATCAGTTACATGCCAAAAGTCTGGTTTTCATTCCCCGGCCATTCGAATATCCTCCACCCATAAACCTGACAGGCTTCAGAAGTGAAATATTCCAGAGTATGATGTGAATGTTTTCGTGCAATGTTGATATATTATTTTGATAGGTGTTTGTCGCCGTACTGAAGAATATTTCACTTATACGACGGCAGGGAAAAACCGGGCAGAGCCTGGTGAAACCCACAGGCAGGTTGCATGTTGCATCTGACATTGATTCTGTGCCATTTGTTAATTAAAGCAGTCGTTCGTAACACTCCAGCTTTAATGGTTTAAAGCTATAAACCCATTTCTATCCAGGTTCTTATGGTCAGTTGAGTTGAGACGGTCTTAAGCTCTTATGTACAGAGTTTTAAATGCCCATCTTGCAGCAAACATTAACAAAACCTTGGCCAACAAAGTGTTCTGCCACTGGGGAACAGCTGTCAGACGGTTCATCAGGTATCTGGCAAAGCTGAAATGGAGACACATTCTACAAGGTTTCTGCCCAGTAAACTCTGGCCTGAAATCTGGCCACAGTCACATATTTATTTATTTATTTATTTATTTGTTGTTCAACCTGTGATAAAGAATTTGATTACTTCTATGATGGCAGTCAGTTTTATGCATGAAGGAAACCAGAGTGCCTGTAGTACACCACTGACCATTAGCAATGCACTGGGGAGCTTTCTCACCAGTGTGCCTGCAGTAAATCACTGACCATTAGCAAGGCACTAGGGAGCTTTCCCACCAGTGACATCTCCACTGAACTTCATGTAAGATCTCACAAAGGCCTGAGAAAAATGGAGGCAGCAAGTCATTTAAGTCCAATTGTCTTGATTATAGCTTGAAATAATTGATGACATAAATGACATTGCACATGTATTCAAACAATGAACTTTTACATTTTGACTGCCATTACCAATATATCTGTACATGGCGTTGAAAGAATCCACAATCAGGTCAGAGAAGGAATAACATGTACAAAACATACATGACAGAGTTAGGTTTATGTATAAAATGAACTGTAAAGATATCTCTTCGCGAGAATATATATTATTTATTTATTTGGGGTGACATGTATAAAACCATTAGGAAACACATGTACATGAAATAGGCTTGGGATTCTATATCTACTACAATTTGACTAAGGCACTTACGACAACCGTGTCCAACATACCCTAATTCTCCTAATTACTGGGACATTGGGATATTAGCCCTGCTGAAAGTAAAATATTACATTTCTTTCCTAGTTTTTTGAAACGGTAAAAACATGGATATGTTGGGCATTAGATGATCTAACCATGGCAGGAAAAAGAAACTTTGCATCCCTGCTAGGTTTACATGTATGTTAGCTAAAAAAGGCAGATTCAGAGTCCCAAAAGCTAGAAGAATTAGGGTAACCCAAAAATAAAGCAAAAATTAAATTAAATGTCTGATAAACATTTAGTTTTCATTTTGAAATGGATATAAAATCTTCATTAAGTAGTGGTACCAGACAAACACATGATTATTGATCTCACTGCAACTATCCTAGAGATTAAGATGCAGCTAATTATGGAACAGATTTACACAAAATCAACATCTGCATTCTTCTAAACTTGAACAGTGTTCTGCAGTTCTTTATACTAGAAGAAAACAAAGAAAAATCACTACCAGATGACGCATGTAAATGTTGTTAACATCAGTTTTTCCATCGGAAAAAATGATCACTTCCATGTTTAATGATTCATATCTTCAAGTAACAGTTCATAATAACATGCTGAGTTTTGCAAAGCTTATCTCAACGAACTGTCAAACACTGGGCCTTGCCACTGAGAAGATAAACTTCGGGTTCTCACAGTGTCATCTAAAAAATGACAAGAATTAAAGCTGTCATAAAACTATCAAAGTTTGCCAATTCTTTGTAGTTTTTGTTATTTTTTTTTTTTTTTACCTTCTTGCGTTTTGTCAGTCACATGTAAAATGCTTCAAATGAAGTTAGACGCAACTGTCAAACTCGGACACTAATTACACATGTAAAGTCAATTCTTCATCCAGACCTCTGTAAATCCATTATTAATATCAATAGGGTTCCAACAAAAGGAAGGCTTGGGGTAAAATATCATGCATAAACCAGAGAGGAATAGACACAAATATACATTATTACATAACTTTCAAGTCTCTGTCTTTTCAAAATATTTGAAATGCCTTGTAATAATTTTGTAAATAGCTGTAAGTCACAGTACTGTTTCTGCTTTGCATAAAAAAGGAAGGGTAAAGGAATTAAGTAGCATTCCCAGAACACTTTTTTTCACGTCAATTTTTACAACTTTGACACATTATTTATGTACAATAGCAAAGCCAATCTGATCTGTGTGATTCAAATGAACCCCTACGGTAATAGCACAGACCATTTCTCTTATTAAAAATGATGACTTGACAAAAAAGAATTTCCCATACACATGCATTCATTTTCAACAATACATGAATTCTTATGGCTGATATTAAAAGTTATATTCTTACACATCTTTCATAACCAATGAAATTTGCAATGTTCTGAAGTTCTCTTCAGAACATCAGAAAAATTGAAATCTCACATGGTAAAAGACATTTCTGATCACCACATGAAAAATGTATGGTACTTACACATAAACATGTATATGGAGCAAAAAATAAACATTTCTCTTAAAACTTTCACCAGAATGGCCACATATATGTACATGGTAATCAAATATATTCATCCACGACTAGACTTCTTTCCGCTAGTCTTGATACCATGACACACCAGCACACAAACAGTCATGACAATAAATGCTACATTATTAACGACACAATTACAGATAAATAATTGTGATTTGCTATCAAACACGAAAGGTTTGATCTGGATACCACCACAGTCTGGGCTTTATACGACGCTACTACCAACATGATTCTTCTGCCAAAATCTGTTACAAATCATAAATATTTGGTGCAATGGCAGATAAGTAATAAACTACGCTTGTATGTAAGGCTACTTTCACGTCATCTAAAATAAAAAATCACATTTTATGGCTACAGATTGGTAATACACGTACAGTTAAAATGCAGAGCTATCCCCCTTCCTCCCATCAAAGGAAAAACGGAAATCCTCTCTTTCCTGGCCTTCTTATTAGCATAGCACCGTCAGCAGTATATCATCATCAGCAGTCAATACTAAACAACAGACTCAGAGCAGTGTCTAATGATGCAAACACCTGGGGTGCTCTGAAAATTACAAGCGTCATCAATGAACATTAAATGATAGACTGTACCCTATTTGCTGACACCAATACAATCTCAGTTACAGTTTGCTAAAACTACTTTACACCAATGCAATCAACAGTCAATACCAGCTCATGGATTTCGTCATGTGTCATGTAGATACAGTCACGGGCATACATCTCCACCCAAGAAGTCAATACGAATTACATAACATTGTCACTGTCGCTGATGTGCTTTTTACCAACTACATTTAGCTCCGTGACTCCATGATCCCTCCCTCTTAAGATCATCCCATCTTATACCTCAGGAAGGCATATTTCAGTATCTCTGCAGATAATGTGACAATCTAGAAGAAGCATTAAAATCCACAAGAAGCTAGCATGTCATACCTATAAAATATATATATATATGTATGTGTAAAAAGGTTACGCGAGGGGAGATGTTTAACATTTTCTAGATGTATGATACACCGTAATTTCTCACAAAAGTGCGTTTCCAGAAGCAAATAACAATCAACAACAGCCGTACATGTACATCTGTGCCCAATTTCACTGAAACAGGCCTTCTAGTGCAAATGTCTTTAAGCTAAAAGACAACCTGATGTGTATTTATGACATACTTTCTTTTATGAGCCTAAAAGGGTATGCAAAAGGGTATTCTGTGGTACCCAAACTAGCTGATAAAATTTAGTGTTTAAACTTTTTAACAATATTTTTAGAAATAGCCTCCAAATGTGAGCAAAACTGAACTATAAATCATTTTCAGAAGACATTTAAACACCCAAAGTGGGCCCACTTGACAAATTCCAGGTCTGTGCTCTTCCCTGATTCTAAATATTGAATAGTTCTTCATTTGCACAAGCTTACATACACCTCAATTTTGAGATAATTTCAAAGTGAGGATAGCCCAGTGTTACATGTACCTGCATAAAAGTTTCAAAGCATCAAAATAGTGTCAGATTTATCAAATGAAAAACATCACAGCCAAACTTATAAGTTAAAAAAAAAAAAAACGTGAAATTTTAGAACCTGTTAACTATGACTTTGACAGTTTCCAGTACAAACAATGTTATTGGAATTTATTTATGAACATTGTAATCATCGATCACATTGCATAGGTGCAAAAGTTGAACAGCTGGGGTTGATTGTCAGATAGCAGTGTGGAATGACAGCAGAAGTAGATTATACCCTCATTCCCAGGCCTCTTGTCTACATGGATCATTAAGCATAACACCGTGTCAACAATATTACAGCCATACTGTGGAGATCTTCCTGTTAGAAATCACAGGCTGAAGATGTGACAATGGATAACTGGATACCTTTCATCTTTATTTTTACTGCATTGTGTGGGTTGGGCATGAGTCTATGGGGCTGCTGACTTATCACACGTGTTAATATCTTGTATCCTCAAGACTGTCATGACAACTGGGGTGTGAGAGAGACAGAAGTGTGGGTGGGGAGAGATAGGGAGAGATAGGAAGTGGTGGTGGTGGTGGTGGTGAGGGGGAGGGGTGGTGTTGCGGTTGAAGACATACACCATCACGTGTGTCATCTGCTTTCTTCATGCAGGGGTCTCTCATCATTGTCCTCCATGTAAGGCCTTTTCTTCTGGCAGGCTGAGCACCTCCTAAGCTGCCATTGCACGGCCAGTAGCACTAACGGAAGGATACACAGGACGCAGACGCCGGCCATGACGTAAGCCACAACGGTCAGAGTGGAGTTGTCCTTTACCGGCTTCACATAGGCACACTGGGTAGAGTTACCTGAGAAATACAACACACAGATGAAACAGCAATCAGCAGAGCCAGTGATGGTCAGGGTAAGGGTGAAACAAGTTACAGTCGCAAAGTGATGCCATTTCCTGCCTCCACATGGAATGTACTCCTTACAAAATACGAACAGATTTAACCAGAATATCCATGCCTTAAATATCATAAAAAAACCACCATGTTAAGTTCATGTACCTGAAAGACGTGATTTAACCATTTTGGGGAGTAACTATTGAACTGAATGTCATGAAAATTAAGAAAGCACAAGTCCAGGTCATATGAACAATCTCTACAAAAATTTCATGGAAATCTGTGTAGTACAGTTGGAAGCAATGTTGCATGCCATGTATTTAGGACAGTTGTTTAAGGACAGACAGTGATTACAGTGTAATAAAACACATTCAAAACTGCTGACAGACATTAAAAAATTCCTCTAATACATTGTTTAATCATTATATAATCCTACACAGCAGTAATAATACTCCAGTCCTTCCAAACACATCTCATTTTGACAATTATGACAACACCCGCCACTTTACTTTCAATAACTGTCCAAGATGCAACATCCAAATTATGACTTGCGAGACTGAGAGATGTAAACTTATGCTGCTTTCATTGTTTCTTGTTGACTGGCTGCTTCTCAGAAGTTCAGTGTGAAGAGCGATTAATTGAATTCCTAATCGTATCCATAACCACCTGAGAGCAGCGTGAACTTCAAAACTCCTTCAAGACTTTTACCAAAAGAAACCTGGCTGCAATGATACTTTAAGGAAATATTTTCCTCAGTGATTACCTTTATAGTGGTAAAGGCCTTGTATGAAAGACTTGGAGGTTGCGCACCGGGATTTTCCAAAACCAATGGTTTTGTTTTTGCGATTGAACACCGTATAAAAGGCCTCCATGACAACAGCTCCCAGAACAGTTCCTGCAGACGACAACACAGACATGTACATGCATATCAGACCCACAGCATAAATTCTCATGCACTGCCTGGTAAGGCAAGTTTTAGATTAGATTCCAATCTGTGTTTCTACGCCTGAATTTATAACTAAATGTCCCACAAGCAAGAAAAGGGTGATTGCTATGCTTCTACTTTCAGATACCCAGTTGCCATTTATTAATTTTGCTGACTGTGAAATTATGCTTAGTAAAGTTTATCAGTGAATGTAATTTTTCTGGTAACACTGATCATAACAATTTTCTTGCATTCTTGCATTTAACTCATACTCAAATCACTGATGTGATTGACTGATTGATTTGAATGTTATTTTAACGCCCTACTTAAGCCTTTTACTATGTCTCGCCCCTCACAGCAGGTCAATTCTACACTCACTAGCCTGCGAGCCACTCCTATCGGTTCGCTTAGTTACAAATGTTCAGTGCCTTACAACTGGTTGTTGCTACACGTCCATTTAAGTCCGTGCTGACTGGTAAACTGGTATTCTAAAAGTTCCCTTACAGCTGAAGAATTCCCGTTGGGAGAGAGTTAAATATTCTGTGATGAAAGAGTTAACTGTACTATGTACTATGGTGATCAATTTTAAGGGTAGAAGAAACTGAAGTGCTCCCTGTAAACCACTAGCAATGATGTAAGCCAGCTTGGATGAGTGGTGTTCAACTAATGTTCGACTGCACAAACAGTCATACAGGTGTTATCAGCCGATTGTCGTCACCAAGGGCCCACATAAAGGTTCCAAAAGAGGCCATCCTTCAAATTTTAAAAGTTATCTTGGTGTATAGATTTATAAACTAACTCTGTTTCATCAAAGTCTTTAATACAACACTTATTATTTAGATAGTTGTTTAATGCCTTACCTCACCGTTACAATGGCAGTCAGTTTCATGGGTGGATTAAAACTAGTAAGCCTGGGGTAAACCACTAACCACTGGCAAGATACTGACAATATTTACCACGTGTGACACACAAATCTGCACACCACACTCGTGGAATGCGAGTGGTTTTCCCCGCATGTAAGGAACAGCCTTATAAGCGTCGCTGACAGTTTAGTGTCACCAAGGTCCTCAGAATACTGAACACAGGAGAATCTGCCTGTCCTTGCCTTTGACAGAAAAGCCTCCTAACCACCTGGCCATGATAAACTTCCCTGATGATAATTCATCTACTCGATAGGTGTTTCACGCCGTACTGAAGAATATTTCACTTAAACGACGGCGGCCAACATTACGATGGGAGGAAATCAGGCAATGCCCAGGGGAAGCCCACGACCATATGCAAGTTGCTGGTGGACCTTCCCATGAATTGCCGGAAAGGATGCCAGCATGAACTTCCCTGATGACATTTGCTTGGTGGTTACCAAACAATGTACTTGCTGACTCCATCATCCCTCACACTTCACAGGATGAATCAATTTTTCTTCATTGCTTCTATTTCTCAAGTCTAAATCTGGGAATGAATTTGATTCCATATTTAAGGAACATTTCAAGGGTCATAACTCTTACAACTGTATATGTAGATGGAGCATCACAGAAACTGTGAATAGTTCTGCATTTCCTGTCACATAAGTTAGCAGCGGTGAAAAGGCCAGTTATTGCACATCTGAAATAGTCGCTACCAGTGGTAGATTGCAGGACTGATCTAGTTCTCAGACTGGGTAATGATTACTTGTCACATAATGAACTTATCGGCTTGTATATTTTTTATTAGCTGTTTTAATGACCTAATATTTTGGCTTTGACTATTAAGGACACATTTTGCTTGATTCAGAGAGTTTTATTCATATAATAATACTAATAATGTCTTTATTTCCTGAGGGTAATGCAACTCAGTCAATTTATTATTGATCTTCCCTGAGGCCCTCCACAAACACACATTTATAAACACTGACACAATATACTAACTGAACTAAAATGAAAACTGAAGGAAATACAAAAGATATAATATTTAAACAAATATATCGTAAACCGGGTTATGGAACTCAGGAGCTATGTACAAGGCAGGTTATTGTAAATCTTCAACTTTTCTGATCATTAATGCCATTCTTGAAGGCAAGTGAATGTATATAGTTATTGTAAAAATGAAGCCATAATTGATTTGTTTGCGTCACCACAGTTATAAGCTTCATAAAACCACCAGGACCATTGTTCTAGACCCTACAGTTCTCCAAGAAAATTCTGAAATATTGTTTTCAGAGGTGGTAGTAAAGACTGAAGAATTAAGGTATAATTATATAATAATGCAGCTATCTTTCAGATACATGTATATGGGTTAAGCACTTGTCGTACAGGTGTTGGAAATTCTGTATTGAGGAGACACATTGGAGAGTAGTAGGGAGAGCATTCTAGTTCAAACTTCCAGAATAGGAAAGCCTCCGTTTGAACATTTCAGAATGAGAAAAAGGGGCACTTGGTTGCATTGTTTTACTTGATCTTAGCTGTCTTTCTAGTCCTTCTTTTATATGAAACACATTTTTCATATATTCAGGGAAAGAGTCATTCAGAGATTTGTAGATAGTTAGATCCTTATGATACTGAATGATTTTACATATACTTTTCCATGTTAAGGCTGAAAACATTTCAGAGGTAGTCATACTTAAAGTGTTTTACAGTTTGTTTGGAAGGTACATGTAGGATGATATCCTACAGGAAAAGGTAAGTTTTAGCACCAAAAGTAATATATTTTGCCTGTAAAATGTAAAATGTAAGATATTTTACTGTACATGTTGTTCTGTTTTTATCCTTTTTCAGTAGATACTTTCACCTTCAATTATACTGAATGGTGTTAAATAACACATACCATATATTATGATGATTTCCGAACGAAGAAAACCTGATGATGTATTCAACTGCCACCAGGTTTCAAACGAACAGGTCATATGCTTCCTATGAGCAATCCTGGCCTCAGTAATAACCCATAAAAACATTTGCCATGGATCGCTCAGCATGATATTTCCAGAAGCCGGCTGATTGGTTAAAGATTCATAGGTCATGTATGCCTGTAATTGAATGTGCTTGATAAGAATATTTTGTTTCAAGATAAGATTCTCTGTCATTGTACCACAGCGTGTTCTCTTCGAGCTCTGTTAATCATGCTGTCTAACTTCATAGTATAAAACCTGTTACCAGAGTAGATATACTCCAAAGGAATTTCCAATCCCCCTTCTCGATATCTGATCATCTTTTCATTCATGAAGTGATTTTGCGTTCAATTTCCGCCCTTTCAAATCGTGACGGCATTCGGCATAACCCGTCATAAATGCCGTTGTTAATTGGATTATGATGGCAAAATATATGGTGTGAATGACCTGCTGCTGTTGATTTATCTGAATATTTGCTCGTCGCGGTGGTCGCTAGAAAAAAAAAGTGGTAGTTTTGTTCTTTTCTTCCAAAATTTCGTACGTGGCCGAAAATGGCTTGAAAACTGATTCACTGGATGCAACAGTTGCTCACCCCGTGGCTATTTTTAGAACATACGTTGTGCAGGCATGAACAGAGAGTTCGCTGCGCAGATTTCTGAAACAGTTATTTAAATGGTGAAGTCGCAAAAAAGCTGAAAAATGGTGACTTCTGTCTATTAAGTATGAAGTGGATGATGATGGCTTTGCATGCTCTCAGAAAAAGCCTGAATATATTCAAGAGATAGTAGGTCAATAAAATAGATCTCGAATTTGATGGAATTGCTTTCGATGAGGTCCACACTCGTGTCGTGCAATCTTACCTGTATTCAAAATTGATAAAAATGAAAAATTTTTATGTCCTTGAGGGCTGTATGATGCAGACTGAAGTGGAAACCAAAATGAAAACATCATAATTTTCAAGATGTTTTTGATACACCCTTACATTTCAGGGCCAACAGTAGTTTAAAACACTTCTCAAAATGGTTGCCAATGGTGAGCCGTTTGAAGTTCTCACACCTGATCTGAACACAAGGCTTCCAGTTAACTAGTTTCATTAGTAAGGGTGTAGATGAAGAAGATAGGATTCGAGATTCAACTGGAAAACGGCACAAATATGGGCAAAAAAAGTGAGTTGACGTGTCACTTCGAGATAGGAGATCTGTAGCGATTTTTTTCATTATGGATGATGGACTTGGGGTTGTGATAAATGTCAGAATTTTAAAACAACACCCTGAGTAAGTGGAATACCTGTGCATGCAGAATCACAAGAGAGCAGATGCTTTGTGCACATGTTAAACAATGCCATTCAACCTAAAAACGGGTTCTCTGAAAATGTTGTCGTGATGCGATAAAATTTACCCGACGGCCTTTTTTTTGCCCTCATCAATTGAGTCACCACAAATTTTAACCAACTTATCCGCGGTTATGGTGCCGGGAGATGAAACAGTTACCAACCATGCAACCAGGTATATGAACACACCAGTGTACTTGACAACACAGTGAAAACGAAGCAAACACAACGTAATGACCATGTTGAACTGATGAGCAAGCTATGTTTTCGGGCGTGCTACCTGGTAACAAGGGAGGTACATTGTTGTTTGAAACAACAACAACATGGCAAATGCCACATCGGTATAACAGTAATCCCTTATATATTTCAAAAGGCCGCATGTCACTTACGAAAAGGAATACAGAATACAGCTATAATTAGTCTCTAGTGAGGAATTCTGTTGGCTTAATTATGCCGTCTCTTTGAGCAGAGCGGCCTTCCATCACCAGCGGAGGCTCTCGAAACTGTCTGCCGCGCACCTGCTGTGATCAAACTCGCCGCCAGCTAGTGAGTCACGTGACCATTAAGGTGTTGATCCTTGGTCATAAGTCGTCATTGTGTATGGTATGTAAATGTTCTCACCTGAATCTGAACTGGATATAGCAAACTTGAAACACTCTTCATCTTGGGATATATCTGATAAATCAACAGGACGGAGATAATGCTGAAAGAATAAGTGAGTTATGTAGAGGACAAAGATAATGCTGAATCAATAAGTGAGTTATGTAGAGGACGGAGATAATGCTGAAACAATAAGTGAGTTATGTACAGGACAAAGATAGTGCTGAAACAATAAGTGAGTTATGTACAGGACGGAGATAATGCTGAAACAATAAGTGAGTTATGTAGAGGACAAAGATAGTGCTGAAACAATAAGTGAGTTATGCAAGGGACAAAGATAGTGCTGAAACAATAAGTGAGTTATGTAGAGGACAAAGATAATGCTGAAACAATAAGTGAGTTATGTAGAGGACAAAGATAGTGCTGAAACAATAAGTGAGTTATGTACAGGACAAAGATAATGCTGAAACAATAAGTGAGTTATGTACAGGACAAAGATAGTGCTGAAACAATAAGTGAGTTATGTACAGGACGGAGATAATGCTGAAACAATAAGTGAGTTATGTAGAGGACAAAGATAGTGCTGAAACAATAAGTGAGTTATGCAAGGGACAAAGATAGTGCTGAAACAATAAGTGAGTTATGTAGAGGACAAAGATAATGCTGAAACAATAAGTGAGTTATGTAGAGGACAAAGATAGTGCTGAAACAATAAGTGAGTTATGTACAGGACAAAGATAATGCTGAAACAATAAGTGAGTTATGTACAGGATGGAGATAATGCTGAAACAATAAGTGAGTTATGTACAGGACAAAGATAATGCTGAAACAATAAGTGAGTTATGTACAGGATGGAGATAATGCTGAAACAATAAGTGAGTTATGGACAGTTTTACTCCCCATCTCAGGCGTTCACATAATGCACGCTATTTATGACTAATGTATGACCATTACTTCATCCAAACTTTAACAATTACATGTTGAGAAGTCAACAAAAATCATCATCACAAACATAGAAAAGGAAATGTTTCAGAGAGGGTTAAAGATATATATAAAAGAATGGAAACAAGGAAATTCAGAGAACTTACTTCCCATGCTGAGTCACCAAATAGTTATGGATCAAGCTGGGTTTTGAACATGATCTGACAGATCACAAAATGAGTCTACATGTATAATAAAATCACAATATTTATAGTAGTTATTGTAGAGAAACCATCAATTACTCAGAAAGAAGGAGATTATTTAGAACACAAACGTAATGAATGG
The DNA here is from genome assembly GCA_016165875.1 of Acanthopleura granulata. Lineage (NCBI taxonomy): Eukaryota > Metazoa > Mollusca > Polyplacophora > Chitonida > Chitonidae > Acanthopleura > Acanthopleura granulata. The sequence continues at coordinate 1,649,355 of JABBOT010000022.1, read as the reverse complement.
CCCGGACTAGTTTTTTAACAGGATCTGAGGTTCCACAGGGCCAATCAGCGCACAAAATCTGAAAAAATTCGGACAATATTTAGAGTGGTTATTCCAAGGAAACCAAACCTTGACTCCACTGCCTTTGTTACAACATTGAATAATAAAATATAAACAATGACGGCACAACTTTTTAAAAAACAGCACGACATAAACTTACATGAGGGAACAGAACCAGCTTGAAGACTGAGTTGTGGGTATGGGATAGGGAGAGACTGATGCTGGAGAAGTCTGAATACCCAGAATCCTCTTTACTCCAACACATGCTGTCATCTCCGTTCCAAAACTCACTTGACGGAAACCGGGACATCTTGGAAACCTGAGTCACAAAACAAATGACAGTTTTATATCACTCCGATGATACTTGGCTCTAACTGTCTGAGTCCCAGAGAAAAGGGTCATTCCTGCCCATTGGCTATTTGGGTCCAGGCAGAATTAACCTTTTATTCTCTTTTAATGCATGAATACTACAAGTTTGTCAAAAAAACATCACTGCAGAGGCAGGCATGATCAGTGGACTACACAGCTTAGGTGGGAATGGTTCCCAATTGTTTGAATAACAGGAGCTAACCTGCAAATCTAACTAGTGAAAAAATTGCTAAAAAATACAAGTTAGTGACCAATAATAACAGTAATAAATTATAACTATGATACACACATGTAAACCGCAAAGATAATATCAGATTTTGTTCCAGCTTAATTTGACAAAACCAAGTTGAGCAGAAAAAAACAATCTCAAGTTAATAACATCAAGAGCTATATTTTGATGCGGTCAACCACTTACCTTGAGCTTTGATTTTATTCTCTCCACAACTTGGTTATACACTTTAACTGGAAGGCGCAAATTGGTTGTTCCACTATCCACTATTGTTTTATCAAAATTGTACTGAAATCAGAAAAAGGCAATGTCTCAATGCCCATCTGTGGCAGGGACACTGAATATGATGAGCCTATTCGTAATCTATGCCATCAATGACATTGCACAAATTCTTTCACACTTCTTATATTAGGTGTGATTAAACTTCCTGTGAGCTTAAATCATACAATATGTACTTCTGTACAGAAAAGTGAATCTGACGTTAAGTTACTGATTTCCGGCCTCACTTCTTAGATTAGCTGTGATTAAACTTCCTGTGAGCTTAAATCATACAATATGTACTTCTGTACAGAAAAGTGAGTCTGACATTACGTTACTGATTTCGAGCCTCAGAAATGTTGGCGACATGTGAATGTCGACATGCATCATCAATTCACACATCTGACAGCATTTAATTCTGTCAACTAGAAAAAATGTACAGCTGGTGATAATTTTCAGTTTAGTTATTTTAAAGATCTTTAAATGCTGATGCCGACTTCTTTCCAGCCTAATCAATCCAAACTAACCAGGGTGTTTCCAGTGAATTTATCCTGTAGATAACAGAAATGAAGAACAGAGGCATGAAGGTTTGTAGGAGAGGGTAAGCGTGTAATGCCTGCATTGTATTGAAGTAAATGACAGTGAATGGCAGGCAAGACGGCTACAGTACTTGTATGACAATGCTTAGCATTAAAACTGGGCCTCACATCACGAGGCCATCACAAAGGCACTGTGTACCAGACCATCCCAGTAGTCAGGACAGAAGGACATACACAAAAACCAAACAGACAGAGGGAAATGCTCAGCATTAAAACTGAGCCTCACATCACGAGGCCATCACAAAGGCACTGTGTACCAGACCATCCCAGTAGTCAGGACAGAAGGACATACACAAAAACCAAACAGACAGAGGGAAATGCTCAGCATTAAAACTGAGCCTCACATCACGAGGCCATCACAAAGGCACTGTGTACCAGACCATCCCAGTAGTCAGGACAGAAGGACATACACAAAAACCAAACAGACAGAGGGAAATGCTTAGCATTAAAACTGGGCCTCACATCACGAGGCCATCACAAAGGCACTGTGTACCAGACCATCCCAGTAGTCAGGACAGAAGGACATACACAAAAACCAAACAGACAGAGGGAAATGCAGGCAAAATCCACAGCAGGTTAACACTTACCTCTTTACAGTCCATGTTTAAACTCTCAGCATCCACTTCTACATTGGTTATCACCACTTCGTAATACCACTCTCTGTGTATGGGTGAGGTAAAGAGGGGGCCCTCATACAGGGACTCGTCCACACCACCTATAATCTGATCATAATGAGATAACACATCAGTAATCACCACCTCCTATGTGTAATACCACTCTCTGTGTATAGGTGAGGCAAAGAGGGGACCTTCATACAGGGACTCGTCCACACCGCCTATAATCTGATCATAATGAGATAACACATCAGTAATCACCACCTCATACATGTAATAGAACTCTCTGTGTATAGGTGAGGCAAAGAGGGGACCTTCATACAGGGACTCGTCCACACCACCTATAATCTGATCATAATGAGATAACACATCAGTAATCACCACCTCTAAATCCACATCACCCATAACCTGATCATAATGAGATAACACATCTGTACTATATGTGAAATAGCTCTCTCTCTGTACCAGTGAGGTAAAGAGGGGACCTTCATATAGGGACTCGTCAACACCACCTGATGTTGTAAATGAAGTCTTCAGAGATTAACCCAAGCCTGACCATAACGAGATAACACATCAGTAATCACCACCTCCTATGTGTAATACCACTGTCGGTGTATGATGAGGTAAAGTGGGGACTTTCATACAGGGACTCGTTCTCTCCACCTATAACCTGACCATAACGAGATAACACATCAGTAATCACCACCTCCTATGTGTAATACCACTGTCGGTGTATGATGAGGTAAAGTGGGGACCTTCATACAGGGACTCGTTCTCTCCACCTATAACCTGACCATAACGAGATAACACATCAGTAATCACCACCTCCTATGTGTAATACCACTGTCTGTGTATGATGAGGTAAAGTGGGGACCTTCATACAGGGACTCGTTCTCTCCACCTATAACCTGACCATAACGAGATAACACATCAGTAATCACCACCTCCTATGTGTAATACCACTGTCTGTGTATGATGAGGTAAAGTGGGGACCTTCATACAGGGACTCGTTCTCTCCACCTATAACCTGACCATAACGAGATAACACATCAGTAATCACCACCTCCTATGTGTAATACCACTGTCGGTGTATGATGAGGTAAAGTGGGGACCTTCATACAGGGACTCGTTCTCTCCACCTATAACCTGACCATAACGAGATAACACATCAGTAATCACCACCTCCTATGTGTAATACCACTGTCTGTGTATGATGAGGTAAAGTGGGGACCTTCATACAGGGACTCGTTCTCTCCACCTATAACCTGACCATAACGAGATAACACATCAGTAATCACCACCTCCTATGTGTAATACCACTGTCTGTGTATGATGAGGTAAAGTGGGAACCTTCGTACAGGGACTCGTTCTCTCCACCTATAACCCGACCATAACGAGATAACACATCAGTAATCACCACCTCCTATGTGTAATACCACTCTCTGTGTATGATGAGGTAAAGTGGGAACCTTCATACAGGGACTCGTTCTCTCCACCTATAACCTGACCATAACGAGATAACACATCAGTAATCACCACCTCCTATGTGTAATACCACTCTCTGTGTATGATGAGGTAAAGTGGGGACCTTCATACAGGGACTCGTTCTCTCCACCTATAACCTGACCATAATGAGATAACACATCAGTAATCACCACCTCCTATGTGTAATACCACTCTCTGTGTATGATGAGGTAAAGTGGGAACCTTCGTACAGGGACTCGTTCTCTCCACCTATAACCCGACCATAACGAGATAACACATCAGTAATCACCACCTCCTATGTGTAATACCACTGTCGGTGTATGATGAGGTAAAGTGGGGACCTTCATACAGGGACTCGTTCTCTCCACCTATAACCTGACCATAACGAGATAACACATCAGTAATCACCACCTCCTATGTGTAATACCACTGTCGGTGTATGATGAGGTAAAGTGGGGACCTTCATACAGGGACTCGTTCTCTCCACCTATAACCTGACCATAATGAGATAACACATCAGTAATCACCACCTCCTATGTGTAATACCACTGTCGGTGTATGATGAGGTAAAGTGGGGACCTTCATACAGGGACTCGTTCTCTCCACCTATAACCCGACCATAACGAGATAACACATCAGTAATCACCACCTCCTATGTGTAATACCACTCTCTGTGTTTGATGAGGTAAAGTGGGGACCTTCATACAGGGATTCGTCCACACCACCTGTAATATGATCATAATGAGATAACACATCAGAAATCGCCACCTCATACATGTAATACCACTGTCTGTGTATGGATGAGGTGAACAGGGGACCTTCATGCATGTGAAATGCTTCTTACTTCCAAATCAGCAGATCAACACATTATTTTCACCACAAAGTCTGGAGGGTCTTAACATCAGTGTCCATGACCTTTCCTATAATGCTTACCTTACATTTCAGAGAACGCTGGGTAATGCCCACCAAACATATTGTCAAGCCTTTCATTCCCCGAGGGTGGCTAGAGCCTGAACTGTCGGGCGTAAACGTTAACTAGCTGTGACAAGGGACTGGGATTAATCTCTGAACACTTCATTTACAACATCAATACAGCTCCATAATAATACTGAGCAGGGACAGGCAATCACAAGTAATTAGGCTGGCTGATCACACTTATACATGTAGTGCCAGACCACAAGGGCAGGGTAATCCTGCAAAGTGTCACTTTCAAAGCAGTGTGCCGAGTAATAAATCTCAGGCAAATGGCACACGTGAGAAGACATGCTGTGAACAATTTGACTGACAATTTGATCACACACAGAATGCCTCACTTATACAACAGGTTAGTCACAACTCATAATCCTGTTCATCTCGATGGATGCATACTTGTCCTATTTTCTCAACCAAAATCTACAAATATTCATTACAGGGACTGACTCCAGATAAATGGAAGAACAGGTAAAATGGACATTAACACTGGACAATAAAACACCCCTTAATACTGTGTAGTAAAAGAAACGAATAAATAAAACCTGATGCTGCCCTGGAATGTTATAACCTCCCCCCCCCTCAACATACCTCTTTTTTTCAAGACACCTGTTACATTTGATTCATGAAATTCACTACATATGAAATACTAACGTGTGTATCGGGCCAGTTCTTTTTTAGTACATGATTTGAGGGCTTACATACTCGAATACTCGATGTTAGTTGTGAGCTCAAGATTCTCCAGCATGTGTTTTTTTAAAGATATAAGTAAACGGACCAGCTGACCAGCAAAAAAAGTTATCGCTATATACTCCTTGATTCCAGAGAGCATAATGAGTTTTTAAGAAATCATGGTAGACGTGTGGAATTGAAATGTCTCCAAAGCAATCTCCAGGGCATAAAAATAACTTTGCATTTCCTGACTTCATGTTTTGATGACTCAACTGGTTAAGCTGGCTTTATTTCTTTATTCTCTTCCCCTTTAAACTGATAGTCAGGAGAAAAAAAGGCAATGGAACTAACTACAATTACAAGTTGCGCAGCTGAGAACAAAGATAACAATAGAGACTCCTCTGCTAACTGTATTGATCTTTTCCATCTGTAAAACTTGAGCTCCTGTAACAAGGCTTCCCAGTTTAGCATTTGTAACTGTTAAATATCAAAGGATAGGCAAAGTTCTTCACATCACATGGTAATACCTTATTACTAATCAATGCAGGACTCATGGGAACTCAGTTGAGACCACTGTCTAATGAGGGAATTCAATTCTGCAGCAAACTTTCCCTTCTCACCTTCACAGACGCCAACTGTTAAGCAGAGAGTCCCTGTGGGGAAGGAGCCACAACCTTAAAACGACGTCAGGGAACTGATCGCTTCAAGCAGCGATATTAGCAGCGGTCGCAATAATCATCAAGGACATGCACAGATTCTGGATCAGACTTCTCCATGTCTGCTCTGAGCTTCACAAACAACGAAGCAGACGGAATTGGGAGAGGGGCACGACTTAAGAGTGGCCAATTAAAGCTGTACGGCCTCTGAGACAATTTGCGCCCCTGGCACCCACTCTCACTTCCCGTCTCTCAGCCAGGGATGAGCCGGCCCCTAATGATATTGTTCCTTGGCAACCAGCTCTCCCCAGAGGGAGAGCATTACATGGCTTCCGCAAACAATAATCACAAGTGTTAGGGATAAACGGCCGGGCTTTAGATCACTCCCCGAGGTGCACGCACTAAATTTAAAGGTTTCTTCTCATTACCTTTAACCGCTCATACCTCTTGCTTTGATAGAATACAAACAATTACCTTTGCCTGAAAGTATTTTCAATTGTACAGAGAAAATTCCAGTAACCCATTACTTCCGTGCCACAAGGCCTTTTTTTTTAACCAGAATCAATGTAGGCTTTTCCATTCATTCTCAAGAAATCCCTCCACCAATTTAAAACCTTTTCTGAAATTTGTTTACATGATACTCCTTGTCCAAAAACGGAAGCAGTGTCTAGACTGAGTGCTCAGATAAAAATCCAGTGTGAACTGGTTTTGTGTCCTACAAACGACAACTACAACTACAAACGACAGATATTTCAACACAAAAAAAGGAGATTTTATGACTTTACATCACCAAATCTGATAATTATTCATGACTTGAAGTTAATTCAAATGAGAAATTATGAAAACCAGTACTGTTCCAATAAAATTAATAAAGAAATAAAAATACACTCACGACCATTAATGCGATGAACACACCATAATACTAACATTGTACATACATGTAACCATGAAGATTGTGAGAGCAAAGAAAAGAAAATTCATGACATTTTTCAGGACTATCAGGACTGGAACATGTCTTCATGATTATTATTATTATTTTTTCTTCATGACTGTGTCAACACTGAAAAGGAAAAGCAAAATCTCAAAAGGAAAACACAGACAAGAGAGTATTTGTATGAAAGGGTTTCTGTTTTATGTTTACTATCCCAAACCAACTGCCCATCTCAAGTTGAATTTAAATGTGATCAACTGTTACATGGCCAAAGGGTTGGGTAACAGTATTTCCGTCACAGGTTTATCAGTGATGGTACAATACTATCTATAAATGTAGGATAATTAAACAAATTAAACCCACACACTGAAAACAGGAAATTGTCGCCTTGAAGTATCCTTTGAAAGATTTGAAATTGGCTTGTAATAACTGATATCAAATGTGACATTAGCTTAAACGCAGCTGTATGGAGGGAGTTCGGTGACAAGAGCTTGATATTTTCAAAATGAGGCTGCACTAGCTCCAGGTCCAGGCATGGGGACAAATGGCTCCATCCAATCACAAAAGCTTGCTCAATGTACATTTAGGCAAAGCTGCTTTCAAGAAAATCTGCCGATTACAAATTATCATCCACATTTAGATCAGTGTTAGTGGGGTGAGGAGTTCAAAACTTACTTCTGACAACATAAATGCATATTTTAGTCAAGAAATGACGTTTTCTGAAGTTTTGGGATTTATTTCCACATCCTTTTATAGGGATCACCTTCCACAGGGCTGACAAGTCAATTTCAGGGTGAAAAAACAGCAGACGCTCGTCCCTCTTCCACACAGTATATTAATCTCCATTAAGAAGTCAAAATATCTTTTAACAAGTTAAAACGTCATGTCTGTTACCAGAGGTCCAATTCAGGCTTGTTTCACACTTATTATCAGACTGTCTTTCACAAAAACTGTCATATTTTGCCAATGCACAGGAGATTATGTCTTTAAGCAATGACAGTGATGGGCAACGACAGTGCAGGGTGTTCAACGAGGTCCTCAAGAATATTTCAACCGCATTTGTTTGATGGCAGTCATGTTTATGGGTGGAGCAAACTCGAGTGCCCAGAAATAACCGCCAGAGAGCCCGTCGAAGACCAACAACAACATCCAGGTATGTGACAAAACTCATTAAACAAGAGACGCATCTGAACAGGTAACTTCACTGTTCAAAGTGGGCGGGGGTGGGGTATTGGATATCATGGCCGAGACGTTAGCGTGCTACAGCAGCACAATAACTGAGAGCCTCCCTCCAAAAGCATCACTGTGAGTTCAAGCCCACCTTACGCAGGCTTCCTTTTCAGATGTAAATGGGATGATCTGCGGATGGTCGTGGCCGCCTGTTGCATAAGTGAAATATTTTTAAGTACGGCGTGATTCTCCTCAAATAAATCAATAATCATTGGTCATAAGCCTGACAATCACAGAAGACAGTGCTTCAACCATCTGTGACTGTAAGACGTCGGTGAGAAAGGAGGAAGAGTACAGATTTGTCTCCTGAGAGTTAAGCTGGAAAAAACAAAACAGCTCTCAAATCAGCCGTGAACCATGAAAAACTGCTGTAAATACAAGTTCGCCACTGGAACACTGCTTGTAACCGGACTTGTAACAAGACCACCCCTAACCTAAATCTCATCACACCAACTGTACCTATACTGCAACAAACAGACAAGCCACAGGGTAAAAGTTTATAATGGGCCTTGGGCAATCCTTACGAAGAATGAGGATGAGGCAGACGATGAGGCAGGGGAGAGCCTCTGACTCCTCTAACTGTCTGAAGATTTTGACCGTGACTAAGTTGCACACTTCTGCTGATTCCAAGAGTTCTACTGATTTTAGAGATGTATTTTGAGGTTTGTTTGGTAGGCAGGACCATATTCAGCTTGGAAAATGTAAGTCTCAGCATCAAATTTAATATGTTATGACTTCAATTCGCCTCTAAAAATGCACTTCTTGGGGGCGAAATTTTAGGTCATTTAGGGTAGTCCAGGGTGACTGATGAGGTAGTATGCCCTGACTGGTTTGGTTCTGGCCTTACGTCAGAAGGTTTACAGGGAGACATGAAAGATTGCTGCTCCAAGCTCAGTTCACTTTGCTCCTCCCTTGATCCTGACAACCATCATTACATCAATGAAATATTCCTGGAGTCACCAAGTGTAAAACACACAGATTACAAATCATTCCTATGAAAAACAGTTCCAAGACTTACACAGATCGGAAACAATGCACGCCACTGATACTTGGGGCCTATTGCTTAAAATCCTAAACTACACCAGAAGAATTATTTTTTCCACAGGCAAGCACAAGTCATAAAATACTAATTTTTCTGCATTTTCCAACAGGATTATACTGTCTTCAGTTTGCACATTTTACTGTTTGCTGAAGAGCACTAATCTTCCACCAATTTGGTATGCATCCTTATACATCATATGTGGGAAAATTTGTCAGCAACTTGTCAATGTCGATGGTCTACCCTCACCCAAACAACTGACCACCATCATACACTGGAAAAATTCCTGAGTGTGGCGTTAAAAAATAAATAAATAACAGACAAAGGCACAGCATGACAATGGCAGTTATACCTTCCAGAACCAGAGCCATGGTCCACCACTTTGAACATCGTGTGCCGTACAAACTTACCATAGTCCCTGCCATGGCCAGTCCTGTGGAGTCTGCGTTAAGGACAGGGCCACAGAGTTGCATAGAGAACACATCATCTACCTGAGCAGATTTGATCAGGCTGTCAAAATACGGCTCCACTGAGGAATCGGGCTGAAACAGGTGATGATATCAACATCAACCTGAAGGTTAATACTGTATTTCATGTAAAGTAACTTGTTTTAAGTGGCACATTCTGCTTGACTCTGATTTATTAATGCACCTTTATACTGGGCCACTGAAGAGTTCTTCAGAAAAACTTATGCATCAAAGGTATCATTTTAAGGCTTTTAAAATGTGCTTCTGAATTGCAGGCCAAATTTGAGCTGAAATATAGTAGACTGAGTTACAAAAATGGCCCATAGTTTATTCAGGTAGAAATTATAAGAAATTCACTCCTATGGTGTGAATAGGACTTGACATAAAATAGCGGCAGCTGGATGTCAACTGGTGACCTCACTGGTCAAGGTCCTGACAGTCACAGGAACAAGCATTTAACAATCTGTCATTCAGATCTTTGTGAATGGAAGAATACATTATCTGCATCTCTGACAACTAAACTTGGAAGAATGAAATAATGGGCATTCATCCCTGTGATGTGAACAGGACTTGACAGCAGCCCGAACACTGATTGCTAGATCTCAACTGCCATGCTGAGGACGACATTATTTATGAACTGCACTGTACTGCTGCTCCCGACCATGTGTCTAGTCTTCAGTCATTTCACCCAAATGAAAACAAAGCATAATAACTCACTGCAGAGGGTTGTGGGTTTTCCCCAGGCTCGGCTTTCTGTCCAACCATAATGCTGGCCACCAACATATAAGTGAATTATTCTTGATCACGGCATGAAACATCCATTAAATAATTAAAAAAAAAAAAAAAAAAATTTTTTTTCAAGTAACTGATGAATCATAGTTATACATGTAGATGTAGTGCTTGCGCAATGGTTGTAATGTGCAGGTTACAGTCATGTGTTTTGGTAAACTGCTGTGCAAGGCGAAATCAACTAAACAGCTTTTATACATAGATTTAACGGACAACCTTTTCTTGTACATGAGTCCTGACTTACTCTGGCTATCTTGGCATAGGCTAAGCCCAGGATGCCTTGCCAGTTGGAGGTATTGATGAAGAACCCCTGGGACTCTGTGATACAGGCCACCTGGGCAGGGACAGAGACCCCAGGGAGAATGGACAGGGTCACCTGGTCCCTCACCAGGGGCCCCTCCCACTTCCCCTGAGTGTAGGGCACGTTCACGATCACACCCAGATCCTCTAAGGTTGATGAGCTGGAAAGACAAAATGGACACATATTTATTTGATTGGCGTTTAACGCTGTACTCAAGAATATTTTACTTATATGACGGCAACCAGCCTAATGGGGGAAGGAATCGGGCAGAGCCACAACTATCTGCAGGTTGCTGGCGTTACTGCCGGACAAGAAGCCAGCACAAGCAGAATCATAGCAATCGCACTGGTCAGGCACTGAGGCTGGACATACACAATGATCACATTTCACTTCTTTAATGGCAGTCTGGTTTATGGGTGTTGGGAACTGGTCGAGTAAACTGGGATATGTCAAAGCCAAATAATAACTTAAACAAGCAAATACAAATGTTTTTCAGTAAAATACATGTGAGATCATTGACCTTTAATATGCCAGTTTGAAAACCTTACACATATATCTCTATTTTCCACCTCAACACTAACTGGAATCTGTAGAATTGGCAGACAAAGAAACCCACAGTGAAAGGTTATATTTCCTTGTCCACCATACACATCCTGACCATTTATTTATTTAATTATTTGATTGGAGTTTTATACTGTACTCAAGAATATTTCACTTACACGATGGCGGCCAGCATTATGGTGGGAGGAAACCGGGCAGAGCCCGAGGGGAAACCCACAACCGTCCGCAGGTTTGTGGCAGACCTTCCCACGTACAGCCGGAGAGGAAGCCAGCGTGAGCTGGGTTTGAACTCACAGTGACCACACTGGTGGGAGGCTTCGCGTGCTAACCGACCATCCTGACCATACTAAATATTCTGGGCCACTGTTTCACTCAGAGCCAATTTAGTTGTGGAAAACATTTGATTCCCTCACTAATCAAGCTGTGTTAAAACTCATAAGTGCACGTAACATGACTGTTACCTGATTTGGAGATCTATTGATCTTAGACACATGCTTTGAGGTTTGTTTGGAATGTAGGATGACAGACTGATGAAAAGAGTGTCTCAGCAGTAAAAATAACATTTTGTGACATTTATTTGTCTGTAAAAAATGTACTTTTGGGGTGAATTTTTAGGTCAATAATTGACTTCTTAACAGACCCCAGGATAAAATTTATGCCTTGTGGTGAGAAGTCATCACAGAAAAGAGCTTTTTCACATTTTCTTTCCTTTGTTTTTTTTGTTTTGCTAGTGATATACAATGGTTGTCTGGAGTGAAACTCACACTATGTTACTCTTAAACCATCTGCCAGTAAAATACATCCATTACCGGTAAAATACATCCATTACCAGTACATCCATTACCAGTAAAATACACTAATTACCAGTAAAAGCGAAATATGATCCAGACAAAGATTGTTAGAAGCGATAGTGAAATGCGATGTGACAGCCGATGCAGTCGTAAAAGAGAATGCATTTATCATTCCCGAGCACCTCCTGTTAACTGCGCCTAGGCCATTCATTAAACAATGTGTATATGTAACTGTCGAAGATGCAGACTAATAATCAATGGTTTGGGATAAATAATACCTCCATCATTCATAGAGGGCTCAATCTGGCCATATACCCTCAATGTCCCTTCTCTCCATTTATTCCCCAAAAGACAGGGGGTTTCCGTAGTTATTATCTAGACAGGAGGATCCAGAGGTGATTCATCAAGGCTACCCAGACAGGGGGAGATAATGCCGCTTCGCAGGAGAGCTCCAGACTTCACAATGGAGATCATAATTCACTTATTGCCAAGGTAATGATGCTTCAAATAAAGCCACTGGTTGGCCGTCAACCGGCTAGGGAAAAAGCTCCTTGGCGTGGAGATTTATAAACAGGGATCAAGTGAATAGACCTGGTCCGAGATTGCTTCATTTCTGTGTCAGTTTTGATTACAGTGGCCCTCATGGAAATCTTTGGCCCTGTTTCCTATCAAGCCCGGAAAGGTTCCGATCAATACAAATCTCCATCAATAACTCATTTCGACTAATATCTCTGCCATTAACTACAAGCTGGCCAACAGACTGAATCTGGTGGCCTCTCAGGACCTTATCACTTAACCTCATCCACGCTCCCTACTTCTCCATATTGACACCTCTCTGATCCTGCCACCCTCAGGGAGACGTGCTTCCATATCAGATGCGCCCTTTGCCCACCGACACGCTCTACAGCTCAATAATTGATACACCACAACCTTATTTAATATGTTTCTTCACACAGGTAGCCTTAGGTCATGTTGGTCAATGTACTTCCCCTTAAGGCATGTTCTCTACATTGATACTTAATGAATGCTACAAGTACAACATATCTGCATACAGTATTCCACATGAGCATGTATGAAAAAAACAAAGATTGAAAACCTTTATATCTAGCCTTTGGGCTTGAGTTAGACACACTAGGACCCAATTTTTTTTTTTAAAATTATTCAGACAAAACATAACAACATGAAGAGAAAAATATAACTCCTTCGACCAGGTATGAGGTCTCCACCAGCAACCACTGCTGCAATTGTTGAGATATACTTATGAGCCCAGGTAAAGCAGGGTACATAAGGTACACAAACAATCACACAGACCAAACCACAACTAAAGCCCATACAATCCTAGCTTCAGACATCTACCATAGGCCATTTATATGCAGATATAGCCTGGACACAGATTTATGTAAAGTCTGGACAGACAGATCAGGAAACAGATGGACTGTCACACAAACTATTGCAATATCCCTGAAGATAATACTCCAGCTAGTACATCTGGTATGAGACAGGCTTCAGGCTCCAATGGACCAGAAACCAAATGTACATTTACTATAGAGTAGTAAAGATGAGACAAACCATCTATGTGAGATTTAGTGAAGAGATGACCAGGGCATACTGAATGTATCAGGCCTCTCTTGAGGGGGATTCAGGTTGGTTTAAGGGGACAGAGGTTGGCTTAAGGTAGTAATCACTGTCGTACTGTAACCCAAAGTTTTCTAACAGGCAACTTACTGTGGTCTTTCATCCCTGTATACAGGTATATTATTATTTCATGTTTAATTACTTTATTTGTGTGTTACATTGGACATCATACAATGTACTCAAGAATTATTCACTATAAATATACAATGTCAACCACTTTTAAGGGTGGGGAAAATTGAAGTGCCGAGGGTTTACAACAACCAACCAAGTTACTGGCAAACTTCACCTCACATCACACTGGTGTATGGTAAGGAATCTTCAAACAACTTTATCCAAGACATCGTTTTGAGAACATTGTCAGCTGCTTATTCCTATAAATAAAAGATCCTGGGAAAAAATGGGAGCAGGGGAATTGACCTGAACCCATGCCTACTGTGTCCCAGTGATACCAACAGGCTACCTTCTTGTGAAGGCAATTTAGTACATGATTGCCTTTCAATGCCTTGGACAGGGAATTTTCAAGGTCGCAATACCTACTACTTGTATGTAAATAAGTCGATGGCACTACCAGGGATGGTTAGATCATCGGCTTTAGAGAAGTTAACTGCGGGTTGTTTACCATGGCATAAAGAATGAGCTTATTCCGCTGTTAAAACTCTTTATCAGAAATGTTAGAAAGATCGTTAAAGAAAGGAGTTTAGCATGTAAACTTTCAGAACACACAAAGGACTTAAAATGGTAATAGTCATGCCAACGCTTCATTTTTTCCTGATTAAAACTTTATAATCAAACTATAATGGTCCTATATGGTGTAGGAATCAATCAGAATCAAAGTAAAGTCAGTGACTGAAAAAGCTAGAGTGTTTGCCAAAAGGCCTGTGCTTTTGAAGGAACTCCGACGTTCTCTTCCCATGAAACTGGCGACAAGAATATCACAGAGAAATTACTTAATTTTCATCTGTGACTAAGTTAGTTCTTTTGTCTTATTTTGGGAGCACTTTTCACATAAAGATGGTGCTTTGAGGTTTTGTTTGGAAGGTAGGATTCCATATCAAGAGAATACACGTTTCAGCACACAAAGTGATTTTGTGACTTATTTGAATTTGTGAGAAATTTTAGGTCATATATACACAGCCTCAATCAATCAATCCATCCTTACAAATAAATGTGACTGACTATGTTGCCTGAATAGAGCTCCCCAATGCAAATGCCAGGTGGAACATACCACAAACAGCGAAAATACACCAAGAGTCCTTATCACCTTTAATATCCTAAGTGCTGGGCCAGGAGGTATAAACTCAGCCCATTAGGAAGTGTTAAGTTTGATAAAGGACTAGGAGAGAATGGCTTAGAGACAGCATGACTTTTCTGAGTGAAGAGTAGCTGTTATCACAGTATGGGTGTTCGAACTGTTAATTTGTCAATGATGACCTGAACACCAGCAGAGATCAATGCACGCCCCAGAGGTCAGCTATATAAATGCCAGCCAACCAATAAAAAATTCAAAAGCTTACACAAGGACTGTAATAAAGGTACAGCTGTGAGTCATTATGGTAGTCTAGAGCTGTAATGTACAGTAAGATTCTATAGGCTTCGACTGGGAATGAGCATTACAGCAAGTGGCAAATTTAAGGGGGAGGGGGAGGGGAAGGGAAAAGAAAGAATTGGTTGTAACAAGACAACGCAGTTTGGCAGGATGTTTTCTAAGAGAAAATTACGAGGGCTGAGGAAATTAAAATGAACTTGCACTACAGAAATGGGTAAGTTTAAGGTTTAGAGGAAAGAAATATAGTTGTAACTAGACAATGTACATGTAGTTCTGCTGAAACTTTCATCATGGGAGATTAAGATGTCTCAGACAAATGTGCACCACAGCAACAGGGGAGCAAATTTGGGGTTTATGGAAGAGAGTGTATAGCCATAACTGGACACCGCAGCCCTACATGAAATGAAATGCCAACGATAATGTGACTTACTGAAACTGAATGTCAACCATAAGTAACTTACTTTCGCAGTAACACGAAGTGTTCACAGCTGACTTGAAATATCATTGCGAAGATTAGAAATTAGCAAATTATGATTTGATTAGACAACAATGTGAAAATGGCACAAAAGGTAATTTACACTTGTACATTTTATATCAAATTTAAACGCTTTTTTTTTTCTTCTTTTTTTTCAAAATATAATCGTTCAGTGACCTTATAAGTCACCATGTTTAATTTATTGTTTTCTGAAATTTCAGAAAGATTTTCTGTACCTGTACCTTTATAATTCCTTCGGTTGCCTATACATTTAGGTTACCAACAAGTACCTGATACACCCCTCCAGACCTGCTTATGATGTAATAATCAAACCCATGGAAAAATGGTAAAAGGTCAAACTCTACTATATCTGGTAAAATGAAAACAGTGAAGCAATGTTGCTTTTTCTTCAAAAATTAATTAGAATATGACAATATTTAGTGGTAATTAAAAAGTGTACAGTCTAAATTAGAAGTCTTACTTCAGCAGTTTCTGAGACATGTTGCTCAAAAGACTATACTGCGCATATAGTTAACCGCACAGACATACTCTCCTACAGACAGCCGCAAATGAAGACACACCCATTACACTTGAGAGAGGGCATTTAATAACTTGAAAGTGAAATTTCCTGGTGGATCAAATTTTTTGCCCAAATTTGGCACTGTACGTCCTAGAGGTAGCTGAAACACCGAGCCGAAATGATTAAAAGAATAAAACTCCGAAGATTTTTAAAAATTACAATTTTTTATCAAGACTTTGTGTGCAGTTTGGTATTCTCTACACGCTTATCTGCCCCAGATATCCCCTAGTGTATGAAGTCACAGTGGTGGTATGCCGTTTTGTGCAGCAACCAACTGTGCTAATCAATTAGTGAATTACAATGAGATTAGTTTTCATGCCTTCCCATTGGACCCCTCCACGGGATGAAATTGGATAACTGCTAAGCTGCGTGGCCATTTTGTACAAAATAAGTAGTCAAAATTCAGCTCTAGCCATTTTGAGGAGGCATGTTTTGATGCTCCTTAAAACCACAAATGCCACAGTTACGTCACACATATTTGGCACAACATTCAACGACAGACAAGCAAAGAGCGATTTTTTTCTCCGAATTTTTGTTGTTAAACATATTTTTATTTTCTATAAGTAATAATACTCACCAGATGCATTTTTTGTTTGCATAAATTTTTTTTTTTTTATATCACATGTATATCATTCATTTAAGTAAAATGAAAAACAGAACTTGGACAGTTCACCTTCAAAATCCTGAATGTTGGCATTTAATAAGGGGGTGGGGGGCATCTTTTGTGCCCAAGTCTTTTTCAAGGTTAAGAAGCTGTGAACTTACTTTTCTTTGTGAAAATATGTGGTGACAAATGGGTCGGGATAAGCTGCTACTGCAAAGTTGCTACTGCCAGTGTCCACCAAAACATTGATCTGAAACAAACACGCAGTCAATCATCCACATGTATACATCTGGTATCATGCAACAGTTAATATGGACATCCATAAACATTTCTTTGTCGCAGGTAACACAACCCTAAAGAAAAAATAGGATCGGTTAGTAGGGAATTTCTTTTTATTCTTGCTAATGAAATAAATAAGGATTTTAATGAAAACTGACATGGAGAGAAAAATAAAAAAATAAATTCCCTCTTAAGCCCAATAAAAACTTTAGAATAGGGCCATTTTTGGAGGGGGCTATCCAGTTACCCGCAACAAACATATTTTTAATGATGGCCTAAACATTATCAAACACAACTCACCTGGTTAAAATGTATTGATCATAATACCTGAATAACATATTTCAATTTTATTGCACCAATAAATCCAATACTTCTTAAATTGTACATGCATGCTGACCTTGCTTTACCCATCAAGCTCATACCCGGCGGAGGCCAATACATGGATACATGTAGCTGTGAAGTGAGCCTTACCCATACTCCACAGCCTCACACTTACACAAGGTGCCTTCAGGGGAACACATCTGACATATTGTGACATGATGAGGACAGTCCTCGGCCTCACACTTACACTCCTGGTGGCAAGGTGCCTTCAGGGGAACATATCTGACATATTGTGACATGATGAGGACAGTCCTCAGCCTCACACTTACACTCCTGGTGGCAAGCTGCCCATATCTGACATATTGTGACATGATGAGGACAGTCCTCAGCCTCACACTTACACTCCTGGTGGCAAGGTGCCTTCAGGGGAACATATCTGACATATTGTGACATTATGGCAACAGTTCTCAGCAACACACTTACACTCCTGGTGGGAAGCTGTCTTCAGAGGAACATATCTGACATATTGTGACATGATGAGGACAGTCCTCAGCAACACACTGCCACACCAGAAGAACACTGGAGAAAGGAGGGGATGGGAGGGGACAAGGAGGGGCAAGGAGGGGCAAGGAGGGGCAGGGAGGGGTGGGTGGGAGGCAGGGTCAACATATAGGGAAAATACATGCATGATAATCACATACATGCAGTAAGTAAGAGAAGATCAAGACATTCTTGCTTCTTTCTCCATGTAACTGGAGTCGGTACCGCGAAGTGTTTTTTGAACGTCAAATTTTTAAAAACACAAAACTATGCATGGATTATAACCTATGAGGTTCGAATCAGGATGGATTTGTCTTAAGAGAATGCTAATTTCAAATCTTTCGGTCAAAATATAAGCATTTACATCCAATTTCAAATTGGTCAATTGAAAGTCAAATCTGTTTTGGGAGAATCCGTTCTCCAACATATAAATACTTTATATCCAACAAATAAGAACTTTATATCCAACTTCCAACCAATAAATATGAAGCTGACTCAGTCAGTGGTCATAATGCACAAGCTTACAGGCCGACAGAGTGGAATTAACAGGCACCACAGTTTAGGGATAGTCCAGGACAAAGTCTTGACAAAGTGACAAACCAATCCTGCCTCCTTCGTACATCAGCCAGTTTACGGGCCTTTGTGACAGTCAGATTTTAACCTCTCTATAAATATGGAAAGCTTTGGCATTGGAGTGATTGCACTGTTATCACTTGGGGGTCATGCAAGGGGACTGGACAGGCTACCTAGGGCAATAACAGCCGTATTTTACTGGCACAGAAGGCTTTACGAGGTCATTTTGAACTCCTCGAACATTGAGACAATTCTGACAGCTTTAAATAATAGCCTTAGCTTTAGGGGGATGCAGGGAGCTGGAGTGCTGGACAGAAAAACTGTTAGCTATATAAATGGCCCATTCCTATTAACCTACACCCTCATTCCACATAGCTGTACTTATATATATATGTGCTTTGCAAGTTAATTACAATTGCAAGGCCTTACAGAAATATAAATCTCCTTCAATTTTTACTACAGGTTGATGGAAATGTGATAGATTACAAAAGGACAGAACACTTGTCTCAATCTAAATCTCTCAACAATGAACTCTTGGTGAACTGTTGCTAACTCAGTTGCAAAACTGTAACAGTTCTGAATAATTCATTTTGAGTGGCTGAACACTTTCTCACATCTCATGGAAACTGATTCTGTTTCATGTACACCAGTTACAACAAGGTCATCATTAACTGCAAATATATTCATTGGGGTTAACTTGGCATAATGCCAAGGTTTTCAGGTTAATTTGGTCAACCTTCCAAACATGGGTCATACTCCTAATAAGTTTTTATTAGGCTTTTCATGAAATTTTGTTTTATTTTTAACTTACTGTTACTTTTTTTTTTGATCTGGAATAAAGACAAAAACTTTCCCTACTTACCAACTCCCTTGTTTTTTCTGATAGGATTGGGTTATCCTTAATACAGAATTTTAGATATGGCCTTACACCCAGTTTCATGTAAAAGTGCCAATGCCTAACATTTATTTACTTATTTATTTGATTAGTGTTTTATGCCATACTCAAGAATAATTCACTCACACAAAGGCCACTGGCATTATGGTGGGAGGAAACCAAGCAGAGCACAGAGGAAACCCATGACTATCTGCAGACTGCTGGTGGACCTTCCCACCTATGGCTGGAGAGGAAGGCAGCATGTGCTGGACTTGAACTCACAGCAACTGCATTGGTGAAGCTCCTGCGTCATTAGCCCCATCTGCCACGGAGGCCCAGCAGTGCCTAACAGAATAACAGTACAAATGCAAAGTGCAAAGTGCACATGCAAAGAGCTGCACTTGTTATGACCTACATGATTTCTATCAAAAAAACAGCAGTCTCCATTTCCCACAAGCAATCTTCATTTCCCACAAGCAATCTCAAATTCCCACAAGCAGTCTCCATTACCCACAAGCAGATACATCACTTATACATGTATACAGTGTCTGAACACTCCAGTAACCATACATGTGGTGGTCTTCAGAAATTCTACCTCACAGAGATACTGTAAATTAATTCATCACCACAAGGGACAGGCTTCCGGGGCTAACGCTGTCAATCCATCAAGAGAAATGAGAACATGGCATCTGCTTGTCCTAAAATTATTCATTCTGTTGGTTGATTGAATGGTATGGGATGTTAATGTCAAACAACAAAATGGTTCCCACAGGTCGTTGCTGTTCGCTCGCTACAGAGTCCCGAGAGCAGAGCTCTGTCATTTCCCTCAGAACACATAACTCTTTTGGAAAAACAAAAATGCCATGTATTTAAATACCTGTAGGAACCATATCATTGACCAAAGCATGACGTATAATTTTACACACATGTACACACAACACAAATTGGCAGAACTGCATGTAGACAATCAAATGCCCAGGGTGTTCAGAGAACACTCACATGCAGTTATGGGGAATACTGATAAACAAACCCACATATACTGGGCAGCTGAAATACTTTAACACAAGGAAAATTCTGCCTCCTGTGTAACATGTGAGGAAAATTTAAATATACAAGTGATGATCTTCAATTGTTGACTCATTAACTGGAAAAAAATCTTAAGGAGTAACACAAATGCAGGAAGCAAACACAAAATGTGGGTATTATACAAACTTTGAGGTGTTTAAACATTTGTGCGAATGTATTTATGTATGCCTGGGTTTCATGTTATATTAAACCATTTTTCAGTTATATGATGACAATTTGTCCTCAGGGTGTATTATATACTGTGCCTTCTTGCGCAGGGCGAGCCCATGCTGCCAAAGTGATGCCACCACTGGAACAGTGTGCCAAAGACACCAGACATGACACCAGGCCATCCAGTCACATCATACTGATAATCCCACAGTAGTGAGCACCAAGCGAGGCAGCAACAACTATCATTTTTAAAGGCCCAGATCTCCCGACCCCAAGGTGTGAGTGAGTGAGCGAGTGCTTGGGCTTTAACGTAGTACTTAACAATGTTTCAGTCATATGATGACGAGGAGTCCTTCTGGTGTCAGCATATAGTGTGTCTTCTTGTGGCAGGGTGAGTCCCTGCTGCCAAAGTGCTGCAGCCACTGTGAAAATTGAAATTGCTGAAGCATGATACAACGAGAAGTATGGAAGTAAAGTTGAAAATTGCAGCTCTTGAAACCTGGAAGCTTTTGAAACCTGCTCTGTGAGAGGAACGGAAACAGGACCAAAAATTACCATGCAATGCACTTAAAACCCCTCAGCCTTAAGCACATGCACAATGTCACAAATAGAATTCCAAGAGATATTATGCATAATACCAGCCATTTACAAAATTGTGTAGGTGTGGTATAAATTTTATGAACATGGGGCAAATTTTTCAAGACATAGAGTGTTTACAAGCCTGTTATAAACTTTAACTTGAATGACCCCAATGACCTTGAAGGAAAAAAGAAAAGGTCACTGAAAATTAATAGGATTCTTCCTCAAGCCAAAGTTCAAGTATGGTGTAAGTTTGGTAAACTTGGGCTAAACCCTTCTAGTGATAGAGCTTTTACAAGCCTTTTACAAAATTAACCTATATGATCCCAATAACCTTGAAGAAAAAGGTCAAGGTCACTGAAAATCAATAGGGTTTGTACTCATGCTAATGTGTAAGTTTGGTGAACTTGGGCTATACTGTTCTAGAAACTGAGCATTTACAAAAATTTAACTCAAATGACTCCAATGACCTTGAAGAAAAAGGTCACGTTCACTGAAAATCAATAGGTTCATAGTCTTGCTAATGTGTAAGTGTGGTGTACGTTTGGTGAACATCAGCTACACCATTCTATAGATTGGGCATTTACAAGCCTTGTACAAAATTCAACTTTAATGACCCCAATGACCTTGAAGAAAACGGTTAAGGTTGCTGAAAACTGATAGGGTTCTTTCTCATGTCAATGTGTGAGCGTGGTGTAAGTTTGGTGAACATTGGATAAACTGTTCTAGAGATACAGCGTTTCCGAGGAATACGGACAGACAGACACGAACGCCGCCCGCTACAATACCACATGGCCAAAAATGGCCGAGGGGTAAAAAAACGCATTGTGAAGAGTATATGGATGTGTGGCTAAAGAACCAATACAGAACAGACAGCAAAATCTGCCATGAATCCATTGCAAGAGGACATAAAAAATCCAATATAACGCACTGTAACAGATTCAATGACACGAAAGTTATATGTGTGTTTCTTGATACGGACCATCATTCTAGACACTTTCCCTGGTTATAAATCCATACAAAATGGGCTATCACTCTGGGTTCACTGCCACAAAACTTCTTAAATCAGTTTCTCATGGCTTTTCTCAGGTAAGATATCAAATGAATTACAGAAATGTTGCATTTACAAGTAATTCAGCAAATTCACTAAAATAATCGTCAACACTGTCATAAACTATAATCAGCCAGTTCTATTGCCTCGCTTTATTTCATCATTATTTACAGCCAGTTCCGAACGTACATGTAATAAAACAAAAGTACCCACGGTGTAACTACTTATGTCACACATGAAAGGGCAATGAAATATATAAATAAACAATGAGTTACACAACACACTGCCCACTAATGAACGCTCACGTGTGCTACATTGATTAATTAATGTGAATGCCTGCGAGGAGAGCAATGACAACACCCTAATCAACATTTCAGTAAATGTCACACTGCACTGCGGATGATAGTGCACGTGAGGGAACATCAAACACACCTATCTATTTCTGGCTGCACCCACAGAAGCTCAACCCAGTCCCAGAGGAGAACTAACCAATAAAGTCTTTCACGCTGCTTGGGTTTCAACCATTCTTATATTTATTGTGTCAAGTGCAGTGTGTTTGTGTTATTTGAAGCATGTACATTGATTTCTTGTAAATTATTCACCTTGACATTCCAGTTAAAGCCATACGTACTTAAGAACCTGTTCCACATGTCTGTTTCTTTATAAGGACCAGATCGCCAAGCATCATTTTTTTTTTCTCTTTTTTCTTTTGCTTTCTAATTCTAGGTATTGCAGCAAAGTAAAGGGTGTACAGCTTTGTTTCCACCGACATGGGATTGCATTTGCATTAGTCCATGTGATTCCTTGATGCATTTGCTACACTGTTTCCACGGCCTGTGTGCTGATAGCTGTGTTTACCTGTGTGATTCTATTACCCTGTATATCTAGCCAGCTATAACTTCTCTTCTGATGCAGTGGAAATGAGACATGTTCCATTCGCTCCAAATTAACGCCTGCATTGAACAATCACGCAGCATCTGTAGCAGAATTTCAACATATTTACGTAATTTCCATTCTCAGAGGAGTAACTACAAACGTAATTGCCAGTCTGAGGAAACAAGCACACAAGTCATTAAAATATACCAAAATTTCATGCCGTCCACAACAATCCTTTCCAGATTACAAATATTTCAGCAAAATCTAATGAGAACAGGGACCTGCATGTTGCACATGTAGTATTCAAACTTTTCACCAGCATTTCCCTTGTTCTATAGCATTTTTAAATACATCCTCTGTGAAACTGCTGCGTGTGAAAGTATAAGAATTTATCTGCAAAGAATTAAGAGCGTAACCTTGCCACCCCCAGAAAAACACCTATGGAATTTTTTATCTTTTACCAAAATGGTCACTAAAACAGAACAAGCCTGGAACTTGAAGCCTTGGTTTACAGTTGCAAACTCCTCTGAAACTGACAGAGGATTTTTCATTCACCTGCTTCGCGCGGATTTTATCTGCATGATGGACTTTGAAAAATGAGCCCAAGTGAAACACATGTGGGGTCTGGCATGATCTCCACGCAGTTTTCATTTTACGTAATGTAATGCCAGAATTCTGATTTGACGATAATGCTGAGGAAACACCGTGAACTTTGCTTTACGTACAGCGCCATCTGGTGAGAGACAGAGCTGATGATTTCCTATTATCCCACCACATCTGTGCAGCTGTTCTAATCAAGTTAATACCGCTTTGCAAGAATGACTATGTCCACAGAGGTAATTGAAAACTGATAACGGTATTGTATGACTTTCCACGCTGCTAGAATGATTCAGTCTGACATCTGATCTCTACCAGACAGCTGGATCAGAGATTTGATAGGTCACCTGCCTTTATTGGCCCACGTTCCATGCTGTTACCCTCAAAACATTCTTGGGGAAATTATTGTCATAAGAGGACAATGTCATGAAACTCTACTGCAAACATCTGCATAAACCTCAGCTGTGAAATGCAAACAATTTATATTCAGCACAATAATTCCCTATCACTGCTAAGAATTTGAAGTAATAAAGCAAAAATGAAAATTAGACACTGCACTAGGCACATGTATATACCACACCCCATCCCCAGCCCTTTTGTACGTGGAGATATGGGGAATATTTAGAAACCTACATGTGTGCCTTCACACAGGTATATGAATACTATTTTGTTCAGTCTGGCATTAAATCTCCACACAAATCCTCAAAATCTTACAAATCTACTAAAAATGACCCAGGACTAAAAGTACATGTAGCATTGTTCTTAAAAAATTGACCACATATTGACAATTGTCAAGTGTGTAACAAATCTGAACATAGTGCTCAATTAGTTTTCGAGACACGTTTATCACAATGTTGTGCCACACCCACCCACACACCTATCCACATGATCCCACCCACAAACAGGTGCCAACCAAGATGATTTCTAGAAAAGTGCTCTATGACTGAGGATTTCACTAGTCATGTAGAAAGCCGATGAAAACTACCAGCCACACATCTCTCCAGTTACTGCATACAGGTGCATACACGTACATTTGCACACATGCCACTGTTAGAATCACAACAATGCCATGCACACCTACACCTAGCTTCCGGGCGTAACACTGTCAACGGCCGTCCCATTAGCACGCAGGATAGTGATTAGCAGTGCCTTACTGACGGAAGCACCATTAGCCACCTTGGCAGTCTAATGAAAGATGAGCATAGCATTGTCACTGCTTTGTCCATCTGAGGCTCGCATTGTCATTGGTATTGCATAACAACTCTTTCTGTTCAGTACTCGAATCAAAATAACGGTCATCAAAGAGCGTCATGTTGAAGGTCTTCCTGACCATGCTCATGAACTTTCCCCATTATGCTCCTGGTCATTACATATATTTCATGAAAGATGTAATGTGGACACTTGGTTTATTTCTTCAACATTATCCAGACGCAATTACAGATCTATAAGTCTGGCTTTCAGCAGGCCAGTCAAATTTTGACACCATTTCTTTTCATGCAAGTTGTTAATTTTTAACAACAAGAGGCCTACATGGAAGATGACACAAAATACCATACGCTGAAATTCGAAGCAACAGCAAATGTGTGCTTGTTGCTTTATATTTGATATCATTTATTCACTGAATACAGTATATGGTAAAAAAATTCATTTCAGAAATAAAGTGTTCCATGTATTCAGACTTGCAAAATGTAGCTTTTGGGAAGATTTGGAATTAAAAAGGACAAGCCACAACTGACTACTCTGCTAGATGCTTATTGTCAATTCCCATATTTTGCAATGAAGTCAACATGTGACACAATGAGAGGAATAAAAAGCTTTCGTAATATAATTAGCTTGTTCTTTACAAAAAACATAGAGAGCGAGAGACTGCAATTAAACATACCTAAACGCGGGGTAGGCTCACAGTTCTTTTGAAAATTTGTTAACAGCCACATTAGATTCAAGTGATTTTCTTTGGAAACAGAAAATGAGCTTCAATAGAAGTTAAAAGCTTTGCAATTTTACCAATGCTCAAATTAACTGTCAAGCTTTTTGACAAGGCTTTATCTTAAACCAATCTTAAATTATTCAATTTTGTATTAATGTCCCAGTACAAATTGCCCTGCCTAGGATCATTTGAAAAATTCACATTCAGATTGTCATCTAGGGCCTGTAACTGTTCCACACACTGCCAGATCACGCGCCTGACTGTAAACTGCCCTCCACAAGCTACGACTGTTCCAAGAAACTGAGAACCCTGCAACTGGCTCCTCCCCAAATACGCCTCAGTGTAATCCCTCATTACACTATACATGTTGGCATGATATTTATATGTATGACATATTGTCAGAAGCCATAATAATATTTTCAGTCCATCAGCATTTTGGGTGTGAACATCAACCACTATGTACTTTGAATCAGATTAAGATTAAAATATGCTCCAACTTAATCTAAAGCAAATCTATGTCCTTTCCTTACATTGTACTTGAAATTACCTGGAGGAATTAAAGAAAATAGCTGCGTGTAGAGTAGATACAGCACAATGAGGAAGACTGCATGACTCACCTCTTGTGGTGGGGTTCCGATGTACACGGTGATGTAATATCCCTGCCCAGGCCGCCCCTTGAGGTTCCCTGAGGGGGAGGGGTCCAATGAGGGGGCGGGGGAATCCCCCAAATCCCGCCTGTCCCGTAGCTGGAATGTGTCATCAAGGAGGTCTGTGTCATGCTGGATATGTCTATATTGTAAAGGCACTTGAAGAAGTCTGGCTGAAGTTAGAGTAGTTACAACATCAACTGTAAGAAAGAGAAACAGCCACTTCAGAAAGAGGCTGAAGAAGACGGACGACGCCGGCCAGCCGACTCGCCCTTCCATCACTCGTTGCCGTGACGATGTGAGCTTGCATGGTTTCATTGTGCTGTGCTATATCTCTGTAGACACAAGTAGTTGTGAGTTTCCTGACGTCTATTGGCTCAACTTAGGCCCAACATGACTGGTTACGCTAAGCGCTGCTGTCACACCACCGTATATCTACAGGGGTGAAGTCGTATGTACACAGATTATATGCAGGGCCAGGCCACTTTGCATTTCCCTGTGACCAAACTTGCAGCAACTTCAGTAAGATATTTGCATCACTCTTTTCTGTACATAAAGACCATTGAATTGGCGTCGGGCCCTCTTCCAATGAGTTATTCTCCCTCTCTCTGCAACCAATACACTTCAAGTCTGTAAACAAAGAAATAAACTACATGTATCTTAGGACACATTGGCATCCACAGCATTATCCTTTACATATAATTAACTAAGAACATAAACTTTTTCCTCCCAGGTGGCTGGTAAACATTTACAGTGACCTACACATACAGCACTGGCAAAAGATAACATTTCTTTCGTTACAGGTAGAATTGCACAAATTAAGATTCCTCTCAAATCTGTATATATATATATATATATGTATATACAGCTTTTTAGAAAAAATAAAGACCAACACTAAGACTATGTATCATTTGCTTTGTAAATTTTATACGACAGCTCCAAGTTTATCACATACCGGAATATGACCATAACATACATGTATTATTGCACTGATATATTACATTCATTCATTCTTTTCAAAATATCAATGTCACACAACAAATACGATTACATCAGACATGAAAAGAAGAATAACAAAAACCAAAAAATAAAAAATTAAAAAAATAAGATAAATAAAAAGATACTCTTGACATTAGCTAGCTCTAAGGTTATAATCAGATTGGTATCAGCCTGCAGCGAGGAAGAATATGCCATCCATAAAATCACTTAATCATCAATATCTACCATGTCTACTAATGTATGAAATATGCACACAGCTGTTACAATAAGTAGTTACTCCAACCTTCTAAAAATGAACTTCTGTTTAGAATGTGGAAGTGATGAATGAGTCTGTTAACTGTTCACCTTTCAACACTATAAGGATAAACAGTTCAAAAGCCATGCTAATTGTTAAATACTCAGTCCGCAAGCCCTACAAATGTGACAAATAACAAAGAGAAATCAACAGGGTGTTCAAGTGGAGTAAGAGCTGGCGTAACCAGTGCTAGACATTTGCATCAGGTGTGTTAATCAGTCAACAGGTAATTATACACCGTACCTGTAATCAAGACCGCTGATACATTTGGCCGCGAGGTGCAGCTGGTGGATTGATGACAGGCTGAAAGCAAGATAGTATTATCCCAAACACAAGGGCCGGGAGTTCTGGACAGCCTAGAAATCAATAGACAATACATGTACGCAGGTACACTGGCATATGATGCGATGTGGCAGGCTGCCTTACAGTATGCGCTCCACTGTTCACAAATGAATTACCAGTGTCACAACAAGTACATGTATCAACAGAGTAATTGAACAGATGTCGAAATATTAGCTCTACACCATGCTTCCTGAACAAATATTTTTAGGATTACTGATGCTGGCCAGCGTGAGCATAATATTAAAAGTATGCCACAATAATAAATGTGCCCAATAAAAAAAAAAAGAATTGTCTGCAACAGAGCATGAGAATGTCAAATCATTGATGCTTTTCTACTAATGAAACACTGTATAATAAAGGTGAACGACATCTACCTTTGTGTTGTTAAGCTCTTTCTCCTTACTGCAAGCACTATCTGCTTTTATTCTATATTAGATGCTGGATTCTTCTTCCTTGATTTGCACGAGTAATCACAAAATCAGATAAATGCCTTCCCGTCGTATATCAAGTCCTAGGCCTCCTGTAATACTGTCACCCTAACCCTGTCATGTCTGGGTATCAAGGCAATTAATGATAGGTCTTAACGTTACCTAAATAACTATCATTATTTCACAGTAACATGAAAACTAAACATTAAGCAGGTTTAGCTCACCGCATACAGACTTTACCTGTAAAAGTCTGAACACCTGGTCTTCTATGAACATACATCTGCTTGGTATTATCAATAACAAAGGTGAGTTTTGGGCTATTAAATGCTTGTTTCAACACGGTTTGCACACTTTAAAGGTGCCAAATTTGCACACTTTTTGACGGGTTTTTCAGTCTCTAAATCCACATTTTCTAGGCTACGTGGAATACATGTACATATTCCACACTGATACAAGCTTGAGGCAATGTAAATTAACATTTACTAGTTCAACTTTGTCTATCATACATATATACATGTACATAGCAGTGTCCTAAGCAATTCAAAGATGCTGAAAGAGTAATTTTCTCACGACAATGTCAGCATACTACGGTCTATTCCAGAGCCACCTACAAAATCCCCTCATTTCCAGGCATTGAAAAGCCTGGATGAGTTTCTTTCAAATTCCAGGTTTTTCAAGGTTGTTAAGTCCCCATACAAACCTTGTGTCAATGGATTCAAGAGATGTGGGTTCAATCCCAGCTTGGCAGAGGACATTCACAAGCCTACTGCGTGGCCTGAAGTATATATGCATGTCAGTGCCAGTCAGTTTTCTGGTAGGAAACTTTCTAAGGTGGTGACGTTTTCGTTTTCCTCATGAAAACAAAGAAACATTCCTCAATACAAGTGCCATGATATGCTACATATCCACGTTTACGTGTAACATTTTTCTACTTCCCACATCATGAACACCTTATTGTTTCCACCTGAGGTGATACACGCCGGTCAAAAAAAAGCCCATGTGGACCTTTAGACTAAAACACTACAAAACATTTTTGGAATATCCTGAAGACTTTCTTCCCATTCAATTTTGTTTTCAATATCATGAATTATTTCTTGTTCACTCCAACATGTCAGACTCAACGCGGATGGAAAGCCCTACAGCATGATTTTCATGCTCACAGTGTTAATGAACCGCTGCAGAAAGAAATTATAACAACCTACATGTAGGGGTAAATAATTACAGACAGCAGTAACTTTGCAATAGATTCAATGTCCTCTGCATGTATATAATGAGATCAGATGTTTATAAATCGCAGCATACCTGTTCATGTACCTTACTTAATGTTAACATGTATCACTGTCCTACATGCACATGTATGTACAGGTAAGTCTGAGTATGTGGGTACACAGAGATGTTATAAGAGCTTGTTGATGGCTAAAGTTCCAGCTGTCACATAGGCCTGCTCAGCAGATTGGTTGATATGCACCTACATGTATGCAGTAATCATAGAAACATGGGTGGGTGTAGCTACGTAACTGCAGTACATATCTATCTATGCCCTTATACCACACAAGCACTGAAAACAGGTGAGGATCAATTTAAACCTAATTACATTTTAATGTTTGCTTCTTTTGAAAGTTCACACATACACACACATGTACATTTGTTTTCTTCAGAAGCATACACAGCCAAACCATTGTCAAATATAGGTAATAACAATGTTGTAGAAAGTACTATGTTGCATGTAATGTTACAGCTGGATGTCAAAAAATTAAAATGTTCTTACCTTGCAAAACTGAAGAATATTAACGATCAGAAGGCCACATAAATGTACACACAGAACAGAAATGCCACCAGTTCAGCCTCTTTGTGCATGACGCCATTTCAGATCAAAACAAGGATAAAGGACAGGATATAAATTTTTTTAATAACAGCTGTAACATGTCTGCTGGTTATCTGAAAATTGCCATGTTTTTCTTCAGGTGTCCATGCCTTCAGAAAATATGGCAATAAAGTATGTGACTTTACAGCCACATCAACTTTTGAGAAAGTTTACATACTAATGACAGCCTGACACTATAACCTTAGAAGAAGAGGGCAATGTTGATACACAAAAAAGTCCAAACTTTTCAAGACTGTAATTATTGGTGGTATACATGATTTTTTTACAATTTTTGGATGCAAGTAAGTGATCATAAAATAAAGTACATGTACACATGACAGTAAAATAACAACTGCATTCAACTGAGACACATATGATAAACTAGATGAACCTTTGGCTATTCTTTCATTATATCTCTGTATTAACATTGATTTCCATGAGAGAAAACTAACTTTTGAGCACACAAACAAACCACTGATATAAAAGGGTTTCAAGAACTGTCTTCTGGTTGTCTAATGGACCACAAGTTTAATTACAGGTTTACAACTTTCTTTTGCAGGTTGCTAGTCTATCAGAGGGTTTGCAAATGACGTCACCAGAATAGAGGGGCAATCGGTTGCCTGCTATACCACAGTATTAATACAAGTTGTTGGTGAGCTGTTTAATGGGTATCATGTCCTCACAAATAACTTCCAAAGGGTCAAATGGGCAAAAGCAGAGGGAATCAACATGAAATTCTACCTTTTAGTTTTCCTGTCAAAGAGCCTATCCATGCATAAATTCTACAAGTGTTCCCATTTAAAATCTGGCTGCTCCAGGAAATTTACTCAAAAAGGTACCAAAATGTAGGTCATTTGCAAAACGCAAATCATTTTCATAATACATGTACATGCACCTGTCACAGTTTCTACATTCCCATGGTACGTTCACAGGAAACCCATGGACAGTGTTATCGGTATTTTGAAATTCAGCACTGTTGTGTATATTATAAAATCAAGACAATGTTTATCAACACTGCCTCTACTATTACGTACAGCACATGTACATGGATGCTGTCTCAAAAAAGTGAAAGGATGAAACATAATGCCCAAAGCCATGTCACAAATATAGATAAAAAATTAGACACACATTTAAGATGTCAGACTAACCAAATGTCAGGGTATTTAGCAATGTTACAGTAATAAATCAAAAGCAAACAGTATCACAAGCTTTTGATCTAAATATGAATTAATACCGTAATGAACGCAAACATTTGATCGAAATGTCAGCCACTGTGGTCATGTGATACATCACACTAAGGCATAGTCTTATGGAGATACTGATATTCCCCCGTTGTCAATATAGGAGAGGCACTGTGGTTTCACTATAGCAGAGACAACTATACATGTTTCTGTCAGGATAGAGGAGACCAGTAC
Organism: Acanthopleura granulata; assembly: GCA_016165875.1. Lineage (NCBI taxonomy): Eukaryota > Metazoa > Mollusca > Polyplacophora > Chitonida > Chitonidae > Acanthopleura > Acanthopleura granulata. The sequence goes on along the minus strand of JABBOT010000022.1, from coordinate 1,617,673 downwards.
AAAAGACGCATGCAATTATCAATGAAATTGTCGCAAAGCTGGACAATTAAACAATACATGATAATGTGGTACAGGGTGGAAATGACAATGTGCCTTTTAATGAGTAGATGAACTCACATTTAACATACATAATAAGTCCTTTAGAAAGACAAATAGTCGTATGAAAGCACACACATACCCGTAATCATGAAAACACACACTTTATCATACAAGTCTTATTAGTTCTTCTCTACATTAGCCTACTTGAAAGACTAGAATAAATACAAATAATCATACAGTAGGCAGAAAAAAAAAACACTGTATACCATAAATGTATGTATATTGCACATGAACAGAGCTGTGTATTCACATGCTCTGCCTCTGTCATCACAAATAAAAAAGCATCCTTTCAATTCCATTTCTGGTATCTGAGCAACACTGACATTGCACTCATTCATGTTGTATCCAATTACAGGTACATGTATATGAAAAGGTATTCCACCACTGTCATCACAAAACTTATTGTATGTTTTTCACTGATGAACCAGATGGTATAATGTCCTATTAGAGCAGTATCTTGAACAGAAACAAGAGAAGAATTATTGATTTCCAGGGAATGGTCTTAAATAAGGCATCGAGTACATGTATAAAAATTTTTATGTTTAATTTTCCAAAATACATCAGTCTGATATAGTAGACAACATGTAGCCTAGGAGCACGTTGGTTTACTCCAGGAACTCTGCTTCCCTCTATTCATAAATGTGACTGCTGCCACAGAGGTCAAAAATTGTTCAGTGCAATACATAAGACCAAGAACATGACGAGACATTAAGTCTGTGGCCATTGTTTGCCTTAAACACCTGACTACCATAAACAGCCCAATAGCTGTCTATGTATACATATGTTTAGCCCAATATCTGTCTATGTATACATACCTAGACATACATGTACATACTGTACATCCTGAACTATGACCTAAACTTAAAACGGTATTGTTTTAGCTGAGGTTCTTGTTTGCCAAGGAAACTAATGGCTAGCCATAAGACCAAAGACGTCACAGGTTCAAATCGGGCTTGATCGGATTCACACTATAAGAACTAAAGGTCGCCCAACAATGTTCCTCTACCCCCATTTTTCCCACACAAGAACTGGATTGTTGATCATATTAATATGTTCTTATCTAGGTACTGTATCTCTTTATCTGCTTACTACCTCTATCAAATAAATGTATGCTTAATGACAGATAATATTATCTCACCCAAAGCAGTGCATTTTAGAGGCAAATAAATGTCATAAAATAATACTTTTGGTGCTGAAAGACAAATTTTTTCATTGATATATATATCGTCCTACCTTCCAAACAAACCTCAAAACACTTTTCTAAGATCAACAGAGCTCTCGGAATCAGGAAACAACAGATAAATTTATTTAGATAGATATATTTGTCTAAAATTGTGAGTAACCTTTGAAATTTTTATGTTAATTACTTTGTGATATGGTAGACTTTCAGGTTATAGTAAAGATGAGGTTGATGGGAGTGTCACTTTCCAACAGCATTTAACACAACAAACAGAATGGTGTGGTGGTATAGACATCTGCCTACGAATCCAATACTGATGTGTGGTGGGAGATCAAAACCAGCGATTTTCTTGAGAAGTACAGTAACTCTACATATATGTGATTGGCGCGATAAACACGTGACGATATCATGTAAAACTTTTGGTACTGAACAGAGCTTATGTTACGTTCACTATTTTTTTTCGTAAAATCACAATTTCCATTATTAACCAATGAAAACACAGCACAAGCACATGACTGAGGCAAAACACTGACGTCATACAGAAGCGACACGCGCAGCAACCTCAATTTTACGACTCCTGACTTTCATAACAAACTTGAAAATAAGTGTTTAAGTTGAAATCTAAGTTCAGGAATAATGTCACATGTTAAGACTAAGTCTGACTTCAGTCAACTTTGTGATCCTGGGCGGATTTTTAGGGATGAGATTGCTGTCAGTGTCACGTGGCTGAGTGACCTCATCTCGTAAATTTACGAATGTGCTTTCCACAATGAACATCGGAGAAGTGGGTCACCGACTAATACAGGCTTCATCATTGTCTTCAAAACAGCCTATTAATCAAATCCCAACAAACTGCCCACATAGTTTTGATTCAGATTCTGATAAATTCGGCGTTCCAAGTAAATATCCATAATGTCACTAGGCTGTTGTTGTTGCACAAGCGCAAAGTTGTCCAGGGCTACTTTCATTTCCGTACAAAACACAATTTCCCACAAGCGTTTTCCGCAGATTTTCACAAGCGAAACGTGACAACTTACCTCAATAACGCTTACACACCAGCAGAACACAACACAAGCCAGATCAAAAACTTTGTCAACTTTCACAAACTTTCATCCAAACTCCAGTGGGTTACTATAATTTCCGGTTTGCGCAACCCGCCTCACGGTTGAATAAAAAAGTAGCAACTGTTCGCGGAGTCGGAGGCTCGGAGTGTGATGAGTGCTGACTGAATGGCAGCCTTCACTATCATCCAGCTGGCCGCCCACTCTCGTCGCTATGATAGGCGTATCCGGTAAAAACTTGTGATCGATAATTTTTCTGATTGCTTCTCGACATATGGCCTATACATTGTAGTGGTCTGCTGTTATGTGACATCTGTACAGAATCAATAGTTTTATCATTTAACAAGTTATATACGTACATATATAGGCTACATAAGATACTTTCCACTGTTTCCCGCTAACGCCGAAGACTGAAATTGGTTAGGATCATTTTCATATCTATTGAAAGGTGTATCCATTGTTCGAAAAACAAAGCATAATGACACTAATGGATTTAAAATAATGGATAATTAAAAAATCTCTATAAATATAAGCTGGGTCTACATGGCTTACTGAATAAAAACAATGTAGCGGTACTTAATCGAATACGTCGTGTAGGCCTCTGTTGACGTGAAAAAGATTTCAAGTCATCGACAAGTATATACCATAATTCTGCTAATTATTTCTTAACACAGACATCAGTAGTGCTAAAAACCGAAAATTACACTTCTCTCTCAGTTTTTTTTTTTTTTTCGAAAAAGTAAAAATACGGATATAATGTTCAATAAATGGACTAATTACAGGTATATATATGCCCCTATATGAGCTTAAAGGTCAAATCGGGTGTTTCAAGAAAGGGAGAAGAGTTATAAGATACCGGTAAGTCATGCTTTATGCTTTATCGTATATCAGGATTTTGTTATGTTAAGCTGGTAAAAGGTGGTGAATTTTCATATTTTTTCCCTTCATTTAACTGACCCTGGAGCCATTGATCAGAACTGTACGTTCATTACACGGACCTTCATCCATGTGTAGGCCTACATTGACAATCGGAGTACAACAAGCCTTTAATACAAAGACTTCACAATGAATAAGATTTTACAACTTTTATCACTCGTGCTATTCGTTAAACATACGTACGTATCCTTTTTACAGCACTGTGGGTTTCATTTTGAAAGACGTTACCTGCGTGATCCACTGCATACGCTGGAGTATTGACGTCATTGATCCCTACGAGCTCGTGAACAAGTTCCAAGGTACTGGCTAGTGCATTCCCTACGGAACTTTGAGACCGCCCTTCGTCATCCGATAAACATAACGGTAAAAGCCACATTGAGGATAAAACATATTTATATAAACCAATAACAGACACCAGAAATGCTTACCTGAGGCACTAACCCGAACTCGCTATAATCTGCAGGAACTCCGGAACTAGGTTTATGTTGGAGGGATAGGCCTATCCGCATCAACATTGTACGACGTGTAGTAAGCGGCCTACACACGCGCAAAATCATTGACAATGTACTATTGTCAATACAAAATATTGACATTCATTCTGACAGTTTGTATGTGGTATTGAGGCTTGACATTTAATTCATGGAAATATTCAGTTTGAGGAAATCTCATGCCAGTATGGATTTTATTGACGACTGAACAATAATATTGTGCATGTGTTTAGCGCTTGTTCACCACTGTTGCTCAATATTTCATTTCCCACGTGGGCTTTGGCGAGTGCACATTATGTCATCAAGTGTTGATGACCGATCCGTCCTTGGCGAAGTTTTATGGGTGAGTAAATATGGCTACAATAATATTGTATCGTGTATAAAGTAAATTGAAAGTGTTCTCAATAAAAGTGAATCAATAATATATTGCGGGTATTCCGCCTAACATCCTTTGTTTTTTCAACAAATATAATGACAACTCTCAAGCAAATGTGCCAAACTCTGTAATAATTTTCCTTATGCCTACGAGGTGCCAGATGGTTAATTTGAGCAAAAACCTTTTCACTGTTTTACAGCAAAGTAGGCAGAACTTTAAGAAAGAACTTACCCGTTTTACATGCTTAAATAAAATTGTACAATAATATTTTGCTTTTTGCCATTTCCTGATATTTTTCATTTATTATATAAAGGGTGAGATTGTCACCTGGTGATGTTTATCAGCTTATACAGGTAAATGAAAGGGTAATTGATTGAAAATATTAAATACGCCAATATATGATAATGCATACATGTGGCAGTTATACGGAGAGAATTCTCGGAACGTGCTGTCTACCATATGCACTAGCCCAGACCTGCACGTTGTGAACTTTAACTCTTTTTCAACACTGCAAAACAAGAATAAATCTACAACTCAGTGGGTAGCATTTTCAACATCCCGATTTTATGGCCTGAGTGAATTTCCAAAACCTTGATCTCTCGGCAAGACAAGGTTATCAACTTTCCCGGTGGTTTCCTTTCTATATGTCTCTGCTTGAATTCCATTTTGCTTGTGTTCGTGCATGCCTATTTAATTACCTGGATAGGGACTGGTAGTTTTTATTCGTGATTTCAGAATCATTGTTAAGACGGTTGATAATACTGTTATAGTTCACTAACTCTCCTTTTCTATCTCTCGGTTACATGCGGTTTTATAATATTCCTTCCTGACTGATAGATTTATTTATTTATTTATTTATTTATTGTTTTTCTCCACAGTTTTCATTTATATGACGATGACCATGACATGATATACTGTTGATCCTTTCCATATCACCTAATGATGTATATAAGGATCTGTTTCACCACACACTACAGAAACCAGTTTGACTGTAAGAAGAATGTTCCGGTGCTCTATATTCAGAACTTTTGCTCAAATCGATTTACAGAAGAGATCGACAAAGAAATACTTTGCGCATACTAGAAGGTTTTTACAAAGTTTGGTGAAAAAAAAAACTGGACAGTTGCACTTTACGTAGCCCTTGCACATGAATCATGCAAATCAGAACAATCCTTGTTCTGTTCTACAACAGAGCAAGAGAACGTCACAAAGTTTGGCGGAGCTAAAACTTCCATGCCAACTTCCTTGTAGATGTTGTTTGTAGGTCTACACTTATTCCACGCTGCGCTAACTACTGCATAGCAAACTAGCTGACAACCTGCATATACATGTACATAACAAGGAAAGAGCACGCGTTTAGTGCGCGCATAAGTTTTTTTAGGAAGACGACGTACGGTCGGGTTTCCTTTCTTTTGCCGGACATTCACTTTAGTGGCAACCCGGGCGTCATCATATTAGCTTTTACTATGACAACCATCCTTGTAATATTGTTGGTGAACCCTCTCCTGTTCGTCTACAGCAAAGTTACCATTCACTCCTTCCACCGCCCTTGGCGCGGAAAGTAGGTACCATTTGTATTGGGATTCTGATGATAAAGAAATTGCCTTTGAGGGCAGTGTGCAGACTCTGGGCTATGTCGGCCTTGGGTTTTACACAAACGGTGGTATGGCTCATTCGCATATCATCACAACATGGGTTGACAGATCTGGGGAGGTCCATGCTTGGGTAAGATTGAAATTCCACTTTATGAACAGACAGATGGACTGACCGGGGCTATTGAACTGTCAGAGAGTGCAATGGACAAATGGCCCTTCTCACCAAAGAGTACAAAAACACTGGATACAACGATAAACGCTATATTGTTATTTCATTTCTTTTCTTTAAACTAGTAAATGATAATTTTCCTGATTTAAAAGATATTTCCGTTGACTGCACCAAAGACAATTGCCTGTTTGTAAGTGTATAAAACACGTCAAGAAATATGGACATGTATTTATGTCACGTGAAAGGGACTTCCTTTCTTACTTTCACCAAAATAAACGCAGTCAAATGTTTTGATTGTATGGTAGGCTTTATGGACCATATTGATAATGTGGTTCATCAGTGACGTCACACAGCTTTTTGTAGTCCTTTATGTTCAGGTCTGAATAAAGTTCTTGTGAAGAGTAATCCTCTAATGTTTGCTTGTGTATGAAAACGCTAATGTGACAAATTTCTTCTTTGGGACCATAGAAAAGTCGGCATGACGTCACTGGTGAACCACATTATAAATATGGTTTATAAAACCCACCATGCAATCAAAACATTTGGCTGCTTTTATTTTGGGGAAAAAATCCAAGAAAATCAGTGAAGGTATTTCTACAATAAGTTCATTTTTACGAGGTCTTTCCCGTTAAAGTAGCTACTTTGCAAATATTTATTTTATGTTGATATTTTTTCGATGAAGTCATGTCTGAAACCCAAACATACGCGCTGCTGACATTTGTCAAAAAAGATGGAAGAAAAATAAACAAAAAACTTATAGAATGTTAAAAATAGAACATTTAAGGTGAGACAATGTATTTATCATAGCTCTGCATTCATTGGACGTCTTGCGTAAAAACACGTGCGCCTCAGTTCCTTTCTTAACTGAAGTTGAGTGTTTGGCATCACGTGCTGCTGGGACACAAAATAGGAAAATGATCAATGATTACATGGCGTATCGGCAATGTTTCAGCCATTTCGTTGCGCGAGCACGTCGGATTATAAATATAATTATAAACATGTATGTGCTCATACACGGTAATCCATCAATTTTCAAAGGAAACTGCACGAAAGTGTATTTCGTTTATGTTGTGGAGTAATTCTCCAATTTTTTATGTGTTTATTTTTAGTTTTACCCGCACTATCGTGCCATACTAAACTGGTCGCTTTTGTGAGTAGAAGAAACCTCGTCCTTTCCCCTGCTGCCTTACAAATTAAGCTCCTTTCTTAAAGACGCAACCTGCGCGGTTCAGCGCTAGCGCAGCACAATGACTCAGAAGCCTCCCACCAATGCGGTCGCCGTGAGTTTAAGTACAGCTCATGCTGGCTTCCTTTCCGGCTGTACGTGGGAAGGTCTGCCAGCAACCTACGGAGGTTCGTGGGTTTCCCCGGGGCTCTGCCCGGTTTCCTCCCACCATAATGCTGGCTACCGTCGTATAAGTGAAATGTTCTTGAGTGCGGCGTAAAACACCAATCAAATAAATAAATAAATAAATAAATAAAAGACGCAACCGACACTGCAGTTGCCGCATACATGTATGCATCATGAAAGATGCAAAATCATGGGACATTGTTTTCTTAGCAATTGTTTAACGCCATATAACCCAGAATTTATCACGTGTAAGATGGCGGTCAGTTTACGGGTGGGCGAAACCGGAATGCCATACAGTGCTAAACCACCAACTTTTGGCGAGTTACTGACGAACTTCCCCACGCAGCACGTACAGAATTGCACGCAATATTGGTGACGGAAGACAACGGACGTAAGGCTATATATACAAACGGTCTTACCAGTGTCGTCGGAAGCTTAAGAACTATGTCCAACGCCTCTACGAACAAAGGGAGCGAGAGAATCTATAGATATTGCCGTTGTCAAAAGCAGGATTCAACCAACACTTCGTCTGCATCAATGTTAAGGGCCCCACATCCTATTCACTGAGTTACATCCCGCCTGCGATCCAATGAGGTCTTAATTTTCATAATAATGTGACAGTATCCAATCATGTCCACCGTCAGACGTGCATCCTATATATATGTGTGTGATTTCTGCTTGCTTCAAAAATGTATTACACATATTAGAAAATTTGTAATTTGTAGGATTGTCATGCAGCCGAAAGTAAATGCAATTCAGAATGTGACGGCCCAGAATTCCTCTCACTCGACCATTCGTTTCATCCGTTCGCTTCAGACGTGCGATCCGGACGACAGAGTACTAGAGGTAAAGCAATATGCCTGTTTGCTGTTGTTTGGAAATCTTTATAATAAAATTTCATACAATAAACAAAATTTCTATGCCTTGGTTCATGTTTCAACATTAAGAAGGTCTATTCGATGACATCTAAGTCTATACATTTGGCAATTATGAGCATCGTGGAATAAAAAGTTAATAATATTTGATTGGTGAGTTATATGGCGGTGATTAGGCTTAAGGGCGGGGGAGTCACGAGTGACTAAAATGTAAACCACTGACCGTCACCTGACCAACCTCCCACTGCAGCCTTAACAGCGACTGCGTACGTGAGAAGGTCTGCCAGGAACCTGTGGATGGTCGTGGGTGTAACCACGAATTCTGCCTGGTTTTCTCCCATCATAATGCTGACCGCCGTCGTATAGGTTAAATATTCTTGAGTACGGCGTAAAACACCAATCAAATAAATAAATTAACAGCGACTGCTAGAATCATGCAATCGCGTTGCCTCATTTGTTCACAAGAAAAAAGTAAACAAAACTGCAGATAGTTATCTAATAGTTACTTCACCATAGCGGAAAACCATTGACTCCGTGTTATGTGACGAAGCTAAAAAAAAATGAGAAATTATATTTGCAGTCAGGAACCGTTCGACTAATTTGGGCTTACCACGAAAATGACCGCGACGAAAATTGCCTGATGGGATACAACGCCGAATCACGTGATACCAGAAGTGTACTGTTATAGACCATCAACAGGCGCGTCATTAAATCTCCAGTAGTCACCATGGACATGAGTCTAATTAATTCACAGGTGCGTTTGCATCTTTCATTGTGAATTCGTTTCAATCGCCGTTTCTCGTACGATGAATTCAGTACCAAAGGCCGAATTTTCTCCGAAAATGAGGGTGTAATGTAACCATAGATACATCATTTAGTTTTGGAGTGGGTGTGCGTAGTGTTCATTAGCGGTGAAAATGGTGTGAGGTCAAGAAAAGTTCACTATGTATAAGTATACACTAACTTTATATACAGTAACCAAAATAGACGTTGTTTACGACACCAATATCTGACTATATATTACTACATTTTCATTTGCATTTGAAAAAATACAAAATAAGCAGTATTTAAAACGGGAAATAAAATTTGCATTGTAAAAATAATTAGGTATTCTGAACAGAACTACATATATAACGTTATCTGCCGTTATAATCGATCGTCATTTTAATATTTCCTTTAATTACCATTTGCAGCGTAAATAAGACTTCAACATATCTTAACTGATCAGCTGCATCTCAGTATACAAGTTACTGATACATATATCAATTCATTCGTCATTGAATTTATCTAACTTGACTTCAGCATGATTGTTCATCACCTAGAATCGAGAATCTATTATTTTTAACATTAGCAACAGAGGAAACACCTTGTAATCCAGACCCGGAAACACATTACCATATCTATGTCAAGCATACAGTGCTTAACAAGAGAACAGATAAAATGTTCTGGATACAATGAAGAACACACAAATTTGGCCACTGAACTATAGCTGACGCTCCACCGTTCCTGATTTCCCTTTCACGATAAAACTGTTGATTGGGCATCCATTCCTTTAACACGAGATTCCACGAGAATACTTGTAACTTTTGGATTTTGTCTACTTTCAGGTTCCTATGCCCATCAGACGCACCTTCTACTGATGTCAATCGTTCGAGCTCCCAAAACTGAACAGAAAACACCATTTAATTAGGGTAGGCTACGTCAGCTATATGGTTAACTAAGTCACAAGTAAAAAGGATGCAGTCCGAGTCAGCGTTAGGCCCGATTTTTTTAAAAATAATTTTCCTATACCATGTATTTCAAAAAAATAAAAAAAATAAACTTTACTTTGCAATGAGGGAAACGTATTGCCATATCAGGTATGGTTTTGGACTTTCCTACAACATTTTCTATGAGGGCCGTCATCATACGGCAAGCGTTCCATTGCGTTGGGCAAAAAAGCAATGGCACCATACAGTACCAAGCGATGACACAAAATTGCAGAGCGACAGAACGATGCTAGCAGTTTACCTATCTGTTTCACTCTTCACTTTTCCGTCTGAGTGGCGTTTGATGAACAGTGGGTTGCGCCCAGTTCAGTCTGCTGTTTTGTGTATTAAATCTGTATTGGCTACAGACTTGTAATCTTCCGGGGGAGTGAGTCTAAGGGAAGAGCGCTCGGGGAGGGGGGTGGCTTCATAAATGCTCAGGTATTACAATTCTAAATCCACAATTTAAGCAACGTTTTTCTCTTCAGGTGAAGCCTGTTATTGAGCCCGGGCATGAGCTCTTGGTTCACCATATCGTCGTGTAGCTGTCTTAACCTAGTTCCTGGGGCCGCCGTGAACGTGGGCCATCCCTGCTATCATCGGGCTATGCCGGCAGATTGGCGTCACTGTAACGCCGTACTCTTAGCCTGGAGCATCGGAGGCGGGGTAAGTGAAGGGGAATGACTTGAAATGAAATTTATACACGCCTTAAGCCCAGAAGGTCAAATATGTCTAACAAACATAAGAGAAAAACAAAACGTTTATTGTCTTTGTCTGGTTCCATACAGATCTCATTTTGTCATTTGGCATTTTGAATTTAAATACTACGACAAAGTTTTCATATTTATGTATGTAACAGAGACAACTGTTACTGAATCACAAAAACCGTTACTGAAATGCCATAAATTGGGATCGGAATTAGCCTTCTTTAACTCAACCTGCCAAATTTGGCGCTCCAATAAATGTTCATGTTACCGTTTGGCTATCATTTAGATAAAATGATATAGAGAAATGAGAGCTATGGACCACAAATATATACTTAAATTTGTGAAAGAAATATGATTATCCTTACAAAACTAGCATAAAACGTAAGGAAAACAAATTTATATTGGTGTTATTTATCTTCAGTAATATTTTTATGCAGAGACTTTCATATAGGTCATTGACAGTCCTTTAAAGTTTCGTTAAAGCCCCAATTTTTGTTTGCATCTGTTAACAACGGATACAGCACATATAGGGATTCCTTTTGGAATACCAGATGACCCCACGATGATTGTCAGGGAAACCCACCATGACAACCCTTTACGCCACAGCGGTAAAGTGTTCGTTTCCGTCTCCAGTTTCTTCAGTTTTACTTAACCAACTAATTCCCAAATCAAGTAGCCTACATTCAAGCACTCTAACCGAAGTTCTTTCTTATTTCATAAAAATATTAGCGATTTTTATTCACTTACGACTCTTTAAGAGTTAAGGGTTTAAAACGCACTATTGAATGGTCCATGTCAAGTTAAACTGTGATATTGTTTTTCTAAAAATTGTAGATACTTAACAATGTAATAGAGACAGTCGTTTTTATCATTTTGAATGAATCATTATAGCACTATTAAACCTCTAACCAACAGAAACAATTAAACTGTTCTTAGGTATCCACGATTCTTCCGGTTTGAGGCTTTTTCTGAAACCCGAACTGAGGCAGTTTGAGGCAGTGCGTATTTCAGACGGATACAGTTGTCAGTAACCGACAGGTTATCCCCCCTTACTCGGAGAAATTCACTACGACTGGACGTTCCAGAATGTACTCAAAAGGTGACGAAATCTTTCTTCACCGGGACATATAATCTAAACATCTGAAAACCTCATTTCCAGGCAACCCAAACTGAAGTTCCCAAAGGAATATGAAAGACGTCACATACATATAAATAGCAAATAAACCTGAACACTTTTTCATAATACAGGCAAGACAGTAGATTTTCTAGGGCTTAATGTCACCTCGAAGTCCAAACTCGTAGCTCTAGAATAATTTCCAGGTCAAATAGGTATAGAGGTATCTCAGCCGCAATGTTATTGTAACTGTTCATAAAAGTGTCATGTCGATGTGATAACCATGAATGCTTACATGTTCCTGTAGTCCTTCTTATGCCTGTGGTCTGCCATGCACCACGTTCAGACTAAAGTTTAATAAAGATATAACCAGGATGCCAACACATCAAGTTCTAAACAGCAGCTGCTCTTGTGATGAAGCGCTCATCATGGTAATATGTCACTTATTTTTTTTTTTTTACAAGCCATGAAAATCTGGGTTTGCTGTCATGAAACTTCGTATGTTCAGTAAATTGCATATGTTGGTACCTGTCCAATATAGAGTGTTACTAGTGGCAAACAAAAATTAAGTCAAACACTACATATGCATGGTACATGGCGGTGTTTAAGACTGAGTAAAAAACCCCCCAAAAGTTTCTTGAACGTGACCTCTGATTACTGATATAGGCTACATGCCAAATGACTTCATTTATATTGTTGAAAGCCATCAGAGAAAAATGCGGGAGCGCATTTCTTCTTTTACTACTTTAACAGTTTCTCTTTCTCTTTTCGTAGTCAATGATGAACCAAACAGAAGGCATCCGTTTCGTTGGCGTCATACTTCACTCCCATCTCCTTAGTCGCGCAATTCGCTTACGTCCCTTCCGGAATGGACGAGGGCTCGATTTGATTGCCGTCGACAAGACATACGATTTCAATTTGCAAGTACTACGATATCTGGAGAAAGAAAGACTATTTTTTGCAGTAAGTTTTATTATCGGATATAAATCAATATAGAGCTTATATACGTGGGTTCTACGGGATCCATCCACAGCAGATTGTTTCTTAGTGAAGAAACTTTACCGCCTTCAGTAATTCGGTCTTTTTTTTTCATTCCTATCTTTGTGATGGGTTTAGTGGACAAACTTGTTACGTAGCACTTACGTAATACTTCTAGAGAACGATTGTGAGTACAGCTAGGACCCAAGACGCCATTGCATGAGCGGCAAAACATACCTCTATATGTTGATTACATGGTGAGTTAAGCGTTGCCTCACAAGCAACTTCCCAGTGATTGTTGTCTTCACGTGCAGTAATCCACAATCAGCACATACAGTTCTTACATCACTAGCAAAAAAACCTGCATGAGTTGCAGGTCAGTGGCTTCAAGTTGCAGGCTTGTATTCCGGAGGTAAATTAGGAAGAATTTACTATCTATATGCCAGCTGACTGGAAAGCCGGGTCATTTATAAGAGTTAAATTATTAGCAGCCTTAGCTTGTTGATTGTCTCATAGCTATGTCTTTGTTTTTCAGGGAGACGGCATAATAACAAAATGCAATTACAATCCCTCTCAGATAACCACTGTGACGTTTGTAAGCATACCTATATATGGCATACTCAATAATTCTGGTAATAACGCAAGATCTTTTTGTAAATAATGGAGATTCAAATTACTTTTATTAAGTATGACACTCAAAGGGGGGGGGGTCTTACGGGCCAACATGTTGTAGCTAAACCACATAACTTGGACATGTTAAAGAGGCTGCAGGAATACGAAGAGGCATTTAGATGATTCAGATCTTTGCCTGTCATTATTTGAAAGGCGGAGAAATCAAGTTGGACAAAAATAAAGCCAACAACAACAACACAGGTACAAACACAGATATTGAAAATGTTCACAAAAAATCCGTCAGTTACTGTGAGTGGAGTTAATTGCACAGAAATTATCCTTAGTATGGGAAAGACGAACGTCCATCATTTGAACCCTGCCCCCTTCCATTCGGATGTGGAACAATTAAGAAACAAATTACTTGGGATATGGGTTAAAGATATCAGAGACACTTTGGTTGCTTAAAAACTGTACTCTCTAGGGAATGTCGATTGATCCAAGAACATAACCAAAGTGGGACGAATGCACGGACGCCCATCATCATAATGATATATTTACAAGGTGGATTGAGCACTGTTCAGGAGATTTGTCTGTCCTTTGATCAAACTGAACGAGCTGGTACCCAGTCAAGATGACGTCAACAACGGTATGTAGTCCACCATCCGATATAATGCCACAAACAAACTGACCTGTTTGGTCCATCGACAACAATAGGGTGGATTCAGACGAGAGCTATAGGCGGAAATAGGACTTGGAGAAAATAAATATAAAGTGAAATATTTATGCATAAAAAATGTTGTTCGCCGGTTTTTTGTGGCTTGATGAACAAAATATACCCTTCAATGAAAGTAACTATACAACTGAATGAATCTGTCTGTCCCTAAATATTCTCTGTAACAGTTCATCCGATCGACTTCGTCTGATTACTGAGGACACAAGAAAGTGTATAGGAGGGAGATGATTCTAAAACTTGTGGATTGTGAACTGTCTAAAAACGACTGTGTACCACAGGTACACACACTGTAACAAAACTGAACATCTATAGCCTTTGTGTACCTCTAGTGCACAGCCATGTGTACTACCAATACACGTATTTACTTCACAAGTACACAATTTGTTCACCTCTTGTACACAAAGGCTGGAGATGCTCAATTTTGTTACAGTGTGTGTACCTGTGGTACACAATCGTTTTTAGAGAGTATGCAAATAGGTAAAGATGAAATCACAAACAGCCACTGCACTACTACTTTAAGGTTAGAAACACCGAGACCAGGGACATGGATCCTACCTTACATACACGCATATCTTGAACTCTCCAGGTCTACTCACCTGCCAAAATGTAGGGAAATGGATCAGCTTTCTAATGACTGGATGGTCCTTTGTCTGAGACTAGAATCTGACATCCACATAATTATACGTCTGAGGAGGCCAACAAAACTCAAACAAATCAAGGCACTATTGCCGACTGGGATCAGGCACACAATCGTATTGTTTTATTCTGACAGTGCCTGGAAATGCCTGACTATAAGCATTGACCATTGTCCATGATCAGCACCCGACAAGCATCGAAACGCATTAAGTCAAAAGTAATCGGGATTTCAGCAAATTGTCGAGATGGAATGTAGCATTTAACTCTTGGAATTAAGTTTGGAATGATAACTGGGCTTACTCGATTGGTTACGGAGGATATTGACTGCATGGTATCTGGGATTAGTTTGACAATGGTGATGCTATGATACAAATATCCTATTCGAAACAGAAAAGTTTGGGCTAAAACATTCCCGATAGGTCACACAGATTCTGTTTTGGTGTGATTGATAACGTTTATGTGTAGGTATAATAAGAAGCTCCTAAGAGGCGTGTAAGTTGTTACTTTTACATGAACAGTTGGAATGAAATCCTAACTGAAGTACATGTCTATTGACCGTATTTTACAGGTTACGTGTGACCATATGCCAGCTATCACACTGTCGTGGATGCTCTGGGTTTACTCTCTGTGCTGTAGTCTTTTATCATTTATTATATACCGAATCCCAACAACCAAGGCAATAACCCCACAACTTGGAATCAGTGTATAAACGTCATCAAGATGCAAGTTATACGAACTCTTTCCTTACAAGGAGATCATTACAGATCATGTCTGCATGGATTGCGTATCGATACAATACATGCTTATACTTCGTATAGATCTTATGTATGCTCCTTGAAAACGTCATCAACGACGCCAGCTGGTTGTCTCTTTATATTTAGAGAAGAATAAATGAATGCTTATTGTTTAATGCCCTACTCAAGAATATATGTATCTTTTATCTGGTGCTGCCTCACCGAGAAGCCCCCTCACTCACACCGACACCGGGCCGACCAGTTCACCCTCTATCCTCTTATTGCTGAGCGCCTAGCGAGGAAGCAGTATGTACCATTGTTTAACCCAGGTTTGAACCCAGATCTCCCCGTTCGGAAGCGGACGCTCAACCAACTGCGCCATCCGGGCGGGTCTATTAGAGAAGACTAGGACCAGTTGGCTTGAATTATTGAGATGGACGGTTTAGTGAGAGGTTTTTGGTTTAGTAAGAGGTATAGATTATCATTTTTCAAAGCTTTTCTGGTTTTGGTGACATGGAGTCACTTAGACCATAATTTATTTTTCTGAATAACACGCTGTCGATAGGTTACCATGAGGCGATCGCGATGACTTTACTTGATTCGTATTTTACGCCGTACTCAAGAATATCGATGTGATATGTACGAGAAAACTTGGTTTACAGTTTTGTGACAGAGAGCCCTCAACAGTAATATAAACACTTTGATCTATATATTCAGACAAAAGCATATATTTCTTCAAAATCAGCTGGATTTTTTCTCTATTACCCGACCCTTATTAGTAAAACGATTACCTGTGGCCATTTTGGTCAAAGACTAGACGCTTGGAAAATCCCGATTTTCCTTAAAATCAGCTGAAAATTCTCATCCTCATATGTTCGGACAGGTACGGGGAGACAGGATCTTCCGTTTTGTCTATCGCGTTGACTGTCGAAATGAGGCTATGACGACAGGAGTGTCAAACGTAGTCTACGCGGACGGGGACCCCCGGCTTCCTGACGCAGTGTAGGAACGGAGCCCAGTACTACATGGTATTAAATGGTATCTCATTATGATATGTAATTACATGCTTTAAGCAAGCTCTACGGATAAACAATTGGTGAAATAGAAAGTTCTCTATTATGACAGGAGAACAGGTTAATCAGTCGACAAGCCAAAGAAGGATACTACCCTGACCAGAATACGTCTTTACCACTCAAAAAGGTTATGTTTGTCACTATACGTTTTTATTAATGGAATATATCAAACATTCACCTACTTCCGTGTTCTTAATGTTAGTTCTTAATGTTAATGTCATTACTTCAAAAATACCTAGGGCTGTGATTATGTTTACGTTCACAGCCCTGTCGTCTTCCACAAGCCTACCTTAAACACGTCTGTACTTTCTGTGCTATCCTCAATACATCGATTTTGGGGCAGTCTTCATTGCCCATTCCGGGCAGGTGCTCCCATCTATCATTACTGGTAAATCCAGTTGTGTTTAAGGTAGGTATATGAAAGACGACAGGGCTGCGATCGTGTACGTAATCACAGCCCCACAAGCTATAGACTACCGTACCTAACGGGCCTTATGAATGTCATTAATGGGCCTATGTGACCAACAAGCTAAGAGTAGTGGAGGCAGGGAAATTTCTAAAATCAAGTAGGACTACGATTAATTGTAGTTTGATCAAGGCCTAAGGACATTCGAAAGTTTGTTTTTATCCCTGTGTCCATACGGGCTATAAAGTTGACATTCTTCTCTCTTCAGAAGGACAAGGAACCAGTCAGCTTTCCGGTACCAATCTTCACTCTTCAGTTCAGGATGAACATTCAGTGCCTAACAGAAATTCAGCAGGAAACTTCCGGAGCCATAATAACCAACTTATTTTTGTCGCTATTCATTATCATGATTACGTCATTTATTTAGACTATCAGTTAATATCAGTATTAATACAGGAAGAGATGTCTACGAAGACGTGGTATTACCACTACCGGGATTCAAAGTTTCACGAAAAATATTTATAATTGTACTGACCTCAAAAATTCAATAATAATTTGACGATAATTGACGAGTAGAGAAGCAGCATCAATCGTCTTTCGAGTCCTTGGACGAGATCATTATGCATTTTTTGCCATGTCAGTGTCAACCAGGTTACTTTTACGCCACCCTGGATACCTTCAATCTTCAAGGCCTAATATATTGTTACGGATTTTTACATTAAACTATAGTGTTTTGTTTTTAAATTGTTCCCCTGCCACTAGATTAAGTCCGATAAGAGAGTCAGTCTCCTACGTTGACACAAAGCCTGCAGTGGCTTGAGAACAATTCATGTTTCCTTCTCCCCGGGATAATGCAGTCGTTATGGGAGAAAATGACTATTCTTCGCCATGTGCTGTTTGGCTGTATTGTTTCTATCATCATTTGTTTTGCCTCTTCCTTGTCTGACCCATGTCAGTTTCCCAGCCTGTACACGAGAGTTTGTTCCAAGGAACAGCCCGTTCAACCTCTGGCTGCGATCTCACCTACCTTCCATCGTCCCGTTTTACAAACAGGGTGTAAGTTATGTCAAACGTAACTGTCATGACGACACATACTGTGGAAATGCGTCACCATACTTGATATATAAAACGGGTCCCTGGCTTGTTCCAATGTAGGATATTCTCTTCATATGTACGATGGGTCCAATTTACATGTTATTTATTTATTTGATGTCACGCGATTATTGACAAATTTTAATTGAATGTTCTTTTAGTCCTAGACAGATATACACATGTTGTTTGTCTCGTTGTGTTCTTCTCAAATGACAATAAAAGGTGCACACTCGGATTGTAAATGGTTTTCAAAGTATTCTCATTTCTGAAGCAAACCTACATATGGTTCAATCTAGGTGTCGAAACCAACATTCGTATACCAGCCGTCAACCAAAATGGGCGTTCCGGGTCAATGATCGCAAGGCCACTTTCCAAAAACGAGAAATAACCCCCCCCCCCAAAATAAGGAAATAAAATATAAAATTAGGACGGATTCATGCAAAGTGAATCAGTTTTCAATGATGACGAAAAGGCGTTATGAATGTTCTAGATGTATGAATAAAATCAGTATCCAAATCGTGCACCATTTTAGCATATGTGGTGTCGATAATCAAATATGTAACTTAGTAACTGATTACAACTGTTCACGTATCCAACGTGGCGATCACACTTAACGCGACGAACATACGGCCACAAGCCCCGGGGTTAAGCGGAATTAGACACTATTATAAAGCCTAGTCCCAGAGATTCTGATCACTCCATCCGTATTTACCAACAAGAGAGATGTACTCAGTGTAAAATTTAAGAAACAGAGTGAAGGCGTTTGATGGAATATCCTTGACACACTAGTTTCTACAGTAATAGCCTTGACGTTAATTGAAATCATCACACAGCACACAGGATCTAACATTTGCCACAAGGCAATATATGTATACGCCACATGCAGGATCATTCGGTATATTGCTATCCAAGTAGGGGTAATTCACAATATCAAAATCGAAACTATCTCTCTTGTCATCAAGTCGTTGAGACAGGAAACCATTGTGGTCTGTGTATACAGGTACAAGTCCAAATAAGACGGGCCATCTGGAGAATCTGTTTTGTTTTTTTAATCCAGCGAAGGTGGATATATATATATATATATATATATATATATATGTTTAACATCCTTTGTTATATACGGGTTGTTTACAGCTAGCAGATCATCAACATACCGTTTGGTTAATGAGAAAGATCAAGCCCGATGAAAATTACTCTTTAAAAACTTCTGCATATAGTCGTATTCACACGAGAACTTTGATAGGTCCGCCAAAAGTGGGGCCCAATTTGTACCCATCGATATACCTATATACACTGTTGATAATTAGTTTCCCCAAATTTCACATAGATACTATTAATGAGAAATTTAAGTAACTCAATAAACAACGAGACATCCCATACATGTTAACCTTTGTATGTAGTTGAACTGAAAAGGACTGTGTTGCTACTGACATTAATGTAGCGGTGAAACCTATAGCATATTTAATACAGCCAATTAAGGTAAGTGTTCTTCTCTTCAATTTACTAAGCTAGTCACAGAAAATCAAGAAAAATTAATAAGACACACATATATACATGCATATATTCTGACAGACTGCAAGAGCTAATGAAATTTCTGTTTAGACGCATTAAAGACAGCCAGTAAGCGCCTTCTGTTCAATAAAAATAAGTATTTTCAATAAAGCTGTGCCTTGCGCCGCTCCGCGGGTTCCATACTGCATATATTCCAGTTTCACATGGTCTATCAGACCCCCCTGGGGACTGACAACAGACACTCGCCAAGTTGCCTAATAGCCTCGTGTTGAACTGGAGAAAACCAAAGTCAAGACCTTTCTCTCTGTAGCTCTCAGTGAGCTTCGCAGTTCTATATCCCCGTTATATCCAGTAAAAGTAATGTCAAATAATTCACTCATCCACTCGCTCGTGCCTTAAGATGCCGTATTTTACCACTGGACTCAAAAATAGCAAACTGACAATGCTATGGACGGGTCAACAGGCAGTATAGAATGGAAATATCCCAGTGGATCAGCGCGTAAGGTATTAAGAAATTGAATCGGCTGAATACCGTGTTTCATTAGATTTGTCTTTGGGAAGAAGAATGACGGCAGCCCAAACAATGCCATGTTGCCACAATGTGTCCGATGAAGTCGTTCTAAATAGGAAAGAAAACAATCAACGAGCTCCCGCCGGCTAGAAGACGAATTGGATAATGCTTCACAGAAAAACACAGTTTTCAGGTGATAAGACGTTAGAATATAGCTAACAGGTGCCTTCAAGCCTCGGTCTTCGGGCCTTTCTTTTCTCGCCAAATCGTGGAGTCGGAGCGCTTTGAAGATCACCAAGCATTTCTTCTCGTTTTCCCGGGTTTCTGGAAAAGATCGCAGTAGAAGTGTTTCCGCCCTTGACATAGACAGGCGCCACAAAAGTTCTATATCGGCCCCCTTGTCTCCAATCCAGAAAAATTTCTCCGATATGAAGGTGGACACCAGATCGTAGCCGTTTTCCCTTATCTTAGAAACTGATTCTGTGCTTGGCCATTCTTGGTTAGTTCCCCAAAACATTTCCAGAATGCTTGGTCGGCTTGGTTCGTTTCTGAACCTTTGTAACCAGTCTGCATTGGCGGATGCTGGCCAACCGGTGCGCTTCACTGCCAGAACTAAATCTGCCTTGATCATGTAATTGTCACACAACATTTTGACGGCTACAGCCGCAGATCCCTCCCCTCCGACGGAAAACCGTTTTTCTAGGTTCATTTCTGCTATGGTATATTTAATATGGTGGCGAAATAAACCTGTTATTTTGCTTGGGTGTAAATACTTTCCAGAGGCCACGTCGCCCCATTCCTTCGCGCTAGCCTCTGACAGTTTGAACTTGGCATAGCCAGGGGAGAGTAAGGATTCTTCGACCGATCCTTCGATGTCAAGACATAGCAAAATGTCAAGGTCACAGGCCACGACCGCCGCATCTCCAGAGGCCAAACTGCCGACATCATGTGGCTCGAATTTCAGCCTCGGTTCCTTTGTCATCACTCTCTGCACAATATCTTTCACTGTGCTCTTGAAATCGTCTATTTCCGGCAGGACCCTTGGTTTAGCAAACGTGTCGTAGAATGTGTTAAGTGCTGTCGCCAGCTCCTCCTTGTACTCAGCGCTGCACTTAGAGCCAGACATTATCCCGAGAGGTGATTTGGATTATCCTTCACTCCCGTTTTCAGTACTGTTAGGGTGCACCTGGCAAGTAAAAAAGGCATCATTTTTTAAAAGTCCGATGCGTATCTTCAACCAGCATAGGATTCTTGCCCCTCTTGATTTTCAATAAGCGACAATGTTAACGTTTATTGCTGTAAGTCATTCCGTGGCCATTAAGCATTGGTGCATACCTCGCCCAACCTTTGAGAAAGCAGCCATATAAATCTTGACATAGGGTCACCGTCAAAATCTGGATCTTCCTTTCACTGCAAAAACAAATGGTGTAGTTTTACAGCAAAAAGTGCTGGCAATTTTGTAACCAGTAATTTTCGCCGTATATTTACACGTTGCTATGGAGACAAAGCTGTGGAGACAGTAACTGTATATCTGTTGCATATTCATCTGTTTAGTAACATCTAATTTACGGGAAGAATTACACTGGATTTACGGGCAATGCATTTGTAAATTTACAGGTGTGATGAACATTTGCACCATATCTTATAATCCTACACGAATGGAGTGTAAACTGACACTAAATATTGTAACATTATTTTATACTTAAATTCTCTGTTCCAGTTTACATCACTTTGTGTTGTAAAATTACATTCTTTTTTGCAGTGTTGCCAGATGTTGGGTGGGGTACCTAAACTCATCACTTCATTACTACCTGACACTATTTGGCCTCTCGTCAAAGATTTCAAATCAGGCCAAAGGTTAGATAATTTCTATTCCTTTCATGCCAAGCATACTTGCATATATGTACACCAAAAAGGCTTGAAAAAAGACTTTATACCCTACAAAAATACAGAATTACATTCCCGAAAAGCGGAAGTGCAAATGTGATACTGATTCCGATACTGGTACTGACAGTGAGAATTCAAGTCTTTCTTTGAAAATAAAAATAGCGTTGTCACACGAAGACAGCCCCAAGCCCAAACATGTATGTCAGCTTTGGTTTTACGTCATGCTCAGCAAATCTTCAGTTATATGACGACCAGGAGTCCCTAGAATGTGTATATATATATATATATAAAAACACACACACATATATATATATATATATATGTGTGTGTGTGTGTGTGTATATATATATATATGTGTGTATATATATATATATATATATATATATATATATATATATATATATATATAGTGCTTTCTTGTGGTAGGGCGAGTCCATGCTGCCAAAATGCTGCTGTCGCCATAACATCGTGCCGAAGACACTAAACACACAGTCACATTATACTGACACCCGGTCGACCATTCCTGTTTCCTTGTTCTAACCCCTCAGTGATGAGTGCCAAGCGAAGCGGCAACAGGTACCGTTTTTAAAGTCCTTAGAGTGGCCTGCCCTGAGATTGATCCCGGACCTCCCGACGCCGATAAAATAACGAAAAGATCGCATGAAAAGCTATAACCATGGCAACATTTATAATTGTTGGGGAATAATAAAATGTATTTTTATACCACTAAATTAAATTCACCTTGTTCACATTAAATCCGGGTCGGAAATATCGACTGACATATTTGCAAAAGGGCATAACTCCGAAAACATAAAATTACTGAGGTCTCCACAAATCATTTGAAACATTTACACACGAAATCATTTTTGTGCCCCTACGCCGAGTTAGGCTTGTGCTGTGTAAATGTCTATAAATGAACGACAAATACAAAACAGAATATAGTGTGAATTTCATTGAATAAAGTGGGCTCGTGCGATTAAAATTTTAAAATATCGAGCATATGAGGTGTCTCTTGACGGGAATACTAGGTGAAAACATGGTGGGTAGTAAGAATGCTATCGAGTCGCCGTCTCGTCGGAGGCATCAGGCTCCATCCTAGTTTAGGATGTCATGAGTGTCAGTTGTTACTTTACAAACATTCACATGAACGGTTAGAATAAAACCCTAACTGATGTATAATCGAGAAGATACCGGATTTCACCCGTTACATGTGGCCATATGTCTAACAGTTTACATGTATCACGATGTCGTCGCTACTCTCGGTTTACTCTTTATGCTGTAGTCTTGTGTATGACATACTAAAAGGCAACGTATGTCTTCTAGAATGCTCTATGACTCACTCCTTTCTGTTACAGAATAGAACATAACTCAAGGGCCTATATCAAGTAGAGTTATTCACATGAATGAAAGAATGATTATGGCTAAACGCCACATTGCCAATGTCATATCGTGGCTATAGAGTTACACAACTGTATATGCTATAAAAGTGATTGAAAATGTTATTGAAAATGTTTAGTTATCTAAGAATGCATAGCTTGCAGAATCTCTGGACCTAGGTAGCAATAAATGCTTTATATGGGCTTACATGACGTTCAGTAGATATCATTTGATTTATTTGACTGGTGTTTTTACGCCGTACTCAAGAATATTTCACTTATACGACGGCGGCCAGCATTATGGTGGGATGAAACCGTACAGAGCCCGGGGGAAAACCAGGAATATCAGCAGGTTGCTGGCAGATCTTCCCATGTACGGCCGGAGAAGAAGCCAGCATGAGCTGGTCTTGAACTCACAGAGACCGCATTGGTGGACGGCTTCGGGTCATTATTCTGCGATAGCGCGCTAACCGACTGAGCCACGGACGCCCCCTCCTCCCGCTCCCGCTCCCGTGGATATCACTTGCCTTCCTCCAATATCACACACGTCACACGTGATAGTGTTCACCAGTAACTTGCCAGTAACTCGCCAATATGGTCGCTGGTTTATGTAGAGGCACTCCTGTTTCTTACACCCATAAAACTGGCCGTCATCGTATATATAACTGAAATATTATTTGCTCTCTAACAACAACGAAGTGTGTAAATGTTACCCCTTATCCATTATAAGTAGGCCTACAGTACTTCAATCTGACATGATTTTAATTGCCC
This sequence comes from Acanthopleura granulata, assembly GCA_016165875.1. Taxonomy (NCBI): domain Eukaryota; kingdom Metazoa; phylum Mollusca; class Polyplacophora; order Chitonida; family Chitonidae; genus Acanthopleura; species Acanthopleura granulata. The sequence goes on along the minus strand of JABBOT010000022.1, from coordinate 1,593,653 downwards.
ATGCCTATATGGTGGTATCATTATGTTATTCAGTAGAATCCTACATCTTATAGTAAGTTCTACGGTAAAGTAAGACGTATATATTAACTATAAATACTCCTCACAAACTCTTGAAGGTGGGGGGGGGGAGGTACGTACCACTTCAACTGCAATGTAACTCACACTATATCCTCACAGCTAGTACACAGCTTCAAAACATGGACGTAAAGCGAAAGTGAAAACTGGCATGTCCTCAAGCTTTATTTGCGTCTGATCTGGCGTGGCATAAATTAGCTGATCCGAAAAGATTTCACCACCCTATTCCAATATTTGAGGACATTAGAGGTAGGCCTTATACTACCCTACATGTGCAGTACTAATTGGGGCACATTTGGGTACCATGCGGTACATTTGCACTCACTTGTTGCGTACACTTCAGACGTTATGACAGATCCCACGACGACTGAGTACACACAGGATATGAAGCATAAACATGGCCTTCTTCCCATCAAATGCACACAGCCCCAGAGACAACCCGGCAGCAGTATTTCTGACAGGCAGATTAGAAAACTAGTCATATCTACGCTGATCATCGAGAAGATCATTCGAGAGACTCTGGACTTTGACCGGTTGCGCTCTATCACCACATCGTGGTTACCTCCCTTTCAAATAGGTGTCCTGTTAAGCACTCTGCATACCGGGTGACTTTCATCTGCCATCGAGACCAACAGTTACCTTATCTGAGGGTAACAGGTATCATTATCGATGTTTATGGGTTTATGGGTTAAGATCTCATGGGTAACCTTTTTAACATTTAAGAATACTATATACTTTATATAGGTTTACTACACAGTGTGATTTATTACTTACGTTACTAAGTAGCAGGCCTATTTAAGATAAAGAGGTCGGTGTATCAAAACGTGCAAATACAAAATATTATCTGTATGTCTACTAAAATAAAACATGGCTACGTTTAACTCAAGTGGGCAGTGATACTAAGACCTAAAATGACGCCGAAAGTGAGGATTATTATCGGCAGTGAGTGTTTTAAGTAGGGATAAAGTTTGTCAACGCACAGTTATCTATTTTACACGAAGCAGAATGCAAGAGGCCTCTGACTGAGTTATCCAATTTCCATCAAACGATTGGGTTCAGATAAAAGGGCTACAAAAATTCCAATAAAACTCTGGGTAAGTACGTTAACTGCAACGGTGGCTTGCATTGATTTTATGGTGAGTTCATTCCTTCGTTGCCGAATGAGAATTACGACGATGACATCTTCAAGATGTTAGTAAAATTAATGCCTTTTACAAAATATTTTGAAAAAGTATTTTGAAACATCAAAGCTGCGCGTAAGCTCTCGAGCTAATCTAATGCACGGAAATTCCTGGCACGCACATATAGCTGTGTCAACCAAATATGCTAGTTTGGTGTCAACAGAACTGTCGTTACATCATTACACAGAAAATATGAAGACATTGTTTTATGTAGGATATATCTCGCTATAAAATATTTAGTTAGAACCGATTCACGCCGTAATGACCTGTAGTTTGTCTGTTTTGGGGTGTAAATTATTACAGCGCATGATCTAGTGTTGAATGATACCGGTGGGTGTTTTAGCAAGCTTAAAGATAGGCCTACGATACACTTTTAACTACAAGTATTTAAGGTATGTATGTAAGTGTGTGTTTTTGTTGATAAATCATTGGACGTTGCGAATTCATGTCTCCCTCTCGCCCTCAAACTCTCAAATTGATTATACAAGTGAATAGGACTCGTGGAATTCTAGATTAAACAAATTGACTTTGGTTTGTTGGTGGGTGGGGAACAAGATGTGTGAGTTGTTTAAGTGGCATTTAGAAGTTGGGATGGAAGTACACTGGAACATGTCTTTCTTATGGATATACAACTTCTTGGTTTATTATCACGACGTTTCGATGTAGATACTAACATCGTTGATAACGTCGTGATAACAAACCAAGAAGTTGTATATCCATAAGAAAGACATGTTCCAGTGTAAGATGTGTGAGTTCACATTAACTGCATGCCAACCAGGCTAATTAGATCTACGGGGGAGGAGGTTTCTGGGTGTAAAGCGTGATTAATAAACAACATGAAACTAGTGCTGCAAGTCTTATTATTGTGAATTATGAAAAGTCCAGTACAGCTATCCACTTATCTTGTCACATATTCTGTGTGATGTCAGTTCCAATTCGCAGCGCAGGTGTATGTTTGGCGAATAGATCTAAGTCCCTACTTTAGTTCTGGCAACTGTTGTTTTTGAGAAGTGAACTACGCTTATCAGCTTATCTCGTCACACATTCTTTATGATGTCAGTTATAAGTGCTTTTGCTGAACACCATCTCCTCCTCCTCCTTTCCTGTTCGCCATGACGCAGGTGTCAGACTGGCAACTCCAGGGCTTAGGGGTTTGAACTTAAGTTCAGACTGTTCTAAGTCCTAAATTTCATTTGTTTGGTATTATAGATATATATACAGGTGTAGTGTTCAGTGTTGAATGATAAACGAAAGCCAAGACCAGTGTGTCACGTCTGGATGACGCCATTGTACTCTAATAACTAAAACTCGCTACGTCACTTAGTGTGACGTGTACCGCGTGAGTGTCGTCATTATCGTGGAATGCTGGATAAATCTGGATTTGTCTGGTAAGAGAAGCATTAGGTGTGAATATTACATTTAATGCGTGCTGCAACAAGCGAGAATACTGGTTTGAAAACTCGCTAACCATGGGCAGTTATTACAAAAGAGGTAACATAGGTCCACTGGTTTAACCTTTAACACTTTCTTTTAATTTATATCTTAATTTGTTATGACTACACATAAGGGTAATCAATTTTGTACTTTACTTTTAAGTCCTTAAGTTTAGCACACGGGACCACCTCTCTGTTTCGATTGGAAGTCTATGGCTGGATGTCCTAAATTTGCATAAAGGGAAACAGTTCTCCCTCCGTGACAGCTTGACACCTCTGACAACAATGGTTACACACCATGTTGTCCATATCATAGGAAGTGACGTGTCGGGCTCTACCCAGTTCAATAAAGGGTCTTGTCTCAGGCATTAAGTAAATACTTCCGCCTTCATATGTGTACATGTGCAAACACTGAACACAACCACTGCAGCGGTTCACCAAGATTTGGACTGCTATCAGAAGTTTTGATGGTTAAAAATACTCGTTCAAGTTTTATGTCATTTCTAACTTTTAGCCAGACTAAATTGTTGCCCATCAAAGGTGTACTGGTTTAACATTATATTGTATAACATGAGTTTTAGCTAATATATTTGAGCAGTAGGTCTCAGAAATGTTTAAGGCCCTGGTAAAGCCCTGTGCCATATGGAAGGTGATAAATGTCTTGGAAGTTATAATGTATATAAGGTGATCGTTGAGCCTGTTTATTCAGGTGTTCATTGTGAACCGTAATCGTGTCCTCTAACGCATGATCAAGACAGTACCGTAACCTTTACAACTGCACATCTCTGTAGTTCTGCACGTGAAGGTGGAAGAAAGAACAAAATTTGCCTCCATAGATCTAATAGAAAGTTAACCGTAGTGTCAACTGCGATCAAAAATCCGGCTAAATTGGGTAATATTTGACTGTGGGTTGGGATACTGTTACACCAGCTTATCTTTTTCTGTTGGTAAAGGTACCCTGCTGACAAGGAAAGCTTTCATTGTAGCAGGTTTCTAATCTCATGACTCCTGACAAAAGTACCATGCACATTTCCTACAGGTCTACAGACTGATATAGGATTTCTGTTATTCTAGGAAATAAAAACAATGGCTTCAAGCGATATTTGTTCCGTAGTAATATATTTCTACGACGAAGTAGAGCTATTGGGGATCCGTTCCTGTGACACTTTGAGAATGCCTAAACGCCAATACTGCACAAGGAGTGTATAATACTCAAGTACTATGTTCACAACTATCTTTTGCCGTATACAACTGTGCTAGTAATTTATATATTAAGAAATATTGCTGGGAAAAAAATGCACAGAATTTTTAACTTGTAGTTCAGTAAGAGTCCAAAGAAATCTTGCTCGTTACGTTTACGAGGCCATGAAAATACATGATTTCAGTCCTGAGGAGTGGTGCGAAGTTTATTTGTAGTCCATGGTATGCTGTGAATATTTTTCTGTACAGCTTGTCATCACATAGCTGGGTGTCCAATTCGTTTTACCTTGTCTCTTGTTGGTTGGGTGTATATTATCAATGTTATCTTGCAATTGATGGCATAGTTTTTGTGAGAGACAGAAATGCCTAAGCTGAATGAAGATATGAGATAAGAAGGGTAAGGAGCTAATTTCTGCACCCCGGCAGACATCTCCACCAACCAGAGGGCCTTTGTGGCTCAGTTGGTTAGCGCGCTAGCGCAGCGCAATGACTCAGGAGCCTCCCACCAGTGCGGTCGCTATGGGTTCAAGACCAGATCACACTGGCTTCCTTTCCGGCCGTACGTGGGAAGCTCTGCCAGCAACCTGCGGATGGTTGTGGGTTTCCCCTGGGCTGTGACCGGTTTCCTCCCACCATAATACTGGCCACTACCAACCACATCTTTGAGAAGAAGAAGAACGCCAGCCAACGGGCAGCTCACCCTAGTAACGATGCAAGGAAAGAGGCCGTTTTTGTTAACTTAAAATCAGCCATACTTGTTACCAAATTAACTTTTCCTCATGAGGTTACAAGTAAAACCACAATCTGTGCACACTGAAGTTTTAGACGTCCCCGTTATTGTACGTGAATACAGTTAGAACACTTTCTCTGATTGATAAAGTTCAAATGTCTGAGCGTTTTTCCGACACCAAGAAGGCACTCGTAGAGGTGACGCCATAATTATTCGTGTTATTTAAAAAGAGATGGCATACAAACAATGGGAGTGGAGAGTAATTTATTTCACAACAGCAGCATCGCTATGTTGTTAGAAGAAACACCACACAGTAACAAGGCCTACAACAACAACCTCCACGAGTAGATTATGCAATTTCTTTTTCCAAACACTGTTTCCGTACCATCGAAGTCTGAAGCAACATCATATGCTCACAAGAGTTGTAATTAAGCCCATTTATTAAGGTAATATTATGCCAAAACTTAGAAGACAACTTCAAACGAGAAAGTGCCAGATAATGAGTTTAGAGCACAGTCGATCACAGTTTACGTGACTAGTGTCGACCGCTGTCCAGCAATACATACTGGAAGCCCTCCAAATGAGTATGAGTGATTTTACAGGGAGGTGGATATAGGCAAGAAGTAGGCGAAAGAAAGAAACTGCTAGGTCTAGGGCATATCATCTCAAACAAACAAAATGTGTGAAGAAATTAAATGCAAGTGCAATGAATGCTTCATTCACTCTTAAACGTTATGACCCTTTACTTCGTCATCATTTTACTTCTTGGAATCAAAAATAGCAAACTGACAATGCTAGGGACGGGTCAACAGGGAGAATAGAATGGAAATATGCAAGTGGATCAGCGCGTAAGGTATTAAGAAACGGAATCGGCTGAATACCGTGTTTTCTCAGGTTTACCTTTGGGAAAAAAAATGAAGGCAGCCCAAATATCACCATGTTGCCCGCATGAGTTTGATAAAACCGTTCTAAGTAGGAAAGAAAACAATCAACGAGCTTCCGTCGGCTAGAAGACGAATTGGCTGATGCTTCATAGAAAAGCAACGTTTTCAGATGATAAGATGTTAACAGATAACTGACGGGTGCTTTCAAGCCTCGGTCCTCGGGCCTTTCATTTCTCGCCAAATCGTGGAGTCGGAGCGCTTTGAAGATCACCAAGCACTTCTTCTCGTTTTCCCGGGTTTCTGGAAAAGATCGCAGAAGAAAACATTCTGCCCTTGACATAGAAAGGCGCCACAATAGTTCTACATCGGCCCCCTTGTCTCCAATCCCGAAAAACTCCTCCGAGATGAACGTAGACACCAAATCGTAACCTTTGTCTTTTATCTCACAAAATGTTTCTGCGCTTGGCCATTTTTGTCCCCAAAACAATTGCAGGCGAGCTAGGCAGAGCATGCTCGATGAGCCTGGTTCATTTTGGAACCCTTGTAACCAGTCTGGGTTTGCGGACGCTGGCCAGCCGGAACATTTCACTGCCAGAACTAAATCTGCCTTGATCATGTAATTGTCACACAACATTTTGACGGCTACAGCCGCAGATCCCTCCCCTCCGACGGAAAACCGTTTTTCTAGATTCATTTCTGCTATGGTATATTTAATATGGAGGCGAAATAAACCTGTTATTTTGCTTGGGTGTAAATACTTTCCAGAGGCCACGTCGCCCCATTCCTTCGTGCTAGCCTCTGACAGTTTGAACTTGGCATAGCCAGGGGAAAGAATGGATTCTTCGACCGATCCTTCGATGTCAAGACATAGCAAAATGTCAAGGTCACAGGCCATGACCGCCGCATCTCCAGAGGCCACACTGCCGACCCCGTGAGGCTCGAATTTCAGCCTCGGTTCCTTTCTCATCACTCTCAGCAGAACCTCTATTACTGTACTCTTGAAATCGTCCATTTCCGGCAGATCCCTCGGTTTAGCAAACGTTTCGTAGAACGTGTTCAGGGCTGTCGCCAGCTCCTCCTTGTACTCAGCGCTGCACTTAGAGCCAGACATTATCCGTACTTTGAGTGATTTGGATTATTCTTGACGCCTGCTGTTTGCCCTATTTATCGGGTTAAACCTGGCAAGTAAATAAAAATCATTTTTGTGAAAACCCGATGAAAATACCGAAGCAGCACGCTGAGAATTCAAATCTTGGATTGAAAATAAAAATACGGTACTCACACCCACGCAGTCTACCTTAACCAATGTGGCAGTGAATAATAAAATGAAATGATCACACTAAGAGCTATACTCCTTTCCATGCTTTTTTTTTTCTATTTTTTTGCTCACTCCCTTTTTGAGATTAACTGGTAATTTGTTGAATTTTCCTCTTTTCATACCACTGTAATAAAAATATATAAATTAAATTTATACTGTTTACTAAACAGCGCAAACGATCCAGTTCAGTTTGAGTACAATGCCATGATGTGCATCGAACATAGCGGTTAGTGTGAGTTGGTTTCTGATATACAGAAGCTCTTACATTATTCTGCGATTCACCTACTGGTTCCATCAGTGCATCTGAGCATCGAAGAATAACGTAAGAACTTTTTTGATATAGAAACTAACACACATTGACCGTCTATTCATTACATCGTTTTCAGATGTTTACATAATTTCAACATTTCTCCTTAAGAGAGGGTTCCGATTTTAATTATAGTTAATTCTAGCAAAAATATTTACCTTTGGCTTGTAGATGGGAAGGTTTGATTACACCCATACATTGTCAACAGAGTTCTTACACAGAAGATGCCATGTTCTGATTGAAATACATACGGATGCTTGCAGGAAGTCGAGCGGGCCTACTTATACACAACAACGTGCACGCGTATGTGTTTATAAATGACGAGTTAATGAATGGTGGTATTGTATACGTCTTTCAAGCTAAATACAATCTAACAGCTTTAGAAACATTTTAGAGACAAAATGAACTTTTTGTTGGTCACGAGGTCAAAACGAGTCGTTATCGCTGAAATGTAGGGTCAAAGGTCGATTTTCTGCCTTGGGCTTGTCTAATCATAAAGTACAAAGAAGGCTACTGCGCTAAAACAATTGCTGTTTCACATTTACTATGCTCTTACTCCAAAATCAGAAATGTTGTCTTTTTTATTTGTTTCACTCAAACATCACATGTAGTTTGCATCCTATAAGACTCTTGAAGAAAATGGTTGATGCCACATGTCCGACATGTTGAAATATTCCGTGTAATCAAATTATGATCTGCCATTAAGTATGACTGAAGTGTGCATTTTTTTTTTCAGACTTCGCGCCATAAACTTCTGCTTGAAAGAAAAGCCTTGGATAATAATTTGATACAACATACAAGGTTTTACATAGAAGCATGCAGGATGAAATACTCCTCAACTATTAATAAACATTATATTTTAAAGAAAAAGCCATGTCAGCATATATGTGGGATGAAAAAAACGCCGGAGATGTAGTCCCACGGGGTGCTTTGTCCGCGGGGGTGCAGTCCAACGGAGGCTTCGTCCACGTGGATTTTTTCTGTGGTACGTACGCCCGACGAAGCTTTTGCCCTGAATTCATACTCAGATCTCTTCAACCCACACCCATTTACCTGACGTCAAGGGCAAATACAGGAGAATATGACAATTTTCACTTTCGGTTTACATCCACATGTTAAAGTCGTTCTTTGTAAGAGTGTTGTGTGAGTTTTAGTTGAAATGGTGGGACACCTGGACAAAATTCCCCACGGGACATGACATGTATAACTTACTTCGCTCTGCACTCGCGCGCTAACCCCTTCGGAAGCCCCACCTATATTCGAGGCGATGTTTCGGGGTACATGCGAGCACTATGGGGTACATTTGAGTACTATGGGGTTCATTTGTGTGATTTTGGCTATACTCACTTGCTGGGGATACTTGGGGCGGTGATCACACGGCATCTATGTACACGCACACTGGACATCAGGCATGGTCTCCCTTACACCAAATGTACAGAGCTGGCGAGAAAATCCAGCACAAACAGACAGTCAGAAAACCCGTTGTACACAATGAGCCCGCTAACCGAGAATCTTTTCGCATGGTTCTGGACTTTGATCAGCTCGTGGTTACCTCCCTTTGTATATCTACCGTTAATCATTCTGCATACACCGAATAACTCCCCTGTGTCGAGACCGACTGTTACCTTAGCTGGGTCGACATCTCTGTCATAATGTACATTTAATGTGTCTTGTTTGGAACCTGTTTGATTGTGATATAACCACACACCGACTAGGGTTTTATTAGGAGTATCTAATATAAAGATAAATTAAGTTATCGTAAGAAATGCTACTGTAATATACATATGTAAACTTCGCCTCTCACTGGTCATTTTTTCAGCATTTAATATACTATATACTTTATACAGATTTATAATGGAATATGTGATTTTTTAATTACATTACTGAGTAATCATCGATGTCGTGAGACGTGCAAATATAAACTTGCAATAACAAATGTCATGTTTTCACGAGCGAAACAACAAATCAATAAGACTTCATCAAAGTAGGTCATCAAAGTAGGTTCCAGGCAAATTACCTAAGACAGAATTAAGAAGCCTCTGAAAGCACGCTGGCGCAGATGTCAGTCCAAAACAGACACGCTAGTATCTGAACAATCCCTCATGTGTAATGAAGGTAGTCAGGTCACGATTTTCTTCAGCTAACTCAAGTTGTTGATAAGCTGCTCTGACATCAAGCTTTTGCCCCATGTAACCCACTGAGTAACTCATCGATATTCGGTACTGGGTATTTTTCAACCACTATCGACTCATTTAATTTCCGCAAGTCGACAGGGCGAGTTCAAGCCGCCACGGCTGCTACCACTGGAGCATCATGCCGAAGACACCAGATATGACATCCCACCCAGTCACACTATCCTGACACCGGAGCGACCAGTCCTCTTTCCTTGCTCTAACCCCTCAGTGCTGAACGCTAAGCGCCAAGTACCAGTTGTCCTCAGGAGTTCTCTCATCCTGTAGCATTTCTATTATCACCAACTAACTTTATAGGTATGAATTGATTCGTCGCATATTCTAGTGTTACGTAGTAAAATCAGTTATGGGTGTTTTAGCTGGCGTGAAGATAGCCCCAGGTGATCAAAGGTACATCATGTATGTGTATGCTCTTGTTCACAAATCGTAACAGACTTTGTGGTTTCGTCTTCCCCAAAACTCCCAACTTGTTTATTTCGCGGAATCAAAGATTACAAACATCAGTTTGGGTTTGTCATTGTGGATGGGTGGAAGTAGAGGGGGGGGGGGCGACAAGAGTGACGCTGGTTTGCCGGTGTCTAACAAAGCTAAAGGGGTGGATATTTGTGGGTGTAAAGCGTGATTAGTAATTGACGGAGCGCTGAAGCGAAGCGTCTTAAAAATTGTCATTTCTGAGAAGTAAAGTGCGCCTTTCAGGTAATCTTGTCATTCTGTTTGATGTCATTTCCTTGTTGGACAACCCTCCCGCCTTAATGCAGGTATTCGACTGACAACTACAGAGTTTCCCCTGACTACCCCCACGTGGTTAATGTCACAGGAAACGACGTAATGAGCTCAAATTATTTCAGTAGAAGGGGTGTCATTCTGACGTGATACAAAGTTCTTGACTTTTCCTGGTTACTTAACATTGAACATTCCTGCCTTATTACTAAATGGATTAAATACACCAGAATACGTTCTTTATTACGAAGTTGGCCTAAATGGGAGCTAGGGTTCCTGTTAGATAAGGTCTACACTTGACAGTGTTGGATAAATCTGGATTTCTCAGGTGAGAAAAGGTCTAGGTTCAAAGATCATATTCAATTGCAGACTTCAATTATTAAGCGACAATGATGCTTCCCGGCCTTGGCGTGATCTTGCTGCCGCAGACTGACAGCTTTACACCTGTGAAAACGACGGTGACATCCCCATGTACATATCAAAGGAAGTGTCGTGTCCAGAGTTATACATAAATTTTTTTATTAAAGAGTGGCTTTAGTAGGCACTGATACATCAAGTTAAATCCTGTTTTGTTAAAAACGGTTTTGGACAAAAACGCTATTCATACTGTTTTGCACCTTGCTGCAGTGATTCACACTTTTCCATGTATATCATAATATGAGTACTCACTCATTAATACAACCAGGGTCACAGCAGAAATCCTTGTGTTTTAGCTAAGATTGGGACTTCTTTGTGTCACCCATCATTGGTGGTCTGTCATTCGTTTGACATAATCTTGCACAGTTTCAGTCCGAACAGGTATCTTTAGGCAGTAGTTTACAGGCATGCTGAAAGTTTTGATAAACTCATGTGTAAAACCTATGGCCGACAGTAGACCGTAGATGATTTGGAAGTTGTAATTTATAAGGTGTTTTCTGTTGTTGACCCACTTATCCAGGTGTTCGGTGTGAACCGGCGCCATGTCCTCTGTCTAATGATCAAACTTTATTTTTTATTGACCCTAACTTTATTAATATGAAGGTGAAACATACGACAAGCTTTGTTTCGATAAAGTTAACCAAACTGCAAACAGAGAAAAATCTCCCGGCAAAACTCTGTAATATTTGGCATGTGAGTTGGAATGCTTTTATATCATTTGATCTCTTAATTCTATCACACAAATGAACAAAACAGCCAAAGAAAGTTTTCATGGTAGCAAATTTCCGACCTCCTGTCCGACACTTCAGTTTTGCTGGTGGAAAGTATCTTTCCCCTCTTATAGGAGTCTTTGTAGACAAGTTCTTTGTTTCCACGGTGACGTAATTTGGGATCTTCTGGAGGTGTGAGGCCATCAGTCTGACTGTTTGCTATATGAGTTCTAACTGACATCACCAAAATGTGTAAAATGATGAACTGCCTCTTCGAAATCCGTAGGCCTATCGGGCCAGCCAGAGCTTTGAAATCGACACTTACGCACTTTAATTAATTAAGCCTCACAAGATGATTGCCAATATAGAACCGATATATGTATGTTGGTATGTAGGCCTGTGTATGTGTTTAAGACATTTAATAATGCAGACACATTATCAGTGTTTTACCCCTAGATGACCTCCTTGGTGTTATAAGATCTGGGACTTATCACGTTACTTCCTGTGACGTAAATAGAGTTGTTGTGTTCGTCAGGGGCATGAATTCACCGTCCGTGACACCTGTAACATGGTAGGAGGCTTGTCAACAAAAGGAGTTTAAGCAGTTGGAATTGACACCCCAGAGAATGTGTGACAAGTCGAGCAGGTAGGCGAATCGCACTTCTCAGTAATCACAATGAAGACTCGTGTCACGTCTTGTGGCTTATTAATCATACTTGACTACACCCACAGATCTGTCAGATTCTTACATCTCATTTGTCGGCAAAAATAAATAAATAAATAAATAAATAAATTCATCATAACATTAATTTAAGCCAGCAATGTAGTAAAACCTACTTGAAAACTTCCTGTCGAAATTTATATATCCCTTCAATCTGAATCTGGCGTTTGACGGAAACTGGACTATTCTTTGAGATACCATTTGCATTCTGCCCTCTATCAAATAGATAAATATGTGTGAATAATTTTTTTGTCCTACTTGAAATAAAATTTTAAGTCTTTAAGTGCCCGTACTAAAAACATTCTGAAACATTCCTAAAGCCTTGGTGAATCTTCCTCCCAAAGTGATTCTCACCAATTCTTGGTAATCCATTTCCCTGTCCTGATCAAACTGGGAACGTATCACTTATAAGAATAGGGTTTCGGCTTGGACTGTTGTCTCCATTGCTCGGGAAAAGGCATCCAATTGGCGCACAGCTTTCAATGCGCTCAGTCGATCAGCACAGTTACTCAATCTTCTCTTCGACCAGCAACTGATTTCTACACCATGGCAGAGACTTCTACCAACCGGAGTCCAGTTCTTGGGAAGACGAAGAGAGTGAGCCAGCCCGCAGCTCACCCTAAGTACACGGAGATGGTGACACAGGCGATCAAGGCCCTTAAGGAAAGAGAGGGTTATTCGCGTCAGAAAATACTCAAGTACATTCTGGCCAACTTCACCGTGGGGGAAGAGAAGGTCGTCAATACTCACGTGAAATACGCCCTGAAGAAGCTAGTGGAAACAGATATGCTGAAACAGAACAAAGGGACAGGGGCCTCTGGGTCGTTCCGATTGGGGGAGGCCACCAAGAAAATCCCAGCCAAACCCAAGAAATCCGCTACTATGAAGAAAGCTTCAACCGCCAAGAAGCCTGTTACCGTAAAGAAAGCGACAGTCGCCAAGAAATCTACCGACCAAAAGAAAGCAACAACAGCCAAGAAATTAACTGACAACACAAAGAAGAATGCAACAAAGAAGAAGCCAGAAGATAAGAAATCTTCATCCGGCAAAATGTCAGTGGTCAAGAAGCCAGCCAAGAAGACACCACGAGAGAAGATCCACAGTAAAACTGCCGTGAAGACAAAGGCTTTATCTAAAAACACTCCCAAAAAGACGATGAAGAAACTCACACCAGCAAAACTCAAGCCAGTCAAAGCGAAAACAAGCAAGGTGACTAAGAAGAGCTCGAAATAGTTACTTGCATATAAGTAATTCTTGCACACCCTTCCAAAGGCCCTTATCTGGGCCAAGCACATCTCCGAAATGATTCTAATCGAAAGCACTTACTTTAGTACTTTATGAATAATGTACTATGTGCTCTAATCTGTTAAGAGGTAAATTTTCTTTTAAATTTGTATGATATGATGCTGTGATCAGAGGAAGTGGCAGACAATACTAGTATTTCCACCAAAGAGGTTGTGTTTTTGCCGAGGCATGTTTGTTCTGTCTGTCAGCAATATAACAGGGTAGTGCAGCGACATGAGAGGAATATTGTGTACAGACTGCACTTAGGCATTTTGCATTTTGTGGGTTATCGGAATTTTCTTTTCTTTCTTTTTTTTTTGACGAATCTTTATCTTACATGATGTTGAATATACTGCCTTTGATATGTACAACATCGGGAGTCATCATTGTTGCGAGAAGTGTGTTTAAAATTCGCTGCTCGCCACAAAGACTTGACAACGAGATTTCACCGCAACAGTGGGCGTCACTATTGTTGCCAGAGATATGAAATCGATCTTTGGATTCTGACGCCTGCTTGGGAGTACACCTTGGACTTGTGGGAAGTTACTGATGAATATCCCGCGTGTGGAGTTAACGAACGAAACCATATATGAGTTATATGTTTCAAGTGACCATTCAGTCACAATTTCCTTTCTCAGTGACACAGGAAAGTTATGGAGGGATATTCTGTGAAAATTTGCTTTTCTTTTGGCTGAAATGGGGATAAAGGAATAATCTACTAATTAGATAGCTCTCGGGTTAATTTACGGGTGGTGGAAACCGGACAGATTCCGGAAAAAAAAAACCGCCGGTCTTCGGCAGATAGTTAAGAAATTTGATTCTTGACTCAAAATCTAAGAAAAACCATCAGCAAGCAACTACAATGGTCAGGGTTTATCGGTTGCAAGGGCTAAAAGGCATCCAATGAGTTTTTAAGGCAGGCATTTGATCATTTAGTAATGGGACTTTCGCTGAGCCACTGTGACAGGCGTCAAAGTGGTAAAACGCTGAATACTACATAAACCAATGAAGCCAACAGCAAGCCAATGAGCGAATGAACGAAGGAATTTACAAATGCTAACAGGGTGTCCATTGTTCATGTACGCTTATCTTAATGACAGATCGTACCCAAGAACATAGACATGTGATGACAACCTTACTGAGCCATGACGATGTTTCACAAGAGGACGATGCTCATCGAGTGTTACACAGCACCCTTTTAGCTTCCGTTGCACAAAAAAACTGCATCACTGTCAACATTTTCGTTAATCTGACAGGCCAATCTGCGCACCTCTTGTCGGTGTAGGATACCAATGGCTCGCCATGTTATTCCATGAGGGCACCTTTGCTGTTCATCCGGTCTGACAAGTGGCCATCTCTTTGATCATATATTCTTTTATTTTTTTTTTCATGAATTGAAAAGCTTAGGGGGGAGGGGGGAGACATGGTGATGGTGTGTTCTGAATTTCTGACAGTGCAAATGAAAAAGGAAACAAACGCCAATAAATAAAAGAGTATCCACAAGTATTTAGCTTTTTTTTCTTTTTGCCTGTTTTCAGATCGTCATTTGTTGGTAGACTCTTTTTTGCCATTAACATGAAAGTTCAGCACTGGTTATTCACTGAATGTTTGAAAAGTAATTCTTTTGAATATTACCTTAACATTACTTTTCAGTGTATATATAGACCTACCTGTCACGTGTATAAATCAACAACCACATATTCTGGTGATCTTTCGATACTTTTCTGTCTAATCACGCTTCACGTTTCCTTTTCATATCACAAATATATTGTAAAATATGAAATTAAAGAAACACATTAAAAACATGGTATCTTCAGCTATAATTGGTGACAACCTATGCCAAACAAACAAACAGCTCAGTGCCGGAAAGAGAAAAACGGAAATGATTCAGGTAAAAGGACGAGACTTGATCACGAAACAATGACTTACGTACTAACCCGTTATTATCAACTTTTCATTCATCAAACGCCGCTCACAAATGAGTAGACACATCAGAAAAGGAAAAGTTGGAACGCATTGCCTTCGTCGGAAATATGGTTTACCGATTATAGGTGCTGTCTCATCCATTAAACGGAAATAAATAGAACGGAAATCATCTGAACGGAAATGAGCCAAGATTTAATGAATGTATGTGTGTGTGTTTCATTTTCTTAAAAGCTAGGCCTTGAAAAATCAAAAAGAATACCATACACTTTCCTAAAATTTTGAAGTCTGCCTAATTATAAAAAGCCGAATCATTACATCTTAAATCAGATGCTGAGTATACTTAAACACCAAGTGTTATTTATCTACAAACTGCTATATATAAATATGTATGTACATCGAGAGAAATGTTTGTTTTTATAGGAAATATAAAGTAACAGGTGTCTATAGGACGAAGAAAAATATTCAGACACTCTCGCGCACAGATTTACAGATTACCCGGGTATAACGCCATTAGTTTCGGGGAGTACTTATTTTTTTATAATTATGCTTCACAAAGATAAGCTTGCGGACATAAATACTCTTCGCTCGCAGTATATTTGGCACCTATAATAAAGCTTGGTTCCCGAGGATGGGTTAGGCAGTAGGGAGTTTGTGACTCCCCACCGTTTTCCCATCCCCGGGGCACTTCGTTCACTCATTTACAACGGACGTCACATCTGATTATCACAGGGCCTGCAATGTGTCAGCCTCCATGTGTATGTATCTTACTGAACAGATACCTTTCATTTCTATAACAAAAAACAGCATCCCTTATTCGTTGAAACGGTAATAGAATTATAATTAACTAACGTTTATGCCCTTTTTAGAATAACTGACCACACTATAATGCTGAATTGCTAATACTGGGATGAATATATACAACGAGCTTTCTTGGGGAAGAAAGAAACATGTGTATTTACTTATATATCTGATATATATCTGTAGGCCTTTTTATCGCCTTATACTGAAGAATTGTCTTTCATAATAACAATCAATTTTGCAAGTTTTGTTTATTTTATGTTATTTTTTTTTTTTTGAGAAAAAACGAGTGTGTTGACAAATCGCAATGTGACTTAGCATCTCATCCCAATGAGCAAAATCTTTATTTATTTATTTATATCCAAACGTCATTACATACACGAAAAATGCATAATTTGTTATCATGCGCATCGCCAACATGATCACTATCCTCAAACCTATTACCGACGTAGTCATTATTATACATGCATAGTCACCGGACTGGGCTTTCAGACGAAGTCGGTTTGTCTTGAAATGAAGTGCTTTTCTATGTATACATGTACAATTGTCCGCGTCAGTTATTATCGTCTGTGTATACATGAGTTAAATGTGAATACAACACAGCACTTTCAGTAATTCTAGACCACTGACGTCTAACAAATTGCACATACCTTGTATCACTGTAATTTTTTACCTAATTGTGCTTAAGAAATAGCGTTAGGGGAGTGTAAGTTGTTACTTCATCACTTACATGAACAGTTAGAATAAAGCTCTTCGTGAGGTAAATTGACAAGATGTCGGATTTCACCGATAGCGTGTGACCATTTGCCTACTATCACACTGTCTCTGGTTTTACTCTGTGTGCGGTAGTCTTTTATATTATAACTGTTGCTTTTAACGGTTTTTTAAATTAAATCAATCATGTAGAAACTGTATATGAATATAGTCCTGGTTTAATATAACCCAGCTTATATGTGTATGTCCTGCCTTTAACAAGTGCTGAATTTACATCTCTAGTCATTTTTTATCCAGTTCTTTATGTTGTGCGCAAAATGAAAGATCATGCTGTTGTTGTATGAATACTCAACGTTTGTTCATGATATGACGTCAGACTGGCGTATAGCCTGGACTTTACTTGCATTCGAATTCAGGATTCTACAGAACTCAGCGTGCACATGTAAGTGACCCAAGTCCTTTGAGAGACTGTATTATGGGTCATATTTGCATGTTATGCTTTCACATAACGAGCATCTGGTCATTGATTTCCCACGGTGCTCTGCCCGGTTTACTTCCGCCATAATGGTGGCCTCCGTCGAATAGGCGAATATTCTTCAGTACGGTACGGCGTAAAAAAAACAAAAAAACAATCAAATAAATAAATAACATAGCAGAACATAACATAAAATACGACAACACAATATTATGAACATTAAATTTCTTTCGACCTTGCAGAAAGGCAAATTACATTATCCTATATATGTGTTATAATTATGTGCTAACACCCGATTAAACTTAATTTATTTCTGTGGTACATACTTATAATGGTACTTATAATGATTTGTTTATTTGTTAAGGATTTCATTTTTTACTTTCCATTCTGCCCATTGGCCTACATACTTAAAAACATAAATAAAACACCACAAAATTATGTGAAACACAAAGAGAACACAAAGTCTGAGAAACAAACAAACAAGCAGCTCGAACTGAGGGGAAATGATTACGTAGCATATATACTTGCAGGTCCTTACCGTGTACTATTTGTTTGTATCAGCAAAAGAATAGTCAGATGATTCAGGGATCATCTCTTGCACATACACGGTACTACACACATAAAACAGAAGTTTCTGGAGAGTTATCCGTTTTACACTTAGCAAAAGTCCATAGAAAGGATATTGTGCTGTTCACATAGATGTATATATGGCGATGCATTAGATCTGTTCAGATTTCCTTTGGTTTCGATACACTCTCGTGGGAACTTGAGTCATATTTTCATTTGACCCCCTATAATTTGGCGTAGTTTGCGTAAGAACGTCGTGAAGCACTCAGGATGTGTTTTGTCGGATGTTTAGAATACAGTACAAACACGAGCGAGAAATGCTACTCGCTACAAAGGTAATAAGCCATATAGCTTCCTTCGCTGGTAGATAAACAGACACTCGTGGCTGTGTTTAAGGCATTGTAACCGTAGGCAGTCACACACAGTTCAGCCCATTTCGTGCATTTTATGTGTCTGTGTGACATTTGAGACTATCTGTGGGCTCTGTTTCAAGTGGAAAACTCTGTAAAACACAGGAAAAAAACTTCGAACCAAGCTCTACACTAGGCTGTTGCCGAAGTCTGTGATATTAAGAGATAGAATGGCCATGTCCTTTTGTTTGTCTACCGTATGAAGCGTTCTGCTCATGCGCAATTATGCGCACCGCGAAACCGCTATATGGCTTATTCTCTGTACGACATCGTAAAACTGCCTATTTTCACGGAGGCGTGACTATAACTGGCCAGAGGGAGCGGTTAACTCTTCGCCGTCATTTGATGAATTGTACAATGGAAGTGATCCTATTTGAGTAGAGTGAGAGCACGGTTTAGACTGAATGAAACATTGATTCAATAAATGGAATGCATAACCAGAAATTTAAATTTCATGGTTGCGCAGGATAAAATTAATCCGTGAAATGCACTACTGTACACATGTAAATTACTCTGTGTAAAGGAGCTCCGTAGCTAGCGCAATTAATGATCCAGAAGTCTCTCCCCGTCTGTCGCTGTGAGTTCAAGTTCAGCTCATACTGGCCTTCTCTCCGTAAGTGGAAAGTCCTGCCTGTAACCTGCGGATGGTCGTGGATTTCCCTCGGGCACTGCCCGATTTCCTCTCACAACAATGCTGGCCATCGTCGTATTCGTGATATATTCTTGAGCATAGGGTGTAAAACACCAATAATTTACTGAAATTTCTCATCTTTCATTTGGCAGATATCCTCTTTACGTAATTGATGACAAGTATGACGTTAGAGGAGTTGAAGTGCTCTAAAAGACTTGAGGTGTTTACGTGATGTCCCTTTATAAGGATGTTTATAGAGCTGTGTTATTCTATTAGCGCAGAAAGAGATGACGAATCATCAAATTTAGCCTGTTTCTGTTCAACAGCACTAGGTCAGGCTGTAATTTCCTGCCATAAAGTGGCGGTATCGGATACAAACGAATTTTAGCCAATGACGTCCATGATTGTCCGATATGTAAGCACGATCTCCTTTCCTAGTGTATGATTTGTATATTGTTTATTTTACTTGCAGGTTAGTGAAGGGCCCCCTGGTGTTGAAGGCATAGCGCACCAGTAAGACCATGGCAGAGCCAATCGGACCATGGCTGACATTTATGGAACAACAATATGGAAAAAATGTAACACAAATGGTTATATTTTTTTGGTTGCTGTTTAACGTCATACTTAATTCTATGTGAGTGGAAAAAAACTGAAAAGCCAATAGATCTTTGGGAAGCTCCTGAAAGTTATATACAGATTTGTACATCATCTTGGTCTTCCACGAACCTTAGACTTCATTCAAAAACTGTTGACTGCTTCCCTCGTACAAGTTTTCAGATTTACTTCCTGTTCAGATGTATGTAAGCCTATCATATATTATTATGTCCTGTCCGAGGCAGGGTTTGAACACCTTACTTCTTTCTGTTTGAACCGTTCAGTGTTAGGATGCGTGTATATGCCGCTACTGTTTATGCATTGACACGAATAAAACGATAACTGATGTAAACTGAAAAGAGGCCAGGTTTCACTACGGTTATCTGCGACCATTTGCCAACCATCAAACTGTCGTCGATGCTGTGGCTTCACTCCCTATGCAGTAGGGTTTTACGATACGGTGATTCTAGGAGGACCTCGTTAATGACTAGGCTAAATCCTTCCCCGTCTCTCCCATTAACAACGCTATGAAGTTGTGGTCGTTGGGCTACACACCCAGTTTAGTCCGTTGTCGGCGAATTTGCACGAAAATAATACACACCCTGCGTATTTTAAAGATATTGTTTACCATGCGATAAACCGACAATGACTTAGTTAGGGATGAGGTGCTTTACACGAGGGGATTCCCCACGCCACCATGACTTGGGTTGGTCAAGGATGACAAATAGAAATGTGCACATTTTCTCAATGCATAAATTACGAGAGATTTTTTTATATAAACTTTTTTTATATAGTATTCAGAGTAAAGAACGTCCGATCGATATTGTGACGTCACTGGTCAATTTGAAGGACCTTCCTTTCTAGCGACGTGGTTTAGATATGACTTAGTGTCCAAAATTTAAAAAAGTAAATAAAATGCAACAAAGGAAACACTCCCCTAAAGAGAAACAAGAAAACATTATAGAACATAAGAAACAGAGAAAAAACATACTTGTATATTTAATTTGTTCAACGCGTGTTAGAGTAAAGATTTCCATTATACACAGTGATAAATTATATTGCTCACTGGAAGCATTTGCATATTTGAGCGTTTAAGTACATATGAAAGCATGCAGCCCTCCGGGTAAAGAACACCCAAACTGCCTAGACCTATGTATATTTTTATATATCGATACAACAGACTAGTTTTGTCATTTTATTTAGTTCACAGGCTTAACGAGAATGTATCTGCACTTAGCTATTGGGCATCCTGATTCGTCTTCTGTTAAATCCAAAATATGCCACAATCGGCAATGTGGGCCTTTATCCTGATTGGTCGGTTAAGTCAGCGGTCAACCAAGGATTCTGTCCAATCAAGTGAAATGTTCACTGTTTTCAAAGAGCAAGCATGCTGCATTGCACATATCTGCATGTACCCAATAAATCACGCTTAGCTTGTCGACGTAACTGAGCCAAGTCTATGAAATAAAAACAAAACTTCAGCAGTAAGTGTAAATAGTCATTGAGCGGAAGTGAAGTATGCTAAAACTGGGGTACTTGACGAAATGATTAGACGCGTATCAAGACAAATTCACCATAAACTTTACAAACCACATATACGCTTTCCAAACCTGTGTAAAATTGAAGTGTTTTGATCCCTAGGGAAGTATTGGAGCTAAGAATAGATTTTAGTAGCCATGCTGTTTATGTCGTTTCAGCGAATTGAAGTTTTACAGTGAGTGTTAATTGATGAGTATTGTTCACATGAATATTCTGATAAGTGTGTATTGTCGGACAAGAGATGTAGTGTTTCCCAGCAGAGTCCGTGCACGCTTTAAGACTATATTCGAAATGTTTTTGTGACAGAGCCCATAATAAAGGATGCTTTAGAGGAAAAATGCATGTTTTCACCCAGATCCTGTTGAAGTATGATAGGGGATATTTTGTGTGAATGCCAAATTATACATGCTATTGTTTCATCTGAAATCATGTTGTGGCATTTGTCTTGAGATTTCGGACAATGTGAATGGTTTCTGTTATAACAATATAAAAGACTGTATACAGCATAAAGAGTAAAACCAGAGCAGCAACGACAGTGTGATGGTTGGTGAATGGTCACACGTCAACGGTGAAATACGGTATCTTGTCAGTTTACCTAAGATAGAGTTTTACTCTGACTGTTCAAGTAAGTGTTTAAGCACCATGGCTTAAGCAGAATTAGGTAAAGAAAAAAAATGCAGTGATGTTAAATACAGTATACTTGTCGTCACTGGTCTAGAATTACTCATTACATCATTTTCGGAATTGTGGTTCTTTTGCTCTTCAGTATAACGTGCCAAACCTCAAGATTCGACTATTGTTAATAGTAAACGTCAAATTAAAAGAAAACCAGTGCGATGGAAACTTATAGGTGTGAAGCAGGCATCCACATCCACAGTGATGCTCCTAGTTTTTACATTTGATACAAATGGTGTAAAATAAGATTAAATATGCACGTCATTCACTAAATCTAATAACACGCAGATAAGAGTGCATATTAGGCCTACTCGTTTGCTTCATGACATGTTCGACAAGCGCATACGTACAGCCCATATTCATACAGTTGCGGTTGTACAAATATAGTAAGCGCTCGCGGCATTAGTTCTCAAAAGGGTTCATCCGCCCTGAAAGTGGCGGACGTAATCACGTGACTGTGTAGGGAACCAATCAAAATGAAACTAAAAACGGTATGTTAAATAATAAGGATACAAGTTCTAAAAAGAGTAAAAACCGGTGAGAACTTTCTTTAATTCCTATCCGACCAATCAGTCGGTTTACTTGTGCGATTTTATAGCTGAAAATAAAAAATTAAAGTGTGTTATATTACGAAATTAAAACATATTGACACTCCCCTTTAATCTTTGTTACGAACGGTAGCACGTGGAAAAGTACACATACCTCATACAGGTGTGCTTTGAGGAGTTGTCAAAATACAAAGAAGTGATTGCCTGTGGTGGCTATGCATTGAATCCTTCACCGCATGACTAGTTTTAGTTTCTTGAAGTCACATGCATGTCTCTTTTTCATATTTTTGTAATTATTGTCTTAACGGACGATTAGCAAACCTCCTTCCTCGCTTCAACAAATGCATCCAAAGTTCTTCCCTAATGTGCCTCGTTTTGTGGTGTATGTGTGCTTATAAAATGCTT
Source organism: Acanthopleura granulata (assembly GCA_016165875.1). Classification (NCBI taxonomy): domain Eukaryota; kingdom Metazoa; phylum Mollusca; class Polyplacophora; order Chitonida; family Chitonidae; genus Acanthopleura; species Acanthopleura granulata. Next base: position 1,571,199 of record JABBOT010000022.1, on the reverse strand, counting down.
GCGAAGAACACAAAGTGTAACACTCCAACGTTGCCACATTATGAGTGTTTAACAGCAATTTTGACCTAAATCTCCTGAGTCCACTAAATCTCCGGTTTCGCTTCGGTTTTAAGGTAATACCAGTAACGAAAAACATTAAAAAGCAGTGTTAAAGTAATTTGTGTTAGTCTGCAAGAATCTTAACTGAATATTCAACATCTTTGCACGGAATTGTTCAGAAATAAAGGAAGCTGTGCAGCCAAATCCCGAAAATATTAGAACATTCTCATTTTGGTTTGAATAACTTTCAAATATCTTCAGTTAGTGTTTTGAATTATCTTTATTTGCTATTAACTTTCTCTTCTGTGGTCATACGCATTTTTAAATGATAATTAGTGTGAGTATATTTCAGTTGTGTTATAATGATGCCATTAAAGAGTATTTTAATTGGTTTGTAATAAATGCGGTTGTGTAAACGTGAATGAAAATTGGAGGCAGCTAGGGTGTTCCGATAATCGTTAAAAAGACGCCAATACAAAGCACGCCTTTTGCCTGCCTGACTCGGGTTGCCGCTGCATTTGGAGGTTTGCACAAAAACTGGTCAGTCACTCAGTTTCTGTTCATTTAACTGATCAAATAACGACTAAAACTGTGTCCGCAGATTGCTTTCATCGGATGCCTCAGTAGCATAATGTTCATAAACTGATTATCTAATTAAATGTATTTATCATTATGTTCTTTTATTTAGAGTATCCCCTACCTTTAACTGAATAGTAGTTCACCACAATGCCTTTTCCTTTGTGTACACGACTTTGCTAAGTTCAAAAGCTTACTTTCGGTATACAAACCTACTCCGTATGACCTATCAACTTTACAGTGTGTAATGCCAGTTTTTCTTTATCTGTTAAACATCTGCTTTATAAAAGTTAATATACTGCATACTACCATATATGTTGGCAGCCTTTAGGTTATAAGCTATTCGTATGGGAGCAATCTGCATGCAGATGATCGTGGGTTTCCCCCGGGCTCTGCCCGGTTTCCTCCTAGCGCCGTGAAAAGTGAAAAATTCTTGAGTATAGCGTAAAACACCAATTAAATAAATAAATAAATATTTACGTGGGAGATGCTCTGAGTTTGTGGACCTAATAATGCTTAGTCTATACTTTGCCCCAAGACTAAAGCACATTAATTTGTTAGCTAGAAAAAATAGAACAAGTAATTAAGACCAATTGTCCGAAGACATACCGCCTTGAGTTAATTTCACGTAGGCCCATATAGCCTAATTAACTCAAACAATTTCGCAACTTTTGCTTTCTTTTACTAGGTTGATGTTAAATTACTCATGCAGCAGTATTTTGTGTGTCTTTTATGTATGACCCTCAGAAACGGTCGGTTTAAGTTACATTCAGCCACGCTAGCGGTTAGTTACATCGTCAACCACGATGTCCATATAAGTTGCAATAAGTCACAATATCTTTAAGGACATCTCAAAGCCACGTTGTCCACAAGCTACCCATGTTCACGATATCTGTAGAAATATCATCAGCCATGGTCAGCCAAAAGTCATACTAAGTTACAATACATCCTAGACACAAACCATCAATCATTAAATTACGACATATGCACTGGTACACTACTTCAGTCAAGGCGAGTAACATTATGAAAGTCACTATATAAGTCTCATACGCCAGTGAAATATTAGATTCAGTCCGTGAAACAATTGAGATATGCATGCTTTAGGCTTTGAATAAAAATCATGAAGGCAAATTTCAAAAATTCAGTTTTAATCGGTCACTGTAGAATGTCGAGTCTCCCTTATTCTTCTCTCGTGCACATACACACATGTTCAGCAGAATCTTTCAAAACAGCTAGCTCTTGGCATAAAATCCCAAAGAGATGTGAAAAGGAAAGAAATGCCTGCAATAAATATATCTGATAATTACAGTACATATACCCAAGAATTTTTCAAGATATATTGATGTATTCAAGATATTTGAAAGTTATTCAAACCAAAATTAGAATGTTCTAATATTTTCGGGATTTGGTTGCACAGCTTCCTTTATTTCTGAACAATTCCGTGCAAAGATGTTGAATATTCAGGGAAAGCATATAACCTGTAATCAGTGACAATCATGTTTCCGAGACATATTCTACATTATATATCATTATGAAGGAATTCATTTTCACAAAGTTTCCGGGTTGTAAATTCAATATATTATAACACTGTACATAATTAATCATTTTTCACTCTGACCCTGTAATCGCTGGTTTAGAGCATCACCACGAAGTACATGTGAGGTGATTTGCATATAAGTGGAAATAATTCCCAGCCTTTAGGCTCTTGTAGTTGATGGGCCGAGTCAAATATTTCATTGCTTCTTCTTACATAGTTATAAAATATGTAATTAGTCTCAAAATCAAACTAAGAATCAGCTGTGTTTCTAATCCTGGATTTATACATCATAATAAAACCTTTAGCATACGAAGCTGTAAGCGCAGTCGAAGTTTCCCAGGATGACATGATTTACGGAGCAAAAAATGGAGCCGGCACTATAAACCAACATTGTCTTACATGCAACCTAGAGCTATTCAGACTTTTGATTTATCTGTTTATTTGATTGGTGTTTTACGCCGTACTCAAGATTATTTCACTTACACGACGGCGGCCAGCACTGTGGTCGGAGGAAACCGGGCAGAGTCCGTGGGAAACAAACCACCGAAGGGCATACATTTGTGAAATATTTATATTAAAAGTACACAAGAAATAGGTGCTGTGCTGTGAGAGTTAATAAGTTAATTGAGAAAGATGTAATAATTAGACATGTGCAGTATGTATATTTCTATAAACTGAGCAAGCTGCAAATGTGTCCAAAAGTCATTAATTCAGAGCGTTAACAGGAAGCAAAACTTAGTCAGGATTTTTTACTGTAAATATCTGTTTCACATTATTTATGGAGAAAGTGGAGATGAGGGAGGGGGACCAGCTGATTCAATTTTCCCATAGTTTGACACAATCTGAAGGCGAGGTCATTGCGTTATTATTTTTTTTTTTTTAGAGTAAACGTGACATGGACTCATATATAGATAGGTGTATGGATTAATGTATGCAGCCTGAAGCTATGAGCTCTCCTGCATGCGTGACGTCAACTCCACTCTCAGCCATACGCGACCCTTGCAACTCAACCGTATCATGGTGTATCCAGGGGGACTTATTTTAGTTTGTTATAAAACAGGACTAGTTAAGGAGAAGCTTCTCAGCATTGAGATTCTACCAGTGTATATAGATTACAGTTTGATGTACAACATGTACAGCTGGGAAAACCAGTACAGCACGTCAACGCCTGGTTAAGGAGAAGACCTCTAGCGGAGGCGGATGTTGGGTGACTGACTGAATGCCCGTGACAGTGAGTAGGACGCACCAAGAGAAACAGAGACTAGCTCAGTCATCACACTTTTGTCAACACTCTGACTAAGGGGCCTTCAGGTAACCAACCACACGGACGCTTTTGTTTTTTCCGCAACGAATCGGGAAGTCGAACAGGAGACAATCCCTATTAAAGATGGACTTTGCAAGAGCGGATACCATTGTTTGACGGCATATTGTGAGTGATCCCACACAGGGGTGGCTATATTTCTACAGGGTGATCAGATTTACGTGCTCCATGGACACCCAAACTCTTCGTCTGTTCTCTACAGGATAAATTTGCCTTCCCGGTACAAGCTCAGCGAATGTTTATTTAGGATAAACATTGTGTTTTGTCATCTGGAGCATGTGTTAATGCTAGGGAAACCCTTTTCATAGTACGCCAATGCCACAAAAAACCTTATCAAAGGACATTAACTGTATCACTTAAATAGCATTGTGTTGTGTGTATGTGCCCAAGGTTTTCGTGAAGACGTGAGGAGATTGTAGGGAACTGTATAAAAGGCGCATGAATTATATTCTCATCCACAGAGATCCCCAGTAACCATTTGGACGCGGGTCTTGTTGGAAAAAAAACAAAACACAGAGATGGAGTTGGGAAAGATCATTTACTACTGGGCTGTTATTCTGTCATTCATCGCAATCCAAACTGTTCCCTCATCGCCGCTGAACTCGATTCAAAGTTCCACCAAAGACGATATGCTTCCGTGTTCCTACGACTGCAACACTAAAGAAGGGTTTTGTAAGAACGGAGGGGTCTGCCTGAAAGTTAAGAACACCTGCAGTTCTTCAAGTTACGTATGTGACTGTCCACCAGGGTATGAAGGAGAGAGGTGTGGTCAGGTCGTAGCCCTGTGTAAGTACGACCAGTTGCTTAAAGACAATTGTGGATGTAACAATGGCGCGACTTGTCGCAAGATCGACTCGCTGTGTGCCCGGCAGAGCTACAGGTGCGAATGTACGAGAGGCTTTGAAGGCCCCACCTGCGAGTTTAGCAAAGTAGATGAAGCTCTCTCCCAGCAAAACGTCACTTTATCGTCTCCGACGCCAGAAAGTGCCGTGGAGGTCAAAGACCCTCGGTCTCAGAACGTCAGTGGCGTGTTCAACACCAACAGTTCCAGTCCACAGCCAGACGCTACTCTTCCAACGTCAATAGCGTCTACCCCTGTTAAGGACATTGTATTAACGACAGTGCCTCCGAAGGGAGATGGTGTTACTATTACCACAGCTACCTCTAACAACACAACTAACATGGCAAAGAAAGCATATCGTCTTCAGGACTTCCTTTCCCTTATAGAAGTAAATAATAATCCACAACGAAACAAATGTCCCGGGTGCCTGAGAGGCCGGTGTGAGAAAAGCAAGTGCGTGTGTGATTCTGGATACGTGGGTAAAAATTGTGAAAAGAAAGAAACAGCCGATGGACAGGTGCCTGAAATAGTAGCAGCTAACGCATCCAACATGGAATACGTTGCTAGCCCCATTGCAAGCCCTAATAACACAGTAGAGTGGGACGAAGGTGATTGCTATCGTAATTTCAAATGTAAACACGGCGTCTGTAATAAGACAGACCCCGCACACCCGAGATGTATATGTGATGACGGTTACATCGGTGCTTTCTGCCACATAGCCTGCTCAAAGGAATGCTTCAATGGTGGAGTCTGCACTGTTCACGAGGGTGCAGAAATATGTGCGTGCACACTGACGTATACCGGTGAGTTTTGCAACGAAACTAATGAAGATTGGAATCATCCCAATCCGGAAACTCCCGGCGATAAAGTTTGCTCTGACAAACTCGTGTGCGTTCATGGTGAATGTGACAAGTCTGACCCTGGAAAACACCGGTGTCGCTGCCACAAGGGCTTTGCCGGTGCTTCCTGCGACATACCCTGTTCCAAGCTCTGTCAAAATGGAGGGGAGTGTCTTGTGAATAGTGGACTAGAAAGCTGTCATTGCCCCAAAGATTTTGCTGGTGAGTTTTGCGAGGAGGTGGTTAATGCGTCGACTGCCCATTTGGAAGCCAGTTCGACCGATGGAGAGCTTGGACTTCGGTTCTGTGCTAAAAACTTTGAGTGTGTACACGGCGTGTGTAATAAAACTGGCGCGCCCGTGTTTCGCTGCGTGTGCGATGAAGGTTACGTGGGCGTGTTCTGTCACATACAATGTACGAAACCATGCAAAAACGGGGGGAAATGTTTAATATACGATGAGCAGGAGGCTTGCCAATGCCCTACGTCATACACCGGTGAACTTTGTGAGACGAAACTTACCCCACTGAAATTGGTAAAAACCTACGACGTTAACCGTGTTAGGGGATCGGCTGCTTTTGAAAAAGGACCGGCGAATAACCCTTCCATCGCGTCTAAGGCGGAGTGCACTAAGTTGTGCCCCAAAGGTGAACGTTGTGTTCTTTCTGCAGGGGAAGAGAAATGTGAACAGAAGACAGCGTCCATAGTTGTCAAAACATTGTCTCGATTTCTCCTCCGGTCCAAAACTCCGAGATCGAGTCGACATGACCCAAAGAAGTGTTTCTCGAATTTCATCTGCGTTCACGGTGTGTGTGACAACAGCAACCCCTGGCGGCCACGATGTGTGTGCGACGATGGATTCGTGGGCGCTTTTTGTCATCTTCAGTGCTCCCTGCAGTGTAGCAATGGCGGCAGATGTGTCGTACTATCGGGCCAGCAGTACTGTAACTGCAAATATGGCTATTCGGGTGCATTCTGCGAGAAGATGATGTACTTTGATAAAGCGAAAGTGGAGAAACAAACTGGAATGAATGAAACCTCAGAGGCAACGACCACCGAACCCTCCACCAATGGGGAGCCTGCGTGAAGTCTAAGTTATTTGTGTATTGATGAGAAGAAATTCTGCCACCTCCCTCAGCTAAGGAGCGTGCGTCCTCCCACAATTCCCTGAAGATGCGCAGTGTCTGGCGGAAAACCGAAAGCAAAACTTGACGCACAAGGCCACCTCGTGTAAAACATATTCGTGACCACCCGCGGCTAGCTCATCGCTCTATGTACGGATCCACAGGCTGCAATGGAGAGGCTGGGAAATACAAGGACCATATTTAAAATTCATTTTAAATAAAACCAGGAATGTTTGTTAGATTGTCGCAAAATCTTTCTTGTAAGTTCCCATCTCCCCCACAAGACGCTAATACATTATGCGGTAATTGATCACTCAGTGACATTTTGGCTGTTTTCGTTACTTTCCAGAATGGGGTATATTGTAGCCCATATATTTATGTTACACTTACCGTGGAGTAAGATGTAAGGTTAGCAAAGCCCAGCTGAGAGAAATGGTACTCCGTGAATTTATGAATATATTCCGTGTGAATGAACCCGTGGAGGTGTTCTTCACTTAGTTCACAAAAATGTATCCTTTAACATTTTACTTAACGTCTTCTTAATCTTACGCCCTTATATGTGTAATATGGCTGTCTTTCAAATCTGCGCTGAGTGCAATGCATGTGGACGTAAAAATGAATCTATCTGTGAATAAGCCGAATGGATGACCGCTGATAAAGTTTTGTGACAATTATAGTCCTTAGCTAAATCACACAGTTTTCTGTTTTCAGTATTCATACAAGTGGTTTATTTTAAACTGATTGGGACTTCAAAGATACTCGACCCAAACTAGTGATGCTGTTGTGTCAATTTGCACGTAAAGCAATTAGCTACTGTACAAATCTTAAATCGCCACGTCACCTATAATATGTACCTCATTTTAGGGCCGACGTACCTCAGTGAAAACTCTGGTCCAAGCTATCAAATCAAAGGTCATATACAGACTGGCTGCAAATTTGTCCTAAATACTTTTAAAGTAATCAAAATAGACTTAGATTTTGCTTAAATAAATTTAGACGTGAAGAAATGGGATCCGTCTGAAGTTGTATTGTCAACTGAGAAAACTTTTTAATATGATTTTTCGTAATCTGAATGCTTCTTAGAAGAATCAGCAAAACGTCTGCACAGGGGATAAACTTGTAGGCTCATAAAGTATCAACCTGACAACAGTCTAGTGAAGTTCTACCGTTATCACAGGAATATAGTCAAGATCCTGTTGATCCCAAGTTTTTGACAGATTGGCAAATGAGATTATATATGGAACGTTTAGATGACAAGTATAGATCTCCAGTTGATCAATAATCGTTTTGTTTTGTTTTTTATCTAGGATTTTCGAGCATTCTTGACTTTCGTAAAATAAATGGTGCATTCGATCTACCAAAAAGAGATGTTTATAGTATGCACCAGTATGAAAAATGGTACCACTACACGCTACAACAATGACTACTTCATGTACTCTGACACCAAATAACGACATAGCTTTGCGCGGTAGCAAAATTGACTGTCACATGGAGCAAGTTGGCATGTCAGATTGTTCATATCCTCAAGTGTGTATCTAATTAGTATTAGTATAGTATTTATATTTATTGTGAGCATACGGGTCAATAAGCACAAACGAGATATGGTGTATCTACGTTTGTTTTTCCCCGAAAATTGGAAGAGTGTGCAGGTTTTATGACAATAAACAATTTTGTTTGACATCACCGTAGTGTTTTCATTTCTCCAGTCTTTCAATGGGCGCCATACATTGAATCAATACTAAATTACTCAAAAGTGTGTGCCTTATATCGTTCGTGTTCACCGGTACCTTGTTAAAGAAATCCCCTTTTCAATTCTCTGTGATAGGGGAAGGAAATCCGAGGATACATTCAAGGTGGACATCATAACGTTCGGGAAAATGTCTGTCAAAAGTTCGGCGATTGCAGATAGTTTGTTTGTTTGACAGGAATTTCACGTCCCTGTCATTCACGTTACTATCATTTGCATAATTTCAGTCATATCACGATGATATTTCCTTGTAGCACTGAGACTTGGCGCAATGCCCACATATTCCTGGAGAGCGGTGAAAAAACACCAGACACGACATCCGACTCAGTCACATTATACTGACACCGGGCTGACCTATTGCTCATATACTGAGCGCCTAGCGAGGTAGTACCAATATCACCTATGTCAAAGTTTTAGGTACGATTCGATTCGGGATTGAACCTCGAAAACTACAGATTAAGAGACAGACGCTTTAACCACTACGGCACCGAAGTCACCAGGGACAATACCAGCTCGTGTGTGGCCTCAAACGTGATCACGCTTACGGACATAATATCAAATACATGCGAACGCTATACGAACCAATGAATGCGCAGTCGTCTTCAGGTCAGATTTAAGTGTTTATGTAACCACAGTGTTGACATAAATGTCCTTGATGGTTTTTTTTTTTACCTTTTAATTCCGGGGTGCGAGAGAGGAGATTTATTCCTTTCTTTTTTTGTTTTTTTTGCAGCCAGTTGTAGTGGCATCGACGTGTATCAAATATGTAAAGAATGAAACCGTGTAGTAAGACTTCAGGCGGTTAATGATGTTATCTTTAACTTCACATAAGCACACAAGCACTGCAACGCTGCAGCAGAAAGCGACGCCTTTGGATTTTGGACGCAGATTCTGCCGCCCTCACCACTCTGCGGAAACTGGTGACCCTAAAGGGTCAACATAATCATTGGCACCCTTTAGGTGGTGTTATAAATATTTGTGGTAGACCAATTGCCTTCCGCCATGCATAGGACAATAAATATTCGTAATTCAAAATGTAAGGGCAAAGGTTTTAAAACATGTACTATCCAACACAAATCTGCATATTATTCCCACGGAATAAATTAACGTAGTAGACTAAATTTACAATGCAAAAAGCAATCAAGCTTTTTATCGCTTGTCGCTTTCTTAATATTTCTCTAAAATATCAACCGGAAAGTTAAGTTGGCAGTATGTAACGTGTGCAGTTTCTGTCATGGACATTCGCATGGTCTATGCATTTTCGGACCCAAAATCAATACAGGAAATTACCCTGAATGCATTACAGTAGTAACTGGGTTGTTGTTATTTCAAATGGTTGGAGATGTATGTATTACAAACTTACAACAATGCACACTATATGCAGTACGTTTCCCTAGATTCACTCGAGTCTGTGAAGGTTAGCCTCGACAGTGTGTTTCTTTGTTTGCCCGAGTAATGAAGCGACGGAAGGCCATACCTGACAGAGTTTCTGACAAATAAAGGTAATAAACAAGCCAGATGTGACTTAATCTATAATAAAAACGCTTTCTTCCCGATTTTTACAAAAACGAGTGTGTTTGTGCATGACGGTACGGCTCAGATCACTAGCGTGTGACGCATAGCTCTAGAGCGAGAGCGGAGATTGAAGAGATGGCTAGGCGGCGGGTGGGTGGAGGGAGACAGGGCCAGCTCTCAGGGGATGACTATATACGGGTTATCAAAATGTATCCTACGTCTATGAAAAAAAGCATCGTTTTAAGTCAGTGATTTTGTGTGCGATTTGGGATTCCTCATGGTTCCCCTGGCAGTGTACCAGGCCGTACCAATGCATGGTGACCTGCCTTTGACGGGGGTTACTGGGTCTACACCAGCGAACGGTATCATTGGTTGTGACCTTGTTTTACCTTGTGTATCTGTCGGCTAAGCAAATAACTGATGTGTACCTGTAAGTGTGTAGGAACGACATAAATTATCTATGAAATGCATTGGTATTTAGCAACGGCACGTGCTTGATGCTCAGCTGAGAATTCCAAACACTTGCACTTTTTTCTTGACACGGCATATTTTGAGAAGTGCAAATATTGCGAGCTAAACTCACGTTTGTGTCAATTTCTTCAGATAACTGTTTTACATTTGTCTAGCTTCAAACCTGGTGTACTTGAAAATCCATAGTTTCGACAGAGCATGTGTTTGACGTAACGGGTGCAACCTTAGGATGTCATTTTTCACATTAATTAAGTGATAAATAAACCAACCAATGGGGAAAGGCTCCATGCATGCTACATCAGAAGAGACCAAGGAAAATAATGAATGAAGAAAGAAGTGATCGCCACGTCGCATTAAAATTTTTAAACGTAATGAAAGTAATGAATATATCATTCAATCAGCCGATTTCCATTCAATATAATAAACACATCTCCTTTATTACTATAAGTAATGTTTATGAATAAACACCAGGAAGCGTTTATTTTTAGTGTGTAGTGCACTCTTATGGGCGTGCACTGCACGTAACTGCACAGTAGCACAGCGTAGATTCAGCTGTATATATACATTTCGTTTTCTTGACGTTTCTTTAGGATTCATTAGAGGCGTAACAATATCATGCCATTAGTTAGCTTACACCGGGACAGTCATAAATCAAGAGTGAAAGAAAGTCAAGAGTGAGGGGACGAATCATGATGAATTCTCCACGCCTCATAGCGTAATTACATATGTGTAGATTTGTTTGTCTATCCATGAAAGGATAGGAAATAAAAAAATACACCAACAAAGAAGTAATTACGGTGACCTAATTTAATGGTCCAAGGGTTATGCATGATAACATAAATAAAACGTTAGGCTATTAAATGTCTACACATACATATACAGATGTTGTTGAAAGAGTTGCTCACTATATGATACATGTAGATACACTTATGTATAACAGTTAGTTCCTATAGCTGTTGTATGTTGAAATCGGGAGACATAATACAGTTTTTACCATTCTACATGAGGATGTAGAATGTCTCATCTTCGAGAGACGAGTGCGGATTTTATTTGACTGAATGTTGCTCAACGCCACACTTAAGAATTATACGCGGTTTGGTAATTTACAGGCGACCTTTGGCAAATTACTGACGAACTTGCCCTCATGTGGCGTGCACAAATGTTCGCCGTATTGGTGGATGACAAGTGGTCTGCAACGAACATCAGACTGCTTAAACGGCCCTGGGGCGGGAGAATATGTACGCCAGAGGTGTTATAAATCATAACGTACACACCCTAACTCCTCGAGTAAGTACAAGCCGAAATTGTCACGCCTCACTTGTTCCAGGCATCACTAACTGTCGCTTTCTGGTATTTTGCTTACTTTTAAGAATGAATGAATGCTTATTGTTTAACGCCCTACTCAAGAATATTTCACTTATACGAAGGCGGTGTCTCCTTGGTGCAGGACGGATTTCCACCGTATCTTTTATCTGGTGCTGCCTCACCGAGACGACTTGCCGAAGACACCCAACAAGCCCCCTCACCCAGTCACATTATACTGACACCGGGCCGACCAGTCCACCCTCTATCCTCTTATTGCTGAGCGCCTAGCGAGGAAGCAGAGTGTACCATTTTTTAAAGTCTTTGGTATGACCCGACCCAGGTTTGAACCCAGATCTCCCCGTCCGAAAGCGGACGCCCAACCAACTGCGCTATACGGGCGGGTCTTTACTTTTAAGAGCAGTAAGTATTCGTATATCAACGCTCAATGTCACGCCTGGTTACAAAGTGTCTGGTTATGTCACATTTTCACGTGCTATACTCATACACTCTAACTTTGTGACCTACTTGTATATAGAACGTTAAATAACAGATATATACAATGTAGAAAAGTTATATAAGAAAGCTTCGTGTATCTCAAAGTCCATTTTCTCCAGTCAGTCCTCTAGCTTAGAAAAAAATATAATAATTCATTTTCACATTTTACCAAAGCCAAGGACAACCTTTTTGAAAAAAAAAATTATGTAAATGTACTTCATTTAACCTTAGAACTAAGATCTTCTATGAAAATGCTCGTCTATTTTCAGCCAATGCTGCATGCTAGGCTGGTTAGCCAGGGTTCTATAGTAAAACACTGTGCATCACATGAATTTTAACCGCAAGAAAAGAATATAAGGAAACGCAGAAAAAAATACTGAAAACTAGGGTTATGTTATGATGTTGTCCTTTGCAATTCCTCCTATCACCGGGAGTGAACTAGACGAACGCTGATAGGTCGGCACACGGCGGATCCGATTGGCTAGTTAGCCGGCCATTGCTTGGTTCACGGACTCGCACGAGGAAGCAGTGGTTGCAGCCTAGTGTTTTTCTTTTTGCGCCTGACGGTAATACTCAAGTGTATAAGCTCTTAGTAAACGTATGGCCATTCTGTGATGAATTATCAAATAAACTTTGTAGACAAGAGGAATAGAGCCCGGGGAGCCTTTCGTTAAATTGGGTTAAAAATGCAGAATCGCTAGAGCATATCGCTCAAAAGATTAACATTTGGAAAAATAGTCATAACAAGCCATTGTGTTAAATTGCTCACATTTCTTCGGGTTTTTCTTTCACTCTGCAGAATAAAGGTTCTATCCCACCGAAAAATTATCGAGTGCGACATTACAATTCCTAACAACCATTCATTCACGCATATCATCAGAGAAAGGCTGCTTCGAAGTAAAGATGGAGTACAAGAGTGGTGTGACAAGTCATTTGTAACAACTTAATTATACCTAGATCTGTCATACAATCAAGATTTTACTGGCTGACTTCTTTTTTTGCTGATTTTGTCATTCACGAACGCTGACGTTGTCAGTGTTAGATCAAACACCATCTCCGTGCGACGACGTGTCTGATATATGTACACTGGCACAAAACGTTACGGCCTATTTGTCAGAAATTAATTTATTCTTCCATAACAAAGCAGCTTGGTGAGAAATCGTGAATCAGCAGCAATATATGTCCTTGTTGGTAAAATCGTGAATCAGCAGCAATATATGCTCTTGTTGGTAAACTCGTGACACAGTCGATAATGCGGTCTAAGTTGGAATTAAAAGTATACATTATCCCCAGTCGCCATTTGTCACATGTGGGTCAAGCACGTGTCCGGTGGTTGCGTGACATCACACGATAACCATTCGGATGCTCGTAACCATACGGAACGGACATCGCCGGTAGTCACGAAGGTATAGGAGTGTAGCTAATTATACAGTACAAACATGCATGTACATGTGAGGTGTACGGTACAGTGGCAAAAGGGGAAAAGCAGGGAGAGTGGTGTCAATCAGTGGAATCTATTCCCATGATTAGCTGCATGAGAAACCTTTGCAATCAGATTAACGTACACTAAAGCCAGCTTTCTTTTAACGGAAACAGACATCCTTCATGCCTTCACCTAGATTTTTTTGAAAGGGATTTATGCATTAAATTCTGGATTTTCAGGTAGGCTTTGTATATGGACAATATTTATAGTGTCGGGCTGGCGTCAATACCAATCAAAAAGTTTTAGGGGGATGTAAGTTGCTACTATTTAATTAAATATTTACACAAACACTTAGAACAAAACCCGGAGTGATGTGGAATGACAGAGGCCGAATTTCACCGGTTACGTTTGGCCATTTGTCAACTATCACACTGTCGTCGGTGTTCTATTTTTCATTCTCTACATGTTGCAGTCTTTTATATTTTATTATGCTAAATTGTTTAAATATTGCAAATCGTGATTCTAATTTATGATGTCTGGCTAGAATTAAAAGTTGATATAGTGAAGCACACAATACGAGTATTTCACCCAGGCTTTTGCTTAAACAGATAAGTGTGCACCGTATTTTTGAAGCGGCAGAACAGATTAGAGATTAAAATCGAAATCAACGTTTGGACGATACGTTGATGATACAATGTATATTATTACTGCAGTTTATCCGCAGATTGGGCTGAATATATATGATATAGTATGAACACAAATCCCTTAGGCCTAACTGACGCAATTGCTGGTCTGTTCACAAAAAATTACAAACAAAAAATATAACAAAAACAACAATTTAAAGAAAAAGAAAGGAAAGATTAATAACCACCACCCCCACCCTTCACCCCCCAGAAATACAGCCAATGTTTTATTTTTTTCTTTTCTTTTCTTTTCTTTTTTTTTTTTGAATGAAAGTCTTATTTTTACCCCTGGGTAATTGTGCGTTTGCTAATTTTGGGGAGCTAATTGCACTGTAAGAATGTGAAGATTTCATGAGTAGATCTCGGGCAATGACATATCTGGGTCAATGCCTGAAGACATACACTGACGTCGAGAGAATGGAAAATACGGAAACACGTATGGACCACGTACTTTCTACTGTAATTCTATTATCTAAGTGAAGATGTTTATGCCCATGTTTATAGGCACTCAGGCATCGAAACCGACATTCGTAAATCAGCCGTCAACCAAAATGGACGTTCAGGGTCAATAATCGCAAGAAAAGTTTCGAAAAAGGACAAATAAACAAACCACCAAAGATCTAAGAAAATATATAAATATAAAATTAGGTTGGACTTTCATGTTAATTTTTAACTATGCATGTTTTCTTCGTAAATACCCTTTAGATTCACATGATGTGGCATATTGTTTTATTGCGAAAAAATTGGTGAAATCCGGTAGGCCATTCCCAAACGTCGCCTCATCTAAACTTATATCCAAACTATTAATTGCCTTCAGGATGACGGTGAGATCTATAAATCTGCAGACGGACGATCGAAACGCTGTAATTTGAAATCTGAATCCGACCATGCTGGATTTCAAATGGCGGATTCGAAAGTCACTCGTACATTTCCTGGCCCTTCAAGGTAAATCAGAAACCAAATATTCAGTCAAAACTCAATTACATTACAATAGTGAACCGCTGAGTGTTAGTGCTCTATTTCAAATCAGATTAGGCTGTCTCCTAGTTTTGGAAAATGTTATCGCCACGATATGACTGAAATATTTGCCGACGTGGCGTTAACCCTTAGCTGATTCACGCATTTTGAGCAATGGGCAGAAAACTTTTTTGCCGAGTTTACCACATCGATTATAATACACTATTTTTTTTTTGGGCAATTTTTATCATTTCATCTTGCTCTGCAGACACAGAGATTTTGACACAGGTTGTCGCTCTTTAAGCTTGTTTAAGATTCCCCTTCCGGACTAATCACAGAAGGTCACGAAATCCAGAGATTTAGGCTGTACGAGTCTAGCAAATAGCATTCGCAAAAATGTAGAAATTTTGCCTGTATTCCAAGTAAATTTCACCATGTTTAATTAAAAAATTTCACCATGTTTAATTAAAAACATAGTGCCACACTGGTATATTTTAAGTTCTGTCACAACAGCAAATTAAAGTATCTCGGGCCGAGTCCATAAATCACTTTTTACGTAAGTCGTAAGTCAGATATCGTTTCGTTGAATCTGCCCCATGCAGTGTGCCTTATGTTAACCTTATAGAGTTTTGTCTGTTGTAATACGGTACTAGTAAAAAGACATCATACATTAACTTAATGTTATATTTGACTTTTAAACAATAAATTTTAATAAGCAGTGGTCAATACTCTCGACAAACTATACAGTAATACAAACATGTCCCGTTAGGAGAGGCAAACAACTTCCCGTTAGTGTCATCATCTCAAACAGATACCGACAGAATACTGACCATTCCTCATAACATACATGGCTTTCTCTTAGCAGTATCTTAGCAGATTTACGGGGTTTCGAACTTCGTAAGCTCGTTAAAGGTCTTGCTGATGTTACAATATATACAAGATGAGCTAGACTCAAAAACAAGCCCTTCATTTCACAAAGCTAGAAGAAATTTTATAATTTATACAGTTACATATCGCCACAATTAAGATGTTATATTCGCCTTATTGTCATGCTTTTAAAAACGTGAGACAGCATAAAAAAGGAAACGCGTGATTGGAGCTGTCTTCCATAAGTTTGACTGATTTAGAGCGTGAATATAAAGCGTAATGCGTCTTATTTTTAACATATCAATTAAGAAAACGTGATATTAAACAAGACAAACACTGTCACTGAGGAAACTATTTTTATAACTATTACAAAAGAAGTGATCAGTGGTATGCATTAAGGTATTATGTGTGTACATGTAACACGGCCCCAGGTTATAAGACATCATCTCACCAATGGGGTCGCTGTGAGTTCAAGCCCAGCTCATGCCGGCTTCCTCTCAAGCCGTACTTGGGAAGGTCTGCCAGCAACCTGCGGATGGTCGTGGGTTTCCCACGGCTCTGCCCGGTTTCCTCCGACCATAGTGCTGGCCGCCGTGGTATAAGTGAAATAACCTTGAGTACGGCGTGAAACACCAATGAAATAAATAGATAAATATAAGACATCACCTGCCATTTCACAAAGGAAGGCAACCTGCTATCAGTGGTGCACACCGTGTACTCTACACAATGTTTATCAAAAACTATAACCATGAGAGGTTTTTAGGAGATAAGTAGTAGAAATAAACCAAAGACCCCGGCCTAAAGAAAGAGAGGTCAGTCATACAGCAATGGCACCAGAGCCCGATATCAGTACATAAGGACCGAGTGGTGTCTAATGGCTGTTAGAGTTACCTCCCCCTTATCCTGTCCATATTTCTGGAGATCTGAGATGTGTTTCATTCTTCCAAGCTTAGCTTTCAGAAATACAGACCTATACTTTTTCATTCACCTTTCCTGGAACTTGGCCTTTTCGAGTGTGCGGTCGTCCATATGTCAAAGCTGTGCGCTACAAAAGCAGTTCATCTTTAATGATGAAGTGACTCTCGTCATACTACCTTGTTACTGGTGGATAGTAGAGACCAAATAACAAGAATGTGAACAACACAATGACAGACATCTAAATTTCGCTAACCGTCATTTTCGAATCTAGTCGCCCACTCTCTTGATATTAATAATAAGCTCGTTGAACTCTTGGAATGAATCCAAGAAAATGCACATTATTAAAAGAACGATGGCCAAGTGCTTGAGAGCGCTTTACTTTAATTATGGGTCTAATAATGAAAAGAAAAAACTAAAGTATTCATTGTAAGAAAAATAAATTACCTGAATACTGGGGAAACCAGCAGAGTGCAGCCTAACAACAAAGGCATGTTATTTAATAATGGTTGTTTGCTATCTTGGGATGCTGACCCGGTGCATGGATCCGTATTTATGCTCATTACGATGGTGAGTTCATTATTATTCGAGGATAATGATGTGATCTGAATTTAGAACGATCAAGGGAAACTTATTTTCTTGACGAACCACGTTAACAGTTTGAAGACCGCAAAGGTGACAGGACCGAGTTCCAGATTTGTGAATGTGAATTCGGAGCAGCTACAAGGCGGTAGTTGTGAAGGGAACGTGCCTAACCGATCTAAGAGCTAGCATTTGTGTTAAGGTTCATTTTTGTCCATCAATACATGGTTTTCATTTAAAATCGTACATTTCATGGTTTATACATACTAAAAAAGTTCAGACACATAGGGTTAAAGCTTTATATACTTACTAAACTCAGAATTTTATTGTATCACCTATTTAGACTTGTTACGCCTGTTTTCTGTTAACCAGTTAACTTATATACTTGAAGTCAAGACACATTTCAAATGATTGACAAAATAGTCGGCATAATAAAAATGCCATTTCACACCTCGGGCAAGGTAAGCCGAGATACAGCGATACTACCCAGTGTGAACTATACGACATTTTCAGCTGCATATACGGCCATGTTTTCGAGGTGTAAAAAGACTTAAGAATTTGAAACACAGGGATACAGTTTCTGAAAGGTTGACATCGGGTTCATGTTAACCGCTAGAACACTTAATTTTCATTTTTTAACATATTTCTTAGAAGTCAATAATGTCGTTTTTTGTCCTGGCACGATGAGGGAGTTGTTCCCTGCAGGGAAACTGCCCCAATTTCCATGCCTGAGCTCATACCTCACTAAATCAAACTAGTGACATGATATGCCAAAAAATGATAACAAAACCAAGATATATAAAATTGCCTTTATTTCCCCTACACATGAAGCGCAAGAAGACGTCTTGTTATACACCCTACGTTTTTTATATGTAACTTCATGTTAGAATTTTGTTTATCTCAAACCTCATACAAGTTACGACTCCGTGCTTGAGCTTCTTGAAATAATGTAACGCTTCACGTCATTATATATTAAATCTGTCATCTGATGAATGTTTTGATCTATAATTTGGACTGGACTTCGGGACAAATTAATCCACGTGCCCATGTTTGAGCATTGTAACCGTCTGATCTATCGCACACTTCAGCCAACTCGGTGTGCATTCTAAACCAATCTTCGTTATATGTCAGCCTTTACTTCTTATCAAATCGAAAACACAGAAAAATTCACATAAAAACTTAGAACTGAGCAGAATCTGGGACTGTGGCTAAAGTCTGTAATACTGTAGTATAGGCATAAATGACCATGTTCTTTTGTCTATCCCGCATATCATGCGTTCTGATGCACCACTGAAAACAACACTGACTTATAATCCCAGGCAGTCTGATGCACAAATATATGATTGAATTGAGTTAAACTCACACTGTCACTATATACCAAACATTCGTGATCTTTCGTCCCCGAAAACTGTAACATTTTTTTTTTCAAACACACTGCTTTTAAACGGATATCCCCCCACCAAACGGGACGTCACAGACACGGGGCACTTGATCCAGTCTTTATCCTACAGTTCATACGTAGCATTATAGGTCAATCCACATTTTGTGTTGAACATATTGCCATTTAACCGGATCCATTTGTTGGACACTGAAATGAAGAAGAAATTGAAAAATGCAATAAATAATGTCTCTCCGGTTTAGCAAAATTCTTTAAACCTCTCATGGCGAGAGTAACATGGCTATTTGGAGAAAAAAAGGGAAATATCTAAAGAATAGAATCTAAAGTGGAGTAAAAGCTGAGAAAATGGATTTGTTTTCAAAGAATATTTCTCATGACAAGCTAGTAAATATGCTATATATGGACTTCGATAAGCGATAAGGCTATAAGACAGCGGGAGGAAACAAGCTGAAATTAACTCAGATTTACGGTTCTATAGTAAACACACATTCACAGAGAGCGCGAATTTGTATAGATCTTACCCCACTTAGAGCCCAGTAAGACAGGACAGCCAGCGTGAAGGGTTCGGTTATCTCCCCATGTGTGGCGCCTTAAATTATACCAGAATGCCGCGGCTCCCTGTAAAATATAGGACAACGGTGGTCAATTCCATGGAAACAAAACTTTCGATACCAGCATCTGGTTTCATTTTCGAAACCCTCGCTGGAGGTTACCATTTACGCCAAATGCTACAGTCTTCCTCTGATGCAGGCTCTGCATTAGTGAATGTTGATCACTTTTTCACATCCGATGCTGATGAAGGTTTCGTGTTGGCGCTGAATGTCCCCTGCTAAAGGATAGGTTTTTTCTTCACATTAAAACCATGTGTAAAGTGTCATCAATGTAACATTCACGGCAGTATATGTAAACCATGGAGGTAAAATATTTTGCCTCCGTGTATAAGCCAATGGCGATACATGGATTTGACACCGGATGTTATGTGCAGCGCATGAGCAAAATCGAACACACGATTCATGTTATAGTGTTATAGGCCTGTGACTTGTAAGATATGATAATAACATAACATGACTCGCCTATTAAGCCACATCCAGCTGTTCAACCGCGGATTTACAGTCAACATGAAGGTGGCGTTAAGGGTCTAAATTTCTTTTAAAATAGAAAATGTAATTCCAATTCTTTGAAAAGTTAGAGATGGGCATCGATTTTTTTTCTAATTTCCTGAAATGCTTACAGTACCTTTTTCACAGGAACTCTGACGTTGACTTCTGGAAAAACAGTGGCTCCCCCTGCTTTGACGTCGTTCAACTGAAACAAAGCGAACACAAATGAAAGCTATAACTACAAACATATTCCCAATACACTGAAACCTGATTACCATCTGATTTATTTATTTATTTATTTATTTATTTATTTATATGTATATATATTTATTTTTATGTGTCATGTCGTGCTGTAGAATATTTCATTTATACGACGGCGCAAGCATTATGGTGGCTGGAAACCGGGGGACTGTTGTTGGTGGACCTTCCCACGCACGGCCGGAGAGGAAGCCAGGCAGAGCCCAGGTGAACCCACGACCATCCGCAGGTTGTTGGTGGGCCTTCCCACGTCGGCTGGAGAGATTAACATGTGATATACACTATTTTTCATGGTGTCAGGTTCCATTTGACAGCGTATATACTCGATCTGATGTTATCTGATTGTTGTTCAACGCCAGGCCGTAACATTTTTGCACTTAGACGAGGACGATAAGTTTTATGAGTGGAGGAAACTGGAATGCCGGGGAATAAACCACTGGCCTTTGGTAGGTTATAAACTGACACCTTTTCGACTTCTGATGTACAGTTAGGTGGCCTATGCTCTTTGTAGAGCAAATGTAATTTTCGGCGAACAGTAAAATGCCTCAACGGTCATTTCAGAGTCGTCGATCGAGAATGGTCACCAACGCCCCACACAAACCACGAGAAGGCCGGAATCTACAAATTCCCAGTCCGACTGAATGGGTCTTGGACACTAACCTCGTGTGTCCCAGAGAATAAAGGCCTAGCATCTCTAATGGTCACCTTTATCGGTTGCAGATGTTTCAGTCAATTTTCATACATTTCAATCGTAATATGATCAGCCAAAAGGAGGGAACCAAGCAACAAGTCAAAATGTCAATGTCGAAATGCACCCAACTTGCATGATTCATGCGCATGTTATGCGAAACGCCCACAAGATGCTGGTGTGTTCTGAAGCCTGAGTATCATGACACTTCGCGAACAGTACAGCTATGTTCTTTACAGGTTTACATTCTTACAGTCATATTTTTTGACAAATATCAACCGGAATATTCCCTATTAATCTTTCAATAGCATATTTTGCGAGGTGTAAAACATTTTAATCACAAGAACAACTCACGTAAAACAAAAACGTGGCTACCCGGTCACCGGAATGGAAAAGCTCCTGGGATTCGTCTGCTATTTTGCCATTGGACGTATTCTGAAATGAAGATAGAACAAGTAAATCAACCACTTTATATGCTGAGGAATTTTTTTACACTGGTGAAGGACAAGCAATCTGCAGGGAACATCGTGTAAGGCAACACAGAAGGAAATATCACCGACCGCGTATTGTCACCAGGAGCGTTTCATTTACTTCTATAATACCAATCTATAAACGATTTACCATGAGCAAAAACGTGTCTGTATGAGATAGGTTGTATGCAGCATGTTAAATACATGTGTATCTTACATTTAATGCCTTCACGTTGTAGATTTGGCGTGTGTATATCCTGTTTCTACAAGTGTTACATATGAACGCGCTCAACATTTCTATTTCACGATCATAATGTTACGTAAAAAATACACATTAACGAATACTTACAAAAAAATCATAATGGGGCTCGTACATCCCCCCTATACCATAGTTGAGCACCTGAAAATATAAGCCCATCACCACATGTAGTAATTATTGATGAAAAAGACTGGAGAGAGGAAGGATTGGGGCAATGTTCAATTTTGAGCTATTTAAAAATATTTAAAAGCACTCTTGAACAGCGGTTTAACAGTCAACAATCTGATAGAGACCAGTGACAAAGATCAAGTTTACATATCCCTTATTAAACTTTAAGGGAAAGACCTCGTAAAAACGAACTTATGGTGACTGAAAAGACCATTAAAAGTGTATCTGAAATTACCTTTTTTAAGAATCTTTGATTCTGATTTTTTAAGATTTTTTTTTCACCAAAATAAACGCAGTCAAATGTTTTCATTGTATGGTGGGTTTTATGAACCATACTGATAATGTGGTTCACCAGTGACGTCACGCCCACTTTTCTATGGCCCTAAAGCGGAAATTTAATGTCATATTAGTGTTTTCATACACAGGCAAACATTGCAAGAGTAATCTTCACAAGGACTTTATTCAGACCTGAATATGAAAGTGTACAGAAAGTTGTGTGACGTCACTGGTGAACCACACAGTCAATATGGTCCATAAAACCCATCATACACTCAAAACATTTGACTGCATTTATTTTGGTGAAAAAGAATCAGTCACGGTATTTTCAGATACAGTTTTAATGGTCTTTTCACTCACCATAGAAGTTCATTTTTACGAGGTCTTTCCCTTTAAAGAATTTGCACTAGGTTAACTCGTCGAATGGAGAATCATTCAATTAAGATCTGCATCTGTATCATGAGATCTCATACACCACGTGTTGTGCACTTAACCCCTAAGAATTCTGAATCTGGAGAAGTGGGCAAAATCTTTTGTGTACAACAAGATCTTGATACCAGTGGTTATCCTTTCCTCTGACGCTGTGACTGTATATATGCTATCTCATGGAATCCTGTACATGGCATATATCCGTTATATCAGAACACAGTCATGTTCGTGTTATAAGTCCTTCTTACTCCTATGCTGTTACATTTCACTTAGATCCAAGATCACTTAGATTGTTTCGTTCTTTTCAGCTTAATATTAAGAAATACAAATCTGTATCCTGTCATTCACCAGTTGGAGCTAGGTATTTTCGAGTGTGCTGTCTTGAAACTATTGAAGCTGTTTACGCTACAAAGAATCGTTCCCTTTAGTCATACAATAATTCTTTGCATCATCTAATTATTCATGAACGATAAACACCATTGCGTCACAATTAACATAAACGTACCTGGCGCATCGACAGCAAGCCAAACTTCGCCAACTGCCATTTCGATTCGAGTCGGATGCACTCGGCGCCGCCCGCAATAAAGATAAATTCGTGGGACGTTTGGATTGAGCCAAGACGGTGTACACCAATTAAAAGGCGATTGGGAACTTTTCCTAATTTTAACTTGAGCTTTTGTTTAAATAATGAACAGAAGAAAGCAACTCTTGTGGATTCCATCATAGCAATTAAGCCACAAAAAGGATATTTCAAATCTTCAAATGATTAATGTATTAAATGTATAACGTATTCGGACATGAAATATGACGCAATCAAGACTGGAACCTTAAAATATTTGTTTTGTGTTTTACACCGTCCAATATATTTTTTTTGCATTTCTGTGACGGGGTAATACTGTTGGAGGACAGCAAGTGTAAACCAGACAAGGATAAGCAGATTTCTGACGCACTATTGGAGAACCCTCGCACAAAGAGCTGGATTGAAACCCTATTATTTGATCTGAAAATCATTTCCATGTTTTTAACACTATCTACGATATGCATGATGTTATGGCAGCCACTGGTATAAAGACCCAAAGTCAAACAGTTGTGTTTGAAGGACACGCATAGCAGCCACCGTGTACAATGTGTGCTTAGAAATCGAGTGCACATATATCTGAATAACATTACGGCATAGCCCATGTTAAAACCCTTGCAAATGAACTTTCGTAGAAAATAATCGGCGAGGCACGGTCTCTACGAAAGTACAATTACTCGGGATTTCTCCGCTACATAGTGAAGTGAAATGAATTCAGCATTACTTTCAAATCACGAAAACACATGCTTTCAGCACGTACGGCTTTGACACTTTGACGACAGTACATGAAAGCGACAGGACCGAGTTCCAAGTTTGTAAATATATCCATTCAGGGCGGCATCTAAACTGGGAACATAGCCAACCAATCTCAGAGCTACACTTTACTATTCTTGATAGAAATTGTTGACACATTTCCAAACTCATCGCAGTGCAGGTTCCAGCAACTGAAATTTTCGGTCAGACTTCCAAACTCCTCAAAGTGGGGATCATCGTTCACATCACTGACATATGCCACTTGTTTTACTGTTACTGTACATGTGCGCATTACAGGTAACAGTTGCGCCTCTTCTACATAGAATCCTTCACCTTGAGGTCCTGTAGTTAAGACCTGCATCTGTTCGTCTCACCTGTAACTGTTCCGCATCGCTGGATACGTTTCGTAAGTCCAGAGACATCCCTGTCATCAGCTCCACTCTATCTGTTATTCTCATTATGACGTCATCGTTGTCCGTCAACCAGCCACTTAAGAGACATTGACGAAGATGTATGATAACAGCAAAACATAGGAGTGGAAAATAACGAAGAAGCGGGTAAAAACTAGAAAAAAACTCCATCTGCTGTATAGCTAGGAGATGATGTGTTTGCGAACTGATAACGTATTGACATTGCAGCAACGCGTAATTACAAAGAAAAATAAGCTTTTCTACCCGAATTAACTTGGAACCCACCAATCAGTTACATAATACATTATTATGCTTTGAAAGTTACATGTTGTTCAAGTTTTAAATTGAAGTTTGACCTGCCGCAGAAAATGCCCTACAAATGGTTGCAAACATTAGACAGAAACCCGAGAAAGCATTAAATTTTTTGTATTCAATGGCCTTTCTTTAGAGTTATTCACGCTGTTTTCTAGAATCGTCCACATCATTTTCCATTAAATCTGTAAATACACTAAATGAAATTTACACAACAGAAATGAATGCGCCCCTACCTCTGGCTTATGCGCATGTCCGACAAGGTCTCCTGTCCTATCACCACTGAACGGCTCAGCTGCGGCACAAAAAGAAAGAAAAATATAGAGAGCACCGATTGATGATTCGGTATCACCGCGTATATCTGTTTATTTATTTATTTCTTTACTTATTTATTTATTATTTATTTGATTAGTGTTTTACGCTGTAATCAAGAATATTTCACTTATACGAAGGGCGCCAGCTTTACGCTGAGAGGAAACCAGGCAGAGCCCTGGGGAAACCCACGACAACCAGTAGGTTGCTGGCCTTTTCATGTCGCGTGTGCTGTATCTTTCCGTCCCACTTTTTCTTTTTGATTTCAGAAAATGATCTTACCATCTCCATTGCGAGTGTTTTGATGTGCTGCATCTCACTCTCTGATATGACATCATAAAGCATGCTTATTCTCGGATCGATTGAGAGAATCTCCTCCTTCAGCATGTAAATTGGTATCTTTGTTTTCTTGTAATGACATATTTCATTTTTCGGAGTTCCCTGTAGATTAAAACATACATATACATATATAATCTTGGAAAGTTGTCGATAACTTGATAGATTGTAAGCTTAAAAGGGTGATTGGTTTGGACGTTTCACACCAGCATACCTCGAGAATGAAATTTTTCCCATTTTTTCCACATTAATTGAATTCAATTCCATTAAAATTTCCCTAAACACGAGTCCTGTGTAAATGCCCTCTAACATGTTGCATTTCCTCAGTGTTGTCAGATTTCCATTGTAGGATCGATTATCTTGGCCATTTTATATTCAAAGGCAACTGCGAACTGTGAGAGATGGGAAACCTAGAAATCCCCTTATTCACAATGTGAAAGGTTCTCTTTCACTTCGCTGTAGGCGATCCTCCAAAGCGTCCAGTATATTACACCTGGTTCAACCCAGTTGCAGGTTGGTCGTAACTGCTTCATACAGACAAACTTCTCAACCCACATCCTCGTCAAATCTTGCTTTTAAATCTATGTTGCGTAATCATGCGTTCTCAAGTCAAACTTACACGGTTAAGTTGGTTACAACAGCTCCTTCGTTTTTGGCATTTCATTGGTCGAAACGTGTTACTTGGATTTAAACCGAATCCCAATTACCCATCAAAGATGCAAGAATCATATCTCTGAAGGAACGACCTCTGGTGTGGCGAGAATTAGAAATCCCCTGCCCTAGGCCGGAATTGAACCCGATCTTCTGTTGCGATTGAAAAAAAAAATAACGTCCTCACCGCTACCCGCTCCAGATCTCTTTACAAATGAATACGTTACTTCCGGTGATAACGACCACAGGCCTTCATATTTCAGTCACATTTTCCATACCTTTTTACCGCTGCAAAGAGCCTCGTACTTTTGGATCAATTTTGAATATTTTTTTCGACGAATCGTCTTCTTTTGCTTGTTCTTGGGAACTTTGTCTGCTCTTGGCTGGAAAAAGGCAATGTCTCTCTTCAGGCCCTTGTTATCTGGAACTGAAAGAAGCATTCCATTTATGTGTGTAATTCATTAAGTCAAAACAAACAAAAAAACTGCATCAGAATTTAGGTGGGTGTTAAAAGCATACGACCATCTGAAATACAGTCTTTAAAATACATTTACCTTATTAAAAAAAGAATTTTTGTCCACAGAATCAAATGCAGATAACCAAGCTGTGGATAGCGTGGTAATGTCCAACTTGTCCATGCAGAGCACATTTTACATTTTTTACAGTCTGATTTCCAGAAACTGTTACCAAGAAGTTGTGTCAAGCAATAATAATCTAAACACATGCAGGAGAGTAATGTGATCTGCCCAGTTAACTGATCCCATCATTAAACATAGGACTAAATGCTTTCCTTTGGGCAGCGACATTTTCAGTTGTCGTCATCATCCTAACTGAACCATTTCTCCTTGTGCTTACACACATGTACTAACTTTTTCTTTCGTAGATTTAATTAACAGCTGAAATGTCCCACGCGAAGGCAAGAGAGGTACCGGTCTGGTGTTCATTACAGGCCTAGTATAACTATGCAGGACAACATGATTTCTTCCTTTTTGAATTACAGAAATGTTAATTTCATGCTCACCCAGTTCCGAGGCTTTCTTTGTCACTTCCAAGGCTTTCCACGGCATAGATTCCTGACAAAACAATCAAGATTAGTTCTAACGGATGACGTAATGTGACCGCAGTTAGTTCTGCATGTCCCGCTTCGAACATTTCGGTTCCAAACTGAGGACTGTTATAGTGCAGCCTGGTTTTGTGAGTGAGATTTTTCGCCTTTTTTACAGTCATTTTACTCGAACATCTCCAGTATCGTACAGCACACAGCGATATATGTACACCTTAGCCTAATGCACTAAAAATAGTTACAAAATTCCGCAAAGCCTTAAAACATGTCAGAATAACTAAAGCCTCAACGCACATTGAATCAGTGACTTTACACAAATCATTTGATCATAGTTCAATATAATTAATAGCATTACAATATAAACCATTACAGTAATTTGGCATATATAAGAGCATCGTCGCCATTAAGAACAACAACACTCTTCCCCCACCTGGTCGTTGCAGCCTTAAACTAAGTAAAGATAAACAATCAAGCCTTATTTGCAGTGAACTTTCTGATTTTACTCTCCATGCTATAGTCTCTTACATCATCTTTAAAATGCAGTAAAAAGACCAATATATAGACATAAGGAACTCGAAAGGTCCATATGATTTTAAAGAAAGCGTATACTATACAGGTAAACTGTATCAAGAAAATGTTTAAAATGCTTGAAGCAGCAAAATTGCCGTATTCTAAAAATAGAATAAAATTACGCCAGTCATTGTATTGTATCAGTTGCAGTCACATACAACAACAGCTTGTTGAAATCCGACGGGGACAGTGTCGAGATACGCGGCAAAAGATGTTACCAAAAATAGACGATCAATCGGTGTATCCATGACAACGAAGTTGTATACAGTTGATCTAGTGACCCTTTAAAGCCGAACATCTGGTGGCCCAGGAATTTAGTACACACCACACAAAAATCTGTCTGTATAGAGACACCAGTGTGCATGGTGTTTTACGACACATCAAAATACGGTATATATTTTACACTGACTTATGGAGTACATCTGAAAAAAGATTGTTTCACCGCACAGACGTACTACCGAAATTCATTGTGCATTCATGTAGGCGTACGTTTATATCACACACTTACCTTATAATAAACACTGGCAATGTATCGATAAAACTTTACAGCCTCTGTCTTGTTGACACCACCCATTGCTCTCTTCAGTCCCGCATTCAGCCATTTCAGGCATTCGTAAGACATTTCCTTTTCATCTAGAGTCTTCACGATGTAAAACACGTCGTCATCGGTGATTGGATCTGTCTGACTGTCGTATATTCGCCCTTCCAGAAGTTGATCCAGATTCAGAGAATATACATTTGACAGACGAACCAATGAGAGGGCAGTCCCCTTGCTGTCACTGTCCAATGGCCACTCTCCTCTATTCTTTGCTTGTGTGTAAATTCTTTTGACCCCTGAAACACATTGCCAGAAGACTGCGCGTGGGGCTTTGTTTCGGGTGGGATGTTTCCTTGGACTTTTTTTGTGGTTTTTTAAGGATGTTGTATACTCGGCCTATTCTTCAGAGTATCGTTTGTACATGCATTATATTAGATAGGTTGTAAAATACAGTCAATTTCTGTAAAGTTGAAAACGACTTACACCATAATAATACATTCGAAAACAAATAGTAATAATAACATACATTACTTCAATACAGCATTAAGTACTTGTTGATCAGCGCCTTGCTGTACGAGTAAACAACCGAGAAAGCTTTTGGAGCGGGTTGAAGCGGTGGAGAAGGTGGCAGCTCTATTGTTATCCAGTGTCCGCCCAATAAAACCATCACCACGCAGTGAGAAGTCATCATTCACCGATACATCATCATACAACAACACACGGCATTCCAGCCAAAACACTGACCGCCGTCGTATACAAGTGAAATGGCCTAAAGCACTAACAGATATCAATGAACCTGCACCAATGAGCCCAGCACCATCAGTGTTTAGGGGCCCATAAAAAGACAAACCGAACCTTGATTCCAACTCACTTTTGGAATTGACAGTTTGCCATGCCTCGCATTCTTCACATATGATGTAGTCGATGAGCTCCAGCCAAGATGACGTCATCCGCCTCACCAAATGATAACCGTTAATGGGATTCTCTAAGAAATTAACTTTATTGAAATCCACCTCGTGAAGAGCCTTCAGTTCCTTAAACAGGCTGAAAAAAGAATAGTTCGAATTCATTTATTTATGTACAATCTACCAAAACTATCGGGAATTTGCATATTTTTATACATGAGCCTCTCCGGAAAACTTTTGGTCAGAACAAACAGCTTTACTAACTGTTTCTTTAGAAGATTTTGCATACATTTCTCTATAATTCCACCCATATTGCGAAGGTGTTTCTTTGAAGCAGGACAGTATCAATGACGCCATGGTTACAGTGCTGCCTCACTGAATCATTATAGACAGCAGACATGACTCCTCATCCAACCACAGGATACGGTGACACGCCTATCTTGTTCTCTGAAATGAAGCTGTGCGATCTAGAATTCTGACAAGTCCAGGTCAGTAATCGAAAGCCATAGACTTGACGATATTGCCCTTACACATCGTGACAAATCCCAATATGATCGTTACGGACCATAAATTTCGAAATTTTCATCGACTGTTTGGGGCTTTTGATACGAACTCTTGGCATAGCAACAGTCCACAATCGAATTTTATATGCAAGTCCATTTCGTTCATTAGTGTGTACGTTAATGTACATGCACGCTTTTGTGCTCTTGACATATTCTTCGCATAAGTCATTTTAATATTCACCATTTTCAATGTTTATATGTGATTTATTTATTTGATTGGTGTTTTAAACCGTGCTCAAGAATATTTCACTTATACGACGGCGGCAAGCGTTATAGTGGGAGGAAACCGGGCAGAGTCCGGGGGAAACCCACGACCATCAGCAGGTTGTTGGCAGACTTTTCCACGTACGGCCAATGTTTATATTTATTTATTTTATTTATTTGATTGGTGTTTTACGCCGTACTCAAGAATGCTTCACTTATACGACGGCGGCCAGCATTATGGTGGAAGGAAACCGGGCAGAGCCCGGTGGAAACCCACGACCATCCGCAGGTTGCTGGCAGACCTTCCCATGTACGGCCGGAGAGGAAGCCAGCATGAGCTGGTCTTGAACTCATATCGATGGCATTGGTGTGAGGCTTTCTGGGTCATTGCGCTGCGCTAGCGCGCTAACAGACCGAGCCACGGAGGCCCCCGCCAATGTTTATATGTTGTTAATTTAAACCTATTTTGAGATTATACAAAGACATATTTTAGACATTTGTCGATGAAGTCCAAAATAAACTCAGAACATCAGACAAAGTGGATAGTAGGGTAATTGCTCTGGATTAATGCTATGTGACGAGTAAAGGAGTGCTTGTACATGAGTGAGCATTATACCTATATGTATATGTATGTATATGCGGAAATACAGTGTTAAGCAGTACTGGTAGAAAAATGTGTATTCAGTATTCACAAACGGGCAACGAATTTGTTTGTTATAACAGAAGATTTGTTCTTTACAACAAATAAATGTTTTACAAATGTAGTGTGAGTTACCTTTCCCATTCCGGTTCGACGTCCCTGTCAGCTTTTGCCTGCAGGTTGATATAAGTCTCCACGGCCTTAAGAAGGTGATCCTCCAGCACCAGTAACGTGCCCATTCTGTCCGTAGACGTAAAAATATCCCCTCGGACGGCGAAATTAGCTAATAGAAAACCTAGCAGAAGATAAGAAACTAATCCTACCCTTGGAAAATCCATTTTCATGTTTTTTCCGTTGACAAGGGGAAAAGTTTCCCTTCCCAAAGTTGGAGGCACGTCACTCTAAAGGTAAAGATGTCATTTGTTACATACTCGCATGGCCACATCACAGTGTCCCAGCTTGAAGTGATGACATTTTCTCAGATACCACTGAGGTGCACGACGTGGGGTGGGGCCTCTGACCGTCCCAGCCGAGCGGTGATGTTGTTGCCCGCACACCACAGAGCTTGGGCACTACCATTGCTAAACTGACATTCACTGAGTTTGTACTTCAATTTCACTTTTTACTTTAAAAAACTCTTTGTCATACCTCGGCATGGTAGGTTTCATTTCTTATATACAAGTTTCAAACTCTATTCCATTCATTGTGTTGCACGTGGACGATGGGGGAGGGGCCGTAAAGGTTGGCAGTAGGGGTTCTGGTAGGCCTCCTGTACAGCCTCTCATCAAATGATCGATCACCTGACAATATGTTACCAGTTGATAATGACCGCATTCATGGTTCCGATAGTCCCAGAGCTTCTGTTCGCCCCGGATCACAGCTATGCTGGAGTGAGGCGATTCATGTCTGACAGGGAAGAGACTTACAACTGCGTCAACACGATCATCGATCTATACGTTTGCAACCAGGAAAATTTATTACACCAAGGTTTTTCATTCAATACCATGCACCAGTAACGCATGCGCGAGGAGGCCCACTGTACGAAACATTGGGCTAATTTGTTTCTTTATATTTAAATTGACATTATATATCTTTCCACGTTTAAACATTCTCCATTTGATCACCGCTAATTTCTCCATCGATTTATTTGTGAATCCATGCATCAAAAGTTAGAAAATCTTCTCGGTTATTCAACATAAATTATCATAATCTGCAATCAAGTCACATCTAGTAGCTGCTTTGTATAAGCTACTTCATACATCTGGCCAGTGAGACTGTTCTGTTCCACGGGAACACGATACGCGTCTGTTAGTCATATACAAAATGTCACCCCCGTCTCATTAGCTGGTGTTTTGCGATCGTTCATAGAAATAAATACACCCTGCAAGTCATCGTGGCGCAAACTCCAAACATCAGACAAGCGGACGACCAAACGAATGTTTTGTTGAATGAGCTAAGGATTATTGATCAACTGACCAAGTATTTTGGCGTCTTAATCGTGCCTTTAATAAGCGTGTTAAATGACTGTACGTAGGAATGTTGAACGTAATCTTCAGTGGAGAAGAACATGCTTAACACCTTGGACATTGGCTACTGGCTCCTATAGAACATCAGGTCCAGCGATCAAATCCGCGTCTGGCGCGGGACATCGCCGCTAGATACTGTAACATTCGTCAGGTACTTCACGGGGTTTGCATTTTTCCCTTTTCTTTCTTTATCCTTTGGATTCTTTTCCCATTCTTTATAAATACATGCACAGAATATAAGTATGAAGAATGTGACTTGCACTATATTGAGGATTCAAGTCAACACTCAGCTAGAGGCGGATTCGAACACTCGACAAATGGGACAGGGACCAGTAGTCAGTGGTGGTACAAGAAATAAAATCGATATATTTGGTTCTGTCATTATGCTTGAATGGACTATTTCGGTTATAAAACGAACAACCATATTCCCCCCCCGAATCAATATGTGCCTTAAACGGGAAGAGTGTCATCAAACTGCAAGTATAGGAAAGTTATAGGTAGAAGAGTAGCTTAATGGATTGTCGATGATCACGGATGCATCAAAGCTCAGTGTTTCCTGATATAATCCGATTGGCTCGTCTCTCACATTCTAAACAACAATTAGCCTAATGGAACTATTGTGTCAAAGGTTACTCATTTGCCCTATCTGATTGGTCCGGAACAAGATAAATGCTACAACACCACAACGTCTACACACGGTTCTCATATTTAAAAAATGGCTGTCAGTATAAATTTGTCATTGTTCGTACATGAGGAAAAAGCATACAAGCACAAAGGGAACAATGGCAGCAATACTACATTTCTGATGTGTACACAACCCGGAGATTTTAGTGTCCTTTGCCTTTAAACTTGTTTATTGTCATGAATTATATAGTTGCAAAATCTTACATATCTGGACTCAAGTATAGATCTGAGGTTTTGTTCACATTATACTACCAAAAAGTATTCACTCATCTTGTGAAGAAAACAGAGAAGCATTCCACATGTGTATGAGCTGTATGATTGTACATCAGAAGAGAAATGTTGGACAACGTGGCACCATGTAGAGAACAATTTAATGAGTACATGGATCTTTAAACGTTATGCCCAAAAGCACTGCTGCGAACTGATCCTTAGAAACTGCGCTGGGAAAGTCAGTGCCAGTCTGATCAGACGCCACTGATATAGAACTGGCTTACAGACACATGAGCTGTTTAACATGAGTAATACAGCGAGTTATTATAATTCCAAAACAAGTCTGCTAGAAAACACATGGAGTATATACATCTTATATACACCGTGTAATCTGCGCCAGGATTACGGCGATTTAGGAACACAGCGTCAGTTTTCATAATACCTTGTAATCTTTGGCCCTAACTATACAGGTGAGTATGTATACCTAAGTGTGTATGACTGGTTTAAGTGTATAAATATACCAGAACATATGATTTATGTACAGAGTGGTATGAATGGTTAGTGCATGTACAGCTGACCACAGTTGGCAATCCGGATATTGTTGGGGAAGGACGCAACATATATACGAGTCCACTAAACAACCTTGATGGGATAATGGTCAACGTTTGATGGTTAGGCTACTCGTATTGAGAAGTCCTCAGTCTATTGTCTTTCTGGCTGAAGGAGACAACAGAAACGATCATCACAATTAAGGCGGAGAACTCATGATATTGAAGAGTACATCGCACAAAGGTTGGTCATACTGATAAATGGTGGGCAACGATCAATCTACACATGTGCACAGTTGGACGAAGATACTACACTGAGAAGAGAAAAAGGTTAATTCATTAACTAATCACACTTGCAGTGTTCAGAAACTTTCAGTTTCAGACGAACAGAGATATCGTTAACCAGAGATTGCATGTACAAGTGATATCAGGAAATAGTTCAACAACTCAATTGTCACATGTAATATCGCTGTTGGTTTGTGGAACTTAAAGGCGGAAAACACATACGTGACATTTGAGCAGAAAAAAGCTGTCTTCAGATTGCGGATATTTTAAACAAGCGTGGAGGGGATAAACTGACTCATAAGTTCCAAAATGGAGGGCGGATTGAGCATCCAGACTAAACTAAGTCTAATCAAAAACGAGCGCGAAGAGCGGAGTTTGAAGACACGCGTGGAGAAGATCGATCAGGCGAAGTCTTTATGGGTGATCAGCTCTGATCACAATCGGAACGTCTTCTTGCGGGATCACTCTCGTCTGATCTCGCGAGCTCAGCTTCTGTTCCAGGAATCGCGCAACGGACGGACACAAGGCCAGATCTCCGGGGTCGGTAGATCGAACGACGTCAAAAACAGACGCAGGATTAAACATGAATTCCTTCCGCTGTTGACCTATCAGAGCCCCACTGTTAAAAACCCGGCATCGGTAACAAAGGGAAGCTTGGAGAAACAATTATGTGAGGAACCATCAGGGATGGCAAAAAGCCATCAGGAGTGCAGACATGCAGAAGATACATTGGACACAGAGATCGAACTTGCCACCGCAAATAAGTCACCGGAAAATATCGAGGAGATTTCCGTGATTCAGTCGGAAATGCGACCAGTCGTCAAGAATGTCTTCTCCACAGGTGAGGTGTTGCCTAGCAACCAAGGTACAGAAACGGATGACAACGGCGTTATGAACTGTGAGAACGAAAGTGATACTACTCTAGAGATGTGTCGTGATATCGGAAGTGGTATTATTGACGAATTTGAAAATG
Organism: Acanthopleura granulata; assembly: GCA_016165875.1. NCBI lineage: Eukaryota > Metazoa > Mollusca > Polyplacophora > Chitonida > Chitonidae > Acanthopleura > Acanthopleura granulata. Next base: position 1,536,857 of record JABBOT010000022.1, on the reverse strand, counting down.
AAGCGGACGTTAAACCAACGAGTGACACCAACTTTAACCAGACTGGCACAACTGGTGATATGGAACGTGACATAAATCATGCCAATGGTATCACAGGTGACAAGACCTTAATTGATGAAACAGGTTTAAAGGAAGGTGACACCAAATGTAAAATCGAGTATGACAGAGAAGTTGACCGGAATGCAGTTGATTTCAATGCCAACGTCCACAGTGATAAAATCGGAGACGACGCGAGAGATAACGAAGGCAGTGGGATCGAACATGAGCAGGGATTGGTGAGTGTAGGCAACATAAATCGTTCCATTAACACTGAAAAACACGGGGGTGGTGAGGCTGACCACGACGGCGAAATCGAGAACAGGAAAATGAGGCGGTCACCAAGTTTAGCCTTCATTACAGACCTTGGTCAGATTGAAGAGGAAGACGGCGAAACCATGTCCTCGGAGCAGGAGGCCCTGGCCACCACTCCTATTGTCATTCGCTCCACCCAGACCCCTACTCGCCGCAGGATTCAGTCCATACCATCTCTTTCCCCGATTAAAGATGTGGCAGAGGATCAGGACGAACATTACAGCCAACTGGAAGTCGACGACACAAATCCCATAGCAACGGAGCAGACAGACACAGAGACCGAAACGGAAGCAGTATCGAGAGAATTGGAACCGGCAGGTGAGAATGATTCGGTGGACGAGTACATTGAACAAGTTCGAATATCGAACACATTATCACCCAGTGAAAGAGTGGTAGAAAACAAATCCACACCGAAATCAGCATCACAACCTTCACAGGGAGTAAAACAGTTTAAGCAAGTTACTCCGCGGTTCACAAAATCGTACACCTTCAAAAAGTCTGAAAAGAGCACCACAAGAAGGAATAGCTCGAGTAGCGGTTTACTGATGCGCAGAAAGTCTGGGGGAAATTTGGCTCATCTGGTGTCTCGGCCGGCTGAGGATTCTGTGACGAGGAAATTTAAGATGCTGCCTTTGTGCAAGCGTTACGAACAAGCTGTCATTCCACCGGAATTTAACCTCCACTTTATCACCCGAATTTTACGGAAGAAAGCCTCCAAAAACAAATCAGAGGAAGAGGACGACGAAGACGAAGAACATAACAATGAGTTCACAACCGCCAAGAAAAAGAAAGTTAAACGACGGGTGGTCATCAGTCCTGCGAGACCTCGCGTGGTTTGGAGTCCGGCTAAGTGGTCGACACTTCCGGAATGTAGGTATCTGAGACTTCCGCCATTGGTGCAGATCGGATATATGGCCTAACGGACTCTTTGTTGTGTCACGCATCAGTCAGTCTGATATGATATAGCGTTATAACTGATGTGGCGTTATAACTGATACGCCGCTGTAACTGATAAGACACTATAAATGATCTGACGCTATAGCTGTTAAGGCGCAATACCTGATACGGCGTTTTAGCTGATATGGCTCTGAAAGTACACCACATACGTTATACAGACCGGGTAGCCCTTTATTTAAACGGCATGTTGTTTTTACAAGTATCCAAATCGAATTTTCAAATTTATATTTTGTCTTACGTACACGACGATATATAACCAAATAGTAAGAACCACACGGCTAAAAGTATGCTACTGATATGATATGGCCCTTTCCAGGCAACAACCTTTTGCTTAAAATGTAAGCATATTTGTACAAATATCTAACTCGAATTTTCGGTTTAATATTTTGGCATGGGCTATAATTAGACTCTGGATTAAATTCAGGTAAATGCCTGTCGTTGGAATAATATAATGGTTGCATATACAATAACACCTTCACAGGAACATAATTACCATCAGAAGGTGGCTTCTATTACCACAATAAATGTATAGATCTCTCATGAATGTCCCTTTTCAATAAAAAGTCCTCCAAATGTACGACACAAATTAAAGTAATTTTAATTTTAGTTTTTAATACAGCATTCCCCAATTACATGCATACATACTTAAATCATTTTCGCAAAATAAGTTTTTCGGAAGAAATAGATATACCAGTTGGATAAATGACGAAACACCAGCTTTCTTACGAGAAAGAAAACCGCGAACAGTTTGGAACTGCAGCGTTATAGACGGACACTGGTCTCTTCTTCCCAAGCTTAATCTGATTTAAAAGTATAAGCCTTTCCCTTCACATAGACAGGCTTGTATTATACATTTTGTAAAACTTCCAGATTCGCGTGTATCTTAAAATTTCGTCTTGATATTGACTGCAGCCATATGAGGAAAATGACATACATTAATCTGCACATTTCTTTCCACTCCATTAATATACGCGAGCATGCAGGAAATGAGTAAAAAATATACAAACTTTTAAAATTGCTTAATAAGTAACTTAGTCTTGGACCATTCCATCCGAGAGGAAGGCTCCATAACGAGAAGTTATATATATACTTCGAGTTATGGAGCCTTCTTCTCGAATGAGGTTATCCGAGAAGAACAAAAGAGATCATGTTTACCAGTGACCTCCCTTTTCCAGCTACATGACGTAAAAGGATTGTGGCTATTTATATGTTACGTGCCAAAACAGCGGTTTATACCAAAGGTAATCACTGTACAAATTAACAGGGTAACTGTACAGCTGTGTACCCTCTACCTGTAATCATGTTGCTAAACCGTTATGCTGGTAGATATATGCAGTTTACGTATCTTTGCATGTAAGTAAAATATACTGCTCCTGTTAAACTTTATTCTCAGGAAATCTTTCTTTTTGCATTTTTTAAAGATAAACAAAACTGTATCACTATCTTATCACATATTCCTAATATTTATTTATTCACTCATTTATTTGATTGGTGTTTTACGCCATACTCAAGAATATTTTACTTATACGACGGCCTCCAGCATTATGGTGGTAGGAAACCTGGGAGAAATCCACGACCATCAGCAGGTTGCTAGCAGACCTTCCCACGTCCGGCCGGAGAGGAAACCAGCATGAGCTGGATTTGAACTCACAGCGAAGGCGTTGGTGAGAGGCCACGGAGGACCCTATATCGTATATAAAACGTGTCGCGTGTGCTGATGTTTCTATTCCGCTTATGTATTTAAATGTGACAGAAATACATGTGGGTTGATTTGACAGTACACCAAGTGTAGCAAAGAGGCGAGATCACATTAAATCTGATCGGCTTAAAATAGGGACGGCTTAATGAAACTCTTCCACATTATATTATATACACCTTTCTGCTTTCCAGCCTACTCGGCTTCCGCTGCACTTAACATGCGTAACTTTGCGACAGGTGAAATGCTATGGCAACGCGTCACTTCAGTATGTCTTATCATGACAGTTACGCCTGCACAAAGTTGCACACGCTTTGTAGAATGATCCCCAGGATCACTATATGTCATGACTTTGATACTGACGCACGCATCGTATGTAAATGTTCGGAGAAAACATGAATGTCGACAAACACGACGAACACCATGGCAAACGATGATCGTCCTAGTGACCTGCGACCGATTTCATGATTGAGTTATTTCCAAAATTTCCTCGTCTGTCTGTACACAAAGATAACTCTGGAAACTATAAACATTAAGTTAATAAATATGCCGTGTGTAAAATTGTTACAGTGAATGTGTACATGTAGCTGTGGTACACGTATCTGACGTACACAAGTTTTGTACACAAGTCATCAGCGTTTAAAGAATAGGCCTATGTAAATCTTTTTGACACATGCAATAAAAACATATGAATATCCTGCTTTCCCTGAAAATTGATGAATTTGACAAAAATGGGCGACCACGTATTAAGCAGCCAGGCTGACCTGCGAAAGAAGTATTTTACACAGTAACACTGTCGAAAATTGATCTATATGTTACTAGGTGCGCATGAGCGTGCATCTATGCATCAGCGACAACCCTTCTCCACGTCCCGGGAGATCAGCCGCCACATGTCACATATCGATACTTACCAAATGTCACCGCTGTAAATACCCTAAAGGTCGGGAGCCCATGGATATCACGGACACCTGCAGGGGCGGAAACACTAGCTGTTCATCTCACGTAGTCGGATTAGCAAACGTATGCCAATTGTTAGATCATAAAAGCATGGAGTCAGTGAGTGACAAGTCTGGATACTTTGGTCTTCAAACAGTTGGCTTTATTCAAATTAACTGAAATGAAAGCATTTTGAATTTAAGTCAAAACTAATAATAAAGGAAATAACTGAGTCAAAATAAAAAAAAAAGATGCCACTGTGGCCCCATGTGGATGATTTGACCACTTTGCTTAGTTCTTTTCATCATTTGCACGTAGTAATTTTACTTACATGTAGACGTACCAAGAAAATTCTAGTTTCTGCAATGAACGAAATTTTACTAAATAAACTGATAAATACATAGTGTTGAACTGTGGTATGTGCAGACTGCGTTGATTAGATCACAATATAAAAGTGTAGTTTCCTGTATTCCCTTATATAGAGGAGACAGTACACCACTTCTTTCTACTAATGCAATATACCACATACATACCATATTATTACATTTATTCCCATATTCATTTTATAGACATTTTAGATTTGCTTTAATAATTATTCGATCACAAAGGATCATAGACATAAAGGCTTAATTGAACGTAAGCTGTGTCCAGAACTTTTTTTTAATCTTACACAATATTATTCTTGAAACAAACATCCGTCAACCGCAGTCCTTTTGTATGGAAGCCAGGTGGGGGGTTCCCCACAGAGATCGCATCTCGCCAGTCGTCGCATGAAATTAGAGTATTTACCCAGTTGAGAGGTAAAGAACTCACCACGTGTCCCATATCACACTGCATGCTGGCAGTGTTGACGTTGCCGGCGCAACTACTTTACACAGTACAAAATAAGCCCATGGCCATCAAAATGATTTACACAAGGTTTACCTCAAGATATACCATGCTCTGGAAATTCCTTTTCTTCATCGTGATTTTCACGGTATTCTTTTCCTCCCCAATCACGTCGAATGTGATCCCTGTGGAAAAGGTGCGAGAGATCGTTGAGTACGAGGAGAAATTGATATCTGCCTTAGGAAATTATATACAAGAAGAAAATGAAAATGAGAATGAAATAGACGAAGTCATTCAAAGGTAAGTGAATATTACAATGGTACATTAATTATGCTCCTGAAGCTGCATTTAATTACTCACTAAAAACTACTGTGTACGAATGCGACAAATTATTGTTGCAAAAATACGCATCCAGTGAACAATTTGTGTAATACATCCATAATGACGTGTGTACCAGTGATACACAACTTGTGAACCACCAACTAATACATATGCATTGTGAATGTGCAAATTTGTACACATCTGTTTTAGAGGGTACCTTAACTATATTTAATGTGAGTTCAGCGGAATATAACCATTGCATAATGATAATACGTGTGAGCATGGTCTAAGAAATTCTCACTGTCTCATTAATTAACGAATTGATTAATGAACATAATTAGGAATAAAGTACAGGAATAAGTATGTACCAGAAGGCATGTATAAGTGCACAAACTTTAATGGCCTCACTGCTGTTTGAACTACAGGTACCTTTTTCTCAACGAATGACGTAGAAACGATATGTTGAAACATTTGTGCTCAGGTTTTTGGCACTGGAGTCAGTTATACAAAGTGAATTCAAGTCATTTCGTGGATCGTGAAACGTTAATGAAGATAAGCGAAAGGACGATGTAACTCAAATACGATACAATATCTTTAAATGTGAGAATGCCAACACACATGCAAGTGTTGTTGTTACAAAACCGACAAATCGATAAATAATCTAATGGCCTGTATTTTCTTGTACGGTACACCTGGTGAAAAATTATTATAAAGCGCATGAGCTATCGTCTCATTGGTTCACAGAAACAATGAGACATCCTAAGCCCTTGATGATTTGTTGTTGCCGTCTTTGGTTGGTTAGTAATGTTAGAAAGAACGAGGACCAATTATTGAGTTTTTCATTGGCAGGATAAATGCATGCATTTCTGGGCCCTAACTGAATCAAATGAGATTTAAACAGAAATTTACTTGAACAAAGAGACTTTTGTGTAGACTGTGTTTCAATTTTGGATCTGTTCGGCTTCTTTTTCATTATCTGTGGCGTCGCTCACATTCAAACAGTATAGGACCTAAATGGAAATCATATACTGTATAACAACTTGTCCTAAACATGCAGTTTATCAATCAGTGGATTGTCTATCAACTAATGACTCAGCCAAGCTGTCTAGAGTCGGCCTATGGGCTTCTGTTTAGTATATATCCGCAAATCGGCCATGTCATCGTTGTTGTTGTTACCAGTTTTCACCTTCGCGCTCAAGAAGAGAATCTGTCGTTCGAGCTCAATCCCGTGGACATCTTCCGCCTACATCGGCGGGTTGTGGACGACTGGGACCTGATACTCGAGAAAGTCTTGTGTGAGGACTGTGCTAAAAACAACGGCACAGACGGTAAGCACCCCTCATACGTTATCAGAAACATTGTTATTCCGAGACGTTCCGTGTGCTCTAGCATCTTTGTGACATCGAGACACGTGAACTGACTGCATGGCCAGCAGCACATTTAGTAAAACTTAATACATTTAGTAACGGTTGGTAACTAATCTAAACCCAGATTCTGACACAGATAACTTTGTTTCTGTGATCATAACCTCAATTAAGGGCACTAAACATGGTTGTATTTATATATTTGATTAGTGTTTTACGCCGTGCTCAACAATATTTCCCTTTTACGACGGCGGCCAGCATTATGGTGGGAGAAATCCGGGCAGAGCTCGGGGGAAATTCACGACCATCCGCAGGTTGCTGGCAGACCTTCCCATGTACGGCCGGAGAGGAAGCCAGCATGAGCTGTACTTGAAGCGCGCTAACAGCGCGCTAACCCCATCTGCGCCACGGAGACCCCCCCCCTCCCCCATGGTTGTAGGCTAGAGACCAACTTTCGTAAACAATACTCTAGCAATAACTTGCCCATATATATAGGCTATACCATTCGCTTTTTCACGTGGAAAGCCAAAACAGCCTCCAGGCTCTGATATATGTTCTCAACATTATATGACAGAAATGCTGCCAGTGTGGCCAGTCATTCATTCATTCTGATATCATTTGCTCAAGAAGTTGTTTTGACTAGAACAGAGTGGAAAAAGACTTGAAATAAGGTTTTAATATATCAACATTCAAAGGGAAATGTTTACAGGCAGCTTATGTTGTGTACCACGTTAAGTTGTGCACCTTTCTTTTAATGTCGGTTCTCAACACTGATATAAATAGGATATTCGGAACAACCATCAAGGTAATATCAACAGTAACCTTTGAACTTTGGGATCTGCATTCATTGTCATAATATATTACGAGACGTGAAGTGACGCAATTAGTAATTAAGATGTCAATCTCGTTTTCTCTTGAACCCTATTTCTCCTCTCGCTGCATAAAGATTTTTGAACTTCCTGTATGCGATTTATCCATTCAGTGATCCGACAGGCGGGAGATCATGTGTTGAATGGTTCTTCACTTGAGCGGTGGAAATGTGGGGCTTGTATGCAGTATTCACGTTTTCCTGGTCTAGTTGTCTCTTTGGCACAAATTGTCTCTATCAGGCATCTTTAGTGATAATGTCAGTGTGTCCTCACATAACGTCTCATTCCAGTTCAAGTTAACAATCGGGAAATTGTTTGCAAAAATGCAAACTTTCTTAGATGTTATTCTCTATTAACAGATGTCGAAAGAGCACTGTACAGATGTCAGCGTCGGACGATGTGGCCTCGTGAGAATGACGTCACAGACGCGGCTATGGCACTTGTCAGACTCTCACGCGTGTACAATCTTGACACCGATGACATCATCAATGGACACCTGGCTGACACAAACACAGGCTCGCTCACTTTAGACGACATCCTTTTCATCGCAGACGTTGCTATTGACAGCGGATTCCATTACGAAGCTGTGCAGTGGCTCAAATCCGGAATATCCAAGGCCAAACAGTCCAAAGCGGATGAGGCCACCGTCACAAGACTGTATAGAGAATTGGCAGCTGCTTATCACCAGGTATGGAGCACTATTAGCCTTGTATCTGCAATAACTTCACGAAATACAGCATTAACAAAACAGCTAAACAGCAACAGCAGGAAATTACTGTTAGTTACCATGAGCAGTATATGTACAATACATCCCAAAATGCTAACATTTACACTTTAACAGCTCACAAGTATCAAAAACTTGTCACTGGGAAAACTGTGCTGCAAACAAACCGTTAATATCTGACATTACGATGTTAGCATAGCTCCTAAGCAGTTTAGTAACAGGAGAACTGTGACGAATAGCAACTACCGAAGAGACGCAACCACCAGCATGATGTCATCTCCTTAGAGATTTTCAATTAGTTTACAAAACGTTATGTGTTCAACATTTACAATCAATTGCTGAAAACTAACATCATAACACAACAGATCACACCCAGCAATAGAACTTCTTTAAATCCTGTTTTATTTTTGCTAAAAAAGTGTGTCCATATATTGCTCTCTGTCACAATGTTATCGCGGTTCCGTTTACCGAAAGATCCCGTCTCGCATAACAAACAGCAGTTATCGTCTAACTGCGAACGTAATTCCAAAAAGCCTATGAATGCCGTTGACAACATTTTTACTATTCTTATCTTCATATCAAACAAAACTGTGCCATGGCATTGTCACCCTATTCTGATTGTAATACAATTATCAGATTTGCCTGAAATGTCATCATTCTTGAACTTTACTCTGTCGTTTTCTTTTTCCAGGAGCAAATGCCGTCAGAATCTGTGAAATTGCTTCAGGAATGTGCAACTTTGTGTAAGTACAAATTGCTGCCGTTATGTTTTGGTCCTAGGCTTTTATCAGAAATCTCTAGGCTAATTAGTGCTCTTGGTGATGTCACTTGTATACAGCTACAGTTCAACTGACTGCATGGTATGTGTAATGTATATAGGAGTACACTAAAACGTAAGGCATGGGTTGCGCTTCTTGAAAACCATGATGTGCTTGATCGTTTTTGTATAGGTGTTCATTTCCTTAGCACAGATGTTAAGTAGAATGTGTTATATCCCTCAGAAATTTTAGATATTAATTGAAAAAATGCTAAATTGTTTAGAAATAAGATTCAGTTTTAGGGAAAACAATTATTAACAGTTTAATCAGTACGTAACATGTAATAGTCATTTCTATTTTGCATGTTATCACTAGATCCAGAAAGTAAGTCTGTGAAACGAGAACTTCAGTATTACAAACAAAGGATGGTCGATGCCTCGAAGAAGGGGGAGAACTCTGAGCTTACACCTCGCGTTTTGGGAAAGGCCTTGACTGCCTGCGAACACTTGTGCCGAGGAGAAAGTGAGGTTGGTAGAAATACTGAACAGGTGTTTGATCTCAGCATTTCAAGAGATTAACATTACTATAGTCAAAACATGATTGTCTCGTCTAGAATTCTTCAGCGTATGTAAGCAGGAGACCTACACTTTTGAGGAAAAGGAGCAGGTCATGAACCAGTGGGTATAAGTGCAAGATTGCTTTCAATCGTTAATTCTCCCTGGACGAGAGTTCAGTACCGTTTTCGGACAGGCAATTTTGGTGGCAATTAGAGCAGGATGGTGCTTGTGTGTCCTTGGAAACCAGTCGCCTTCCAACAACGTATGACATATGTAAACAGGGGAAAGGGCTCGCTAGATGAGTGTAGTTTGGCTATGTAATGTTGGGTGGCTTTATACTGATTTTGTTTTTGTATGTTTGTTTCTCCTTTACCCAGTCCCAGTTGCCGCGCCCACTGTTTTGTCGCCTTAGGGCCACTGAATCCCCTTTCACGATGATTAAAGAAGAAATATTAAGCTGGAAGCCTCGGATTATCATGGTGCACAAGGTCTTAAGCCCACAACAAACAGAATATTTCACAAACATTTCCTCAGATACGGTAAGCCTTGGAGATTTTAAATACATTATCACAAAGTAATTCAACATGCATTTGTTGTCTATATTCCCAGTTGTAAAATTCTACATTTCAGTGGATTTAAACAGACATGATAAAAGGCGACAGAATGAACATCATGTGTTCTTTCTAAGAATATTTGTTATTATTCTACCTTTAATCACCATTTTCTTGTGGATTTGCCTTAAAACGTATGTTTTTGCTCTCTTTCGTGCAACGGTGATCTATTTATTTATATAGGTTGAAAGATCTGGGAGACTGGCTTGGGCAAAAGAAACGACCGTCTCCAAAACAAAGTATGTTTAATTATAAAATTTATTGATTTTTTAATGTACTAAAATTTGATTATTGATAAACGTACTAAACATTTAATTTTCTTGGAGAAATACGAGTAAATAAAGGTGTATATAAAGCAATTTTAATGTCAAACTGACTTTTGTTTATGTTTGGCTATAACCTCAGCATTGATAACATATCTGTACGGTCAGATGTTCCTTGAAAATAGAGTGCCCCCAGGAACGATTTAGTAATTGTCTATAACTATAATAAAGGGTCGAATAACGGTGGTCAGAGCGAATACCCTTAATTGTGATATTCCTGATCTCATGCAAAGCACAGCCTCACTTATGGACACTTTCATCAGGACGAAACCATTTAAACCTATATTCTTCTTTAAAACTTGATCTTCACCAGTCCATCTGGTACCTTTAAATTTTAACATTAACAATATTATTAAATCTGAAATAAGTCTGCATAATGAAAGGGCCCTGTAAGCAAATTTAGGCTACGCGCACGAACTCCATAAAGGTTAAACAAAGGGAAATTTTGTTTAGTAGATTTATAGATGAACATAATAAATGATGTTCTTTAATTGATATTTATTTATTTTAGGAAAGGCGGGTACGAGCTGGACGAGATACGTACTAGTCTCGTGGAACAGATAATGGACGTGACAGGACTGACCAGTAAACGTTATTTACAGGTAACCCCGTCTTAAGTTTGTCATACTTTGTGGTGTCAGCATTGTTGCTTTATTTCATTACCTGTTCTTTAGATTTTACCACCCGTAGCTATAAAACGTCACGCTGCACATATCCTGTGTTATCACAGTCACTGCAATTTGTCGAATCTTCAGGACAACTTGCTATTACTTGTAAAAACAAAGGTTATAAGCATGACGCAGGTTTGAATTCCAGATTTCATACACATCGTGCTGCATCAGTTGTAGGTGATAACCAGATGTTGACTATCAACGCCACGTTAGAGCTATACATGTATGAAGGTATATATTGCCTATGTAATTAATACGATTTACACCAAATTCACCTCGTATTCACTTGATGTAAATGCCTGTAAATAGCTGTTATAACAATGGGACGAAGCAGCAAAAATTCAATTTTGAATTATTTTTCTTTGCTAACAGGCTGTCAATTTGGGCCTCGGTGAAAACCTGAAAGTCAAAAAACTTGTAAGTATCTAAAAATATATTTACATTGTACACACAAATATAATGCAATGAACAGTTGGATTAGTGTGCAACTTGATATTCATGTGCGCGAAAACAGATATTCGTACAGGCCATACAAGTCTTCAACCACGGATAATGAAGACCCGAGTCCGTATAAATACAACACTTATTCACAAAACAACGCGCAGCACAAACCACGAAAGAACCATTACAAAGTATACATGAAGTAAAATATGTACTTGAGGAAGACATTTCACAAGTGATTAACTTCGGTTGGATTTGACGGAAGCCAGCTGTGGCGTTCCAGATTTAATTCCAGTCTGCACTTCACTTGACGTCTATTGCACCACGCTCTCAGTCGATCTACTACAGGTTTCATGAATAGGACAGAACAATATCCACATAACGGCTCCAAACTGGAAATATATACACCGTAGCATAAACTAAGTGGTGACGTATATTTTACATGAACAATAATATCACGAAAACCGCAAAAGCTATCGTTCCTGAACAACAAACTATACATTGTTTACGTTCTATTATTTCAACAGAAAAGCAATTTGGATACCTACAATGAAGCTGTATATTCCAAGAGATTTTATCAATTCCCTATTGCAAGATGGATGTATTTTGTGAGTAGACGTCTTCATACACATTCACGTTTTCATCGTATATTACAACAATCTTGAATAATACTGAGCAATAAACGTTCTGTCTACCCTGTAGAGGACTATAAAAGTACTGCAGTGCCTGCGTCTGAATTCCTATCGGCCTGTTTTTGGTTAATAAGGTGAACAAGACAGATGCCATTTAATGTATATTTAAACCGTTAGCACACCATTTGTGTTTAAGTGGATGTCAGTCATCTGTATATGAATCAATGTAAAGGCTACATTTTCATTCTTGTTTCAAATCTATATGTTGTACATTTCTGTGGCTCCAAGTGATGATGCGTCTTTGTGGAGCATTGGCAAGGTTAAGTGCCTGCATACCCACACATTCACACGATGCCTGCGGTTTATGAATCTGATGATTGTCTCTTTCAGCTGAGTAACACGACAGGGGGTGATATTGTGTTTCCAGACTTAAACCTGAGGGTGCCGTCAATCAAGGTTGGTAACAAAAAGTTCTCAACATACATGTTCTATTTATGGTAATATACAGGATTTTACATTGCATTATGTTTTGTACATATGGTGCTTTAGGTTTTACGTCTCAATAGACAACTGCATATGAATTGTAAGTATATATATGCCACCATAATGCAGATAGATACAAAGCAATGATATAAATATAAATATATATGTAAGCTAAGTCATTAAATTAAAGAAACAAACTTTCAAGCGAAAGGAGGAAACGGTTTGCAACTTCTATCCCTCTGAAACAGGAACAAGAACTGTTACACTCAGACAACAACACTAATGATCTACATGTACCAACACCAACACATTTCGATGTGGATACTGGCATCGTTAACACGTGAACATCCACATCCGCATCTGCATTGAAACGTCATGTTAAGAAATAAAGACGGTTGCTGTCCAAATGCAATTGATTTTGTTTCTGTTGATGGCCCAGCCCAACTGCTAAATGTCATTCAAAGAAGGGATTCCATTCATTTTGGCGAACGAGAGACAAGTTATAATGCTTGGGTAAAGGGGCACCTTTAGGGTCATTAGGCACCGGTTGGTGATGGTCACTTTGATGACGGTTTCTCTTCCATACTTTGGGTGGCTTGATAAGTTCACACCCCCTTTGAGCTGAAATGGTACCAATGTGGCATTAAATCACTCTCCAATCATTCAGTCATTTAAGGCTTTCTTTCACATTTTTCAGGGTAATGCAGTTTACTGGTACAACCTCAAACCAAATGGAGATCCCGAAACCAGAACGAGGCATTGCATATGCCCAGCTCTACTCGGATCTCCGTGGGGTGAGTGTATATATGTACATCTATTTCAAAGTCATATATGCTTATTTAATAGTAAAACTGTGGACCCATCAATGGCTTAGCAGAAGATTTTAAGTCAACATGTACATGCTAGATAATTCATTGATCACCAATTGTGATTTGGCCTTGCGTGGCAAGACATCTGGTTTCCATCAACAAAATCCATGCGTATATCCCGCCTTGTATATTTACTAATACCGCGCAACAGAAAATAATATTAAACTGTTAAAGTTATATAAAGTTATATCCGGTGTGATAAGTCCAAATTGTACACTCCAGAAGTCGTCCATATATTCTCGTGAACCCATGTATGCGTACAACTCGGGAACTGTTCTTTTCCCAACATCACTTTATATTGTTCTTGGTTTTCTTTCTTGCAGTTTCATCCATGAACCTATTTGTGCCAAATAATCTTGAAAGAACGTTTTGCGGACTGGACAGATACTCGCCATATTCCTTATGAACTTGATGGTGTCTTATGAATACATGTATGAAGACTCTGTAGCGATATATATGTCATCTATGATGTGGGTATGGTTTGTGGAGTGGCCATACTAAGCGTGGTTTAGTGGTATTTAGGGCTCAGTGTGGCGTCATAGGCCTATCCATGCCCTGACGTCACATGCGTGATGCTCAACTGTGTACACGTCACTGGTGACATCATTTTCAGTACATGTGCAGCGAAGATGCAACCAGGCGGAGTTGCAGTTTATCGTTATGATACATTCGGAGTGTTATAATGTCACATTAAGAGTATTAAAATGTCTTTTTCCGGCAATTGTTATTTCTCGAATATGTTTCTTTTAGGTGTGTGTGAATTTTTCTTAATATAGACTTTCGTAAACCAAAATACATGTATATAAGTGTTCATGTAAATTGATAAGTTGGCTGTTTTGTGTTCCAAAAAGTGTCACGCATATTAACATTGTCTGTCCACTACATGAATTGTGTTGACCCTAAGTTGGGTATCTTTGTAGACTCGTCCAGCTGTAAGCTGTGAACATTATTAAGATATAGTCATCTACATCAAATCACACTGACACAGAAAATCAAACTTTTGAATTATCGTGAAACCGTGCACAGCTAGGCCGTAACCATCGCATTACAAGTTAATTTCCAGTTTAAGCCTGACGGCTGAGCACTATGTCATCAGTGTTCTCGGCGGTACGTAACGAGGTAATCTTGTGGAGAGTTTACTTCTTAACTGTGCGAATATTAACGCACCATTTTCTTGGGAAACGCCTTGGCGGACATATAATCAAGCAAATTGAACAGATAACTGGTAGACACTATCACACCGGCATTTATCCCCTGCTGACCAAAAGCCTCAAGACAAATATTGAAAGTTAACCATGCATCATGGTTGTTTTGCCTGCTTGTTTGAGAAGACAACACTTGGAATTTTGATATTAAGAATTTTTATAATGCACAAAGACAGGTTTGGATTATACTACATGTAAACCACAAAATTAATTACGTCTACAGAAGACGCCATGATTTAAATACGTGTACCGTATAGGAGTCCGTGGCCCTTCATAGTTTTGCAAGATGTCCGTGCAGGTGTCTCCACGAATTTCATACATAGGCTGTATTTCTCCAGGTAAAGAAATCAGATGCGTCGTTCAGAGCTCCGCAAAAGTAAAACTCAACACTTTTCGGTTAAGATGCAATGTTGAGACGAAACGGAAACGTTGTGTGGTTAAATAGTTCGAAAGGGCTTTCGTCTGCAAGGCGGCGATATTTTCCCGCGAGGTTTTTGTCCTGCGGGACTTGTGTGCTGGATTCGGTATCTATAGCTAACGGGCACACACGTAGCCTACTGCATTGTATTTTAATACCCCATCGATCTAAATACATATGCACAATCAATGATACTAATTGTTGTCTGTTGTTCTTTTCTTATAGTCAGTTTGTAGTCAAAAGTTTGTGTCAAGCAGTTCCTGTCCCAAACAGTTACGCTCTCTATACAGATGAATTGGTTAATACTGCCTTATGATGACGTGAATTATACTTTCATTGTTGCAAAGCAGAGAGCGGCATCCTGTTTATCAAAACAATCGATCCATTGATGCCTTTAGGTAACAAGTAAAAATTGTTGGTGTGTATCATTTATTTTTTGATTGGAGTTGTGCGCTGTACTTAGAAATATTTCGCTTATATTTCACTTCCCCGGGTGGGCGGTGAGGGGGGGGGGGGACGAAGGCCATCCGCAGGTTGCTGGCAGATCTTCCCACGAACGACCTGCAGAGAGGAAGCCAGACAACGGAGGGCGTGTAACGGTGAGTGTTAATTTAATGTTCATGCTCTTATAAAACATGTTTACTGAGCATCAGGCTATAAAGTGCATAGGCACAGAATTTAAGGGGTGGAGGGAGTAAAAAAGAGAAACTTTATCTAATTATGCACAAAGCATAGATAGGCCTGGTAAACACATGCTGTTGAGTTTGTATAGGAGTTAATTCCAACATGGAATATGCAGCTGTCACCCTCTTTGTAGAGCAATAAAATGTCTATATTTGTAAATACCAGCATGTTCAGTGTTGTTATTTATATATGCATTTTCAGTAGTAAATAAATTTGGACGACATTAATTTATCCCGAATCGGTGTAGGGTTCGTAAGGTGTGCAAGTGTTCACCCCTGCTTCAGGTGTTCTCAAGGCGTAGCTGTTTAACGATGTTTTGTTTTCTAGTCTGGTAGAAACTGGGCCAGGGACTATATTCGCATTTTACTGTATGTGACATGCATAGAGATATACATGTTGCACGTGGGAGATTTCACCAGTTACTTGAACTCGTCACAAGTCGAAGCATATGGTTTACTCCATCAATGTAGCATTCGTCTGTACGCCACAGGGACACGGTGAAAAAGTTTATGAGGTAGTTGCCGAAGGCTGGTGATTACTCTGCTCACTTGATTTATTTCACGCATGAAATAATAGAGGGTGGTACACAGAGGGTGTTGTGTATACATATGTGTGTGAAAAATCTTTGAGTCCAACATTAAACTCTAAGCCAAAAAATAATAATAAAAAATAAATAAAATGAGAAGACAAATCAAATGCTAACTTGCAAAAGCCTACAGTGCCTTACTTTTATCTTCATACACTCAATAAGCTTCATTTGAAAGTCTTTTAAATTAAAGGTCGTCACACATTTGCTGGTGGTGTTTCACGCAGCACTCCTGTGCTTTAAACCTTCCTGTAGTGAATATATATTTTTTTTTAATGCCCGAATTGCTAACATCGTTAAACATGCAGGGAGGCAACACAGTGGGCGTCACCCTTGATAAGAGTTATCGCCCTTTGACCACGAATTTAGCCAATAGCGAAATGGAAAAACAAGAACCATGTGCGCGCTTACAAACAAATGGCGGCTGTTTCACGTATGACATGGCGCAAAGGGCTGTTACGAAAACCGAAAGTTTGATGCACAGATTGCACTTGAGAGAGGTAAGTTTCATTGAATTATTTGACTGAAAGTGCGGACAGAAATGGTATGCAAGGGTTTGGCTGGATTCAGTTAAATTTGGTGCAGAGAGAGCCAGTTTATCGACGTGGGTTTTCCGAGCAGGTCAAAACGCCCTTGTCTTCTTGAGCTGTCGAACGTAGCTTACAAGTTACTGTCAGGCAAATCTAAAATTGAGATCGCCTGTTGTGAGCGGCCTCTATGTCTGAGAAAGAAAGCTCGCGCGGCCTTGGTCTATTTTCGATCTTGCTGGTATTATGCGTCTCTGCTACTGTGTACTTGATAACGTAAATGAAAAGATATATACAACAACAACATTGAATTTTTTCCAGCTGACAAGCCCGGATATGTTAGGCCCAAACAGAAATTGGAGTCATTGATTAGATTACTTGGAGCAAATTATATCTGTAGTAATGTGCATTGATATGTGGAAGTTGGTATCAAGGGTCTGGGAATGCTTCTGGGTTTTAATCTTTCGTTTATAGGCCTGTACTTTCTGTTTTGCCTTTTTTTTCTTCAAAATCTTTGTTGCCCGGTTTTGGATAGTTGGAGGGGGTGGGCATCCTGATATTAAAGTCAAATTAAATTATGATATATTAATTTGTACAAGAATGCAGTGATGTGAATCGAAAAATAACAGCTGTTTAGAAACCAGTGAAATCATATCCATGTATAATCAAAACCTTCATATTTGGTGAAAACAAACGTTGAACTTGCCTTTAATTGATTTGTCAGGTGTTTTGTTATTATACTTTAGAATAATATTCATGTTCAAATAAGTTTTATTGTATCATGATGCTTTTTGGCTCTGTCATTTCTATCCCTGGGCATCAGAGTCACTCAGCTTCTTTGCATCCATATGTATACTGATTTAACAGTATTATTTTCAGTGCATATATAGACTTTTGATACATTGGTTTTTAGGCATTTGATCAAAAGCCATGTATACTTGTACAAATTGTACTTATATCCTCAGCACAAACCACCATTTTCTCAGTGGGCTGGTGAATGACAGAAGGTAGGATATGTGATAAAAAAAAAAATCTGAAAGTGAATTTTCAGGAAATATCTGAATGAAAGTTTTCTTAGTTGCTTTAGGGAAAATTATCTTCTCCGGGGCAACTGAAAATCAAAAGTGAAAGGAGACATGCTGTGATTTCACTGGACTGGGCAGGAATTCCTCTACCCATAAGCCTGGCTGCCATCACAGTGGTCACATGAACTGAACATTCTTATGATTGGAGTTTCATTGATTTAATCAAAGGATCATTATTTTGTCTTGATCTAGTTTGTGGAAAAAAAAATTGGCTAGAAGAACCCGTGGAGCCACCACTCATATTTCACTAATCAAACACATTCAGTTGTGTAAATTTACCTTTTCTTTGTAAATAAATCCATATTATTTCTCACAGTGCATTAGTTCTGCGACGTCATCAGGGTCTGTTGCCAGCCTTTTTTCTATCCAGTAATCTGGGAAATAAGTCGTTTACTTTTTTTTTATTTTACTTTATTTTTGTTAATGTACCTGCATGGTCAAGAGATAATCGGTGCAAATTGGAGTTAGCTCGAAAACCTTAGCGTTTGTTAATGCCAAACCGTGCACCGTAACATATTAAACTCAGTAGAATAAAATGGCTGTTTAAAATTATAATCTGATACACTCAATTTAATATGAAATTGCTTTTATCAGTTTGCACCTATGAGATCAGAAAATATGTTGTGAAGTGTTACTTTTATATCAGCTTGACCACAGGCCAGTATAACTTATAGTAGTACTTGTACCTAATTACATACATATTATACAATACATGTTGATAAAGTTTTAATTATACAGCGTTGAAATTTACAACAGTTGCTCCAAAAAAAGGTTGTTATACATATGTATGAAAGCGAACACATTTTGGTGATTCCATGTGATGTGAAATACTGTATATTCTGTTGTGATAAAAAATTTTAAAGTGACTTTTTACTGGATTCCAAGTCGATTTCCATAGTTTGGGTTTGTGGAAGACATGACAAGAGTCTTTTTCCTGCCCTTGCATAGGTAGTAAAGCACTCCTTGAAAAGTAGTAGCTGAATCTTTGCTAATTTGAGGTATTTTCAGGCGCTGAATACTTATGAACTGAGTGGATCCTATAATGTGAATGAGGCCTAGTTTTTTATCCTGTGATATATAGCGAGTGTGAAACAGGACCTTGAGCCATTTTTTACATCAAAAATGGATTGTGTAGCAACATCTAAGAAGTAACAGTTTCTTTTGTAACGATTATGATGAGCTGGGAAAGGAACATTTGACGTTAATGAAATTGTGAAAATGGCAAATTGAAAGAACAATGCCAGTAAAGAGGATGAACAGAAATTACTGAACTGTGGGAACTTAATGATAGAGATAAGAAAGAAAAGCCGTGTTGGAGAGAAATGTTCTGGAAGATGCGAATGAGAATTTCCAGTTGTGTAGGGGGATTTTCTGCTGCAGTGGAACTAGGGTACCTGTCACACCTCTGGCCTTTATGACTAGTTTGGCTCCTAATATTTGTCCATTTAATTTCAACACCTTGTTAAGATTCAAGACACAATTTTTTCTTCTAATTTGGCAAGTTATTAATATTTATTAAATGTGTAAATACATCCAGATTTGAGCTCTGATGTTCTCATTACTCTCTTTATTCTGAAAAGCACACTATACTATTAGATCTTTGTTCACACATTGTTGCATTACATCTATTGATTTCAGGGTTCTTATATTAGTGTAAATATTTCCAGGTCTGAAAAAACCTGAAGAAAGACAATTAGGATGGCATTAGGCATTAGTGCTATCATGACAAAAGCTGGAGTTGTTGTGGCGTGCAGATCAATACGCACACAGTGTGCATATTACATTCACTCATACCTCGCAGCTGAACCATTAACTGCCACCCATCTGATGTCCCCCCCCAAAAAGCGGGAGCTGCTCGTGGCCCCATGGTTGAGATGTCTGCCCTCAAATTGTTCACGAAAGATGTGGGTTCTGTCGCATTCTCAGAAAAGTAATTTTCAAGATTCCCTCTCATGCATTATTGTGGGGGCCTTCATTGCAAGAAGTGGATAACAGCACTCTCTTCTGTAGTGTAACATGTCTTGCCTTCTGCCAGTGTGACGTACGATGTACAAAGCTGCTTTCATATACTAAGCGGAAAAATCCTGAACATCACGAAAGATTGCAGTGCCTTTCCGGAAATGCTTAATAACTTGTGACAGGGACATGTGAAGATTTTAAGTTGTTATAAATGTTATTTTTACAGCTGTTTTGAAAATGGCTGCATTATATTTGATAATACATATTAAGATGTCCAAATGACAGGGAAAATTTGGACACAAGGTAGAACTGGATTGTCTGGACACTTACTTTGCTAATCCCACATCTAAGGAAATTAAATTTGCTCTGAAAGAAAAGACCACACAAAAATAAAGCTGTGAAAAAGACCATTCAAAACTGTATCTGAAAATACCTTCACCCAGTGTTTTAGTTTTTTTTTTTTTGCACAAAGTTAAGTGCAATCAAATGTTTTGATTGTATGGTGGGTATTATGGATCATATTGATAATGGGGTGCACCGGTGACATCACGCCTGTTTTTCTCTGGCCCTAAAGCAGGAAAACATTTCAGGAGTATATAAATGTGTATGTCACAAAAGCTTTGTGACATCACTGGTAAACAGTCCCTTCAATCACTGCAGATTTTAGACTTATGCATAGTGTTGCTTTGTACACGTTGAACCCCTCCCCCCCAAAAATAAAAAATTGTGCAACTCCAGCTCAGTGATAGTCTTTTGTGAGTGGCTGTATGTTCAGATCTATCTCCTGTAGAGATAGATCGAGGCTTATAATATGGTTAGGAACTCCATGGCATGGTAACTGGGATTGTCAGAACTTGGAAAACTGTTGGAGTATGTGAACAAGTAATACCTCACAATTCTAGTGTAATCTTTTTGGTAAAACCTAATTACCTGTACATGGATGAATATATGGTTTCATTTTTTTGCTATGAGGCTAGCAGAGCCATGGAACATGAGCTACAGTTGTATAATGTCAGAAGGCTTTGGGGAAAAGATAATGATTGTTCACACTCACTCATTTTTTTCTGTTAGCCAGTGTGTAATTGGGCCTTTGTGTAGAAAGAATGAAAGAATACATCTCTGTAGTAGACAAATTTACTAGTATGTTCAGATCTCCACTTTGGAACATATAAATATGCTTGTACAAGGATTACCTGTCCTCTTTTGGCCACAGATAAAATTTCCTCGACCTGGTTTCATTATACGAGGAAGTATGTGCACCTATAAATCTAGATAAGACTGTGAGGAAACCCATGTTAATACAAAAACCAACCATTGGACATCAATTTGTAGAAGATGGCTTAGCCATAAATTTTCAGGCTATTTGTATCATTTTGACTTATTGGTCACCTTGTACTATCCAGTTCTCACCTTGTAATATCCTAACAATTCGTTCGATAATACCGTTCTTCAGTTTTCCCCACGAGCAGTATTATTGCTGGATGTATTACATGTGACTGTGGCCTTCATGGTGGCTGAATAAGTGGTCTCAACATGACACGTCTGCACATTGTACCACTATCAGCACCAGATACACACCAACAGCTATTTATACATGTATTTGTGTTCTCAACCCTTGCTAGAGGCGTGATATTTGTGTTCTCAACCCTCGCTAGAGCTGTGACATTGAAGAGCAAAAATCGTCCTTTGCCCAAAAGAAGTATTTCTGGACACATTTACACGTATTCCTCTCCCTGAGTGTTGGTATTTAAATCAGAATGTTGACAGTGGGAAACGTTGTATTGAATGTATCGTACAGACGATTCAAAATACCTTGAGTATTGTTTGTGGGAAAGGTGAGAAAGATATCCCCTTGAGAAATTCAACTTCAAGCTTGACTCCAATAAATGTGTTACTGTGTTTGATCTTCACTGCATAGTCTTCTGTTCCTTTTATGAATTTGTATGAATCTGTTTTGCCATATTGAAAGAAAATAGCTAGAGGTATGGCATACTTGCTATAGAGACTCCAGGCGGCTGACTTTCCTTTCCATTATAGCCTGTCTGAGAGTTTTCATTTCAGTTTAACAGCCGATGTGTGTGTGATCATTGGCGGGGTATAGGTATCAGTGTTCAGACATGTTTGAGCAGCAGGCATCACCTTACAGACACTGTGATATCATTATTTTCTCTGTAGTGATATAATGTAATGAAACCTGATTACATGTAATCTTAGGGATCAGCCTTCATTTTGGACAAATCTACATGCACTATTCCGTCTTTCCATGACTGGTGTATGTTGAGATCAGAATGTTTGGTCATTCACTCATTGTTTGAAGAGCTCAAAACAAGATTGATGACCTCAGATTTATCACATATAAATATTTGAATCTCAGTCACATAAATGATCTTCTGTTGAGTTGTATCCGCTTCTGTATTTTTTTTGAAATGCAGTTAATGAAATCTCATGTATTTTGCAAAATTAAATCATACCGGTATGAATTACCTCAGTTTCGGGGCCACCATGGCCAGGTTGTTAGCGTGCAAGCGTAGCTCAGTAACTCAGGAGCCTCTCTGCTGTCTCTCTTGAGATCATGCCCAGTGCATGTTGGCTTCCTCGCTGGTCATGTGTAGGAAGACCTGCAAACAGTGGGCAGTTGGTCATGGGCTTCCAATGGGCTCTGCCCAGTTTCATCCCACCATAATGCTGCCTGTTGTCGTATGAGAGAAAAATTCTTGAGAACCACGTAAAACACCAAACAAATAGTTTTTGTCAGGGTCATCCCACTGAAGAGCTGGCTCCCACCATAGGCCAAAGGCATACCTGTATCAGGCATAACATACACTGTAAACCGTCTGCAAGGCCTCAAAAGACAGGTTACCCTCATAAGAAGTTAAATATTTCTGAGTGATGTATGTTGCCACTACTTACCATACATGTTATTGGTGGAGGAATATGAAATTGTGCACATCAGAATGTATGTTCAGAGTCAACTAAAGGCCGCTTTTCATACCGTTTACCGGCGCCCAAATTCATAGATACAGTCAAACGCCCCAATTAAATTGAGATGAAAAATAAATCCTGCGTAAAATAAGGTAACAAAACACGAGTATGCCTTGTGCAGTCGCTATGGCAGTGTGGATGTTGTTGTTGTTGTATGCGACTTGTTACCTTATTCCATAAACATACATCCTGCCACGACCTTCTGATCCCAGTGCGTGATCTTCACGCGTGTTTTATAGAGCATTGGACTTCCAGTTCAGTGCGCTGATAGCTTCTAGGATGCGTATAATATAATGCTGAATAAGATTCCAAACCTCTTTTTGAGTTTGTGTTAATGCACGGACAAAAAGGAGGTAAAATTAAGGAAAGATTTAACTTTAAAAAAAAGGTGTTGAATTAAGAACTTGATGCCAAACAATCTTACACCAGTTTTCTTTAAACTGTTGCTGTTTTAATATTATTCAGTATATTAAATATTAATGCATCAAAACTGACTGCCATCATAGAAGGGAAATATTCTTGAGTACGACGTAGAACACAGATCAGATAAATAAATAAAGAAAAATTAATTAGACAAATCTCAATTCTAATTTTACCTCAAATTAGCCCGAATGCTTCTCTGGTCCTTTAGACACCTCAGATTTTCCATTATCTCGGCAGCCCGTGGACCCTTGCCTCATTGGCTGTGACTCTTGGTTCCGACATGTGAAAACGGTGCCCATATTAGAAACCTGTATTTGAACCTGATATTGGAAATTGTGCAAAAAAAAAAAAAAAGAAAATGTTTGAGTTCATATCTTTTTTGGTTGCCAATAGCTTCCCCAGAACACACTTAGTATGGGTCACGTACTTTATTTGTCTGTATATTTATATTTTATTGTTGTTTTTAACTTAGTGCTCAAGAACTTTGGTTTTCAGTGAACATTTTGCTTTGCGCACAACCACATGAGCTTGGTTGACCACATGTTGTCAACAAGGCCCCACAAGCAGTGAGACAGAGGGAATCTAGAAATCCCCATTGGCAGAAACCCCCAAAAGGTTGGGGTTAAACCACTCCTACCCATTTACATTGATTTTAGCGCATCATATTTGTGAAAACGTTCAGTGGTTAAAGACATACATGTTTATACACATCTACATGAAATATTTGCAATGTTTCAATCCTTGAGTACGGTGTAAAATTCCTCTAAAGTAAATAAAAACATGTAAAATAAATTGCAATGCTCTATGTTTCAGATGTAGGCCAGCAAAACAAAAATCTTTGTCGGTTAATATGTACATACAGCTGATCAACATGAAATGCTATTCACCAACAGATCTGTAAATAATTGTAGATTTTACACATAGCCTGAAATTTCTGTTGGTTAAGGCTGTGAGAGAGGTAGTGATAAACAAAGGTCTGAACTCAACTGGCCTGTCTGTCTGTCCATGGCCTGTTTATTCTCTCCAGGGAGCTGGCTCAATGTGTGACACAAACTTCCTGTGTGACAGACATGTGGCGCTGGGATCTCCAGCTTAGGACAGCTGTGAAGTACCACATGCACTTACATGTAGGGAGATGAGATGTAATATTTACACTACTAATTCCCCATGTTTTTCAGACATCTAGGCATGCCTTTTGAGGTGGTTTGATGCACCCAAATAATTTGACTTCGGTTATGAAAATTCATTGGGTTGTCAATGTTCAAAAAATATATACTTGTATTTACCATAAAAATTTGCTTGAATAAAAAAGTACATATTCAGAGACAAAAACACTGAACCTTCATGAAATATTACTTTTGGTTCTGAAATTTACTTTTCAGTATTTAGCAGGATAACACTTTACATGCATCTTCCAGACAAACCGTAAAACATATTTTGAAAATGAACAGAACTCTCAAAATCACACAAGATGAGTAAGTAGTCAGATGTTTATTTATTGACTTAATATTTTATTTGCTGTTTAATGTCATACTACAAGGTCAAATACAGACCTTTTTTCATACCCAAATTTCGCCCAAATTGAAAGATGCAGTAAAATTCCCAAATTAAATGGCTCAAAGCACCCAAATTAAAAGGAGATGAAAAATGATTGAATGATAACATTTCATTGCCACATCGGCAGTGTTTCAGCCATATCATGAAGGGAGATGAAAAAAAATCTCGCATAAATTAAGGTAACAAAACGTAATGAGTATGCCTTGTGCAGTTGCTATGGCCGTGTGCATGTTGTTGTTGTTGTGTGCAACTTGTTACCTTATTCCATAAACATACATTCAGCCTGGACAACACTTATCTTCTGAACCCAGTGCGCGATCTTCACATGTGTATTGGAGAGCAATGGACTTCACGTTCAGTGTGCTGATAGCTTGTAGGATGCGTATGGGAATAAGGTTTCAAAACTCTTTTTAAGTTTTTGTTAATGCACAGACAAAAATGAGATAAAATGCAGCAGGATGGACCAAAAATAACTGGGAAATCCCACAGCAGAAATAGTGCCAGCTATGTGCACTGTAAGAAATGCACTGTGGAAGTTCTCAATCCGACTGGTAAGGTGTGAATAGAGTTACATGTATTACCATAAAAATGCAGGGTGTTGAATTAAAATGCAAGTACTTGATTTGAAGCAATCATTAACCAGTTTTGTTCAAATTATTTCTGTGTTAGTGTTATATAATATATTAAATATTAATGTATCAAAACTGACTACCATCATATAAGTGAAAAATTCTTGAATACAATGTAAAACACCCATCAAAGAAATAAATTAATTAATTAAACAGATCTCAGTTTTAATCATTAAAGGGACATGGGTGCCTAAATATTAGGTATTCACAGCGTTATTACAGAATGACATGAGTGTTAGGTATTTTTCTCAAGAAGTAAAAGTTACAAGCTTTTCGTTAATCCCACTCCCAATTAAGTGAATGTTTAAAAATAAGAGAAAAAAAACAAACAAACCGAAAACTGAAAAGTCTGCCAGAATATTTAATTCAGGGGCAGTCAGTTCAGTAGACCTGGAACCAGCGCACAACATTGGGTACACTTCATGTAAACAAATGTGGCTGATGACACCCATAAGAGAAGGACTTATGGCTCGCTCATAACTGGATCAGCCTAAACAAGGCATGAAAGGGAGTTCAGCTGGTTGAAAAGCAAGTTTAGAGTTGTAGTTGGCGGTCAGTTGTTGGAAAACTACAGTGCTTGATAGGTGGCTGCAAATGTTGTTGCTGCTGTTGTGGGGTGTTAAATGTCGAACATGGCCTGCCTTCTTTTGTGTTGAATTTGAATAATGCCAGAACTTTTCAGGGCTCGTACAACATGGACGATTTAGTTTATGAACGAACTTCAAAACTTCGTCAAGACATCGCTATCAGAATTTGTTTAAAACTCCAAATTTTGGGCAACCATGTCTCAGTAAATTAATATAATTAGCCAGAATGCTTCTCTGGTCATTTACATTTAGACACCCCAGATTTTCCATTATCTTCAGCCCCTGGGCCCTTGCCTCATTGGCTGTGACTTTTGGTCCCGACTTTTGAAAACGGTACCCAAATTAGAAGCCTGTTTTTGACCCTGTACTAAGGAATTTTTGAATCATAAGATGGAGTCATTTGTATTAGTGTAAACTGCTAACCTTTGACAAGCTACTGACGAACTCTCTCCCATATGACATAGGGATATATACACACTATATAATCGGTTGAAGACACGATGGCATGCATAAATGGCGACATGAGCGTTATTGTTGTCATCAAGATTCGCAGGTGGTGAGAAGGGAGCAATGTCAGACCCATGCATGGACATGGCTCTCAGTATCATTATATTGTGACTCAAAGTAGAGAGAAGTAGTTCTCGTTACACAACATTCATACATATGTATTCATAAGCAAAAATGAAGTGTATTAAACAGCTGATAACTTTTTAAAATTTTTTTTTTGTATATTATACTCGTATTAAAACCCTCTTTAACAATATCGCCTTATGGGATGGTTAACAGGTTTATCAGTGAAGCAGACCTGGTTAGCAATGTTGTAATCTGATATAAACCATGGGGGATAGTTTGCTTATGGCTAGGCACATCATAATAGTACATAGCTGAGATTACGACAATGTTTTTGCTGTGCATATCCCATGGTGGTAGTAAATGTAACAACACAGTAGTTCAGCTGATGTCAGCACAGCATGTACCACATACATGCAAGAGAACCTGACTGGAAATACACCTCAGATGATTTTGTTGGTCTCACTTGTACTTGTCAGAGGCATTTTAAATGTCAAAACAAAAGTATGTGTTTGCCTGGGTACACCTCATGACTCCTCTTCAACAGCATGTACATTGTGCAGACATAAGTTTTTTCTCATATCATACAGATCACAGAACATTCCCTGTTTCTTTCTTCTTTTCTGCATGTTTTATTTGGTTGTATGAAACATATTTAAAGGCCATTTCTTTCCCTAGATTATTAAAATCATATTTTCTGTGAAGCCACAGTGTTGACATCCCAGCAAAGATATGGTAATAAAAACTGATCAAAAATTAAGGTTGATAAATTGCATGCGAAATTAAGAGATAATTTTTTTCTTCAGAGTGTTTAAATTTCGGTTCTTTCACATTTACTGTGCTGAAAAAAAGCCAAAACTGGATAAAAATTTGTTATTTTTATTCTGTTTAATTTACTTTAAGCTTCAGCATGTTTATTAGACACAAATAATGAGCAGAGGCAGTACAAATAAGGCAGCCTTCCTTCCTATGCCGCGACATGTACACTCACTTGCTCATTGTCAACAACTTTGTTAGCCACTGGGAAAGATCCTTTCCGCTCAGAGCATGGAGGTGATGTCTGGTGGCAGCAAATAAACTGTTTGTTTATTGCCCTGAAATTTCCGATTGATTTACATGTAGTCAGCATTTATGTTGTAACCTAATTTGTTTCTGTATAGAGAGTATTAACGTTATGGATGCTGCCTGATCTCAGATTTAGGTTATGTGAGTCTTTAATTATACATGAACATGCTTCAGTAAGTTGTGTGACAGATAGTGGGATATGTGGTGCCTTGTTTAATGTTAGTGTTCTATCCATAGACTGGATGCTCATGGTGATTGGCTGGCTTCATGGTTATGCAAGGCCTGTTGTCAAATACAGGCCTGTCCCTGGTCCTTCATTGAGACACTTGCTGTAACATTAACTGACCAGTTTGTTGTTACATGTACTTAAAAAGCTAGGAAAAAAACTTAAGGCTACCAAAAAAATCATAATAAAAGCCTTCGATCTTGTAGACATACCACATACACCTTACTTCTCAGATTCCCTCTTTTGATTTTCAGTTAAATACCACTTGATACTCAGTGTGAGGTGCCAGTAGAGCTTGTAGTTAATATGCAGCTTATCCCCAGCAGCTTTTCATTGACTTAATTAGTAAAGGGCCAAGTACAGGCTGCCATCTCGTTAAACCGACTGATTGACGTAATGGATCAGCTGGTCAGATTGTGTAAATGAGGACTGTTCTTGTCATGGTAACCGTAACTGACCTAAAATTTCGCCCATGACTGAGTTGCACAGTTGGCCTAACTCTTGAGAGCTCTGTTGATCACAGACAAGTTGTTCTGAGGTTTGTCTGGAAGGTAGAATGTCCCAGAGGGAAAATGGAAGTGTTAGCATCAAACTTCATATTTTATGACATTTACTTTCCTCTTAAGATGCAACCTTTCGGGGCAAAATTTTACGTCATTTACCGCAGTTAATCTGCAGCGTAATGGCACCTTTTAAGTATGAATGCACGTGTAGCTGGTCTATCAGTGTTTCCAGTTAAATGGTCTGTTCGCCAACCTCAGACACCAGTGACACTGTACATGTGCAGTTACCCAGCCTTTAGATATGCATACATGTACTCTCGGACATGTATGTACATAGACAATGGTGTATTGGGGAGCAGGGTACAAACCGAACCTTGAGTAGGGAATTTGTAGATTGTCCTGTTCTGACTGTTAATGAGGCATGGGGGCGATAAGCAGCGAACTACACACAGGTGGTCAATAGCACAGTTGAGCATTTATTGAAAAGTGTCATTTTCCAACAGTATGGTGTGTTTATGTGTATATAATGTGGGAAAGTTTGTTGGTAACTTACCAAAGTTTGGTGGTTTTCTCCGGGTACTTGGGGGTTTCTTCTCATAAAACTAATTGCTATCGTATAAGTGGAAAATTGTTGAGTGTGGTGCTAACAACAGTCACGTGAATAAATATTCATATAAGTAAATTGAAGACTGATTTACATCACTGCCATTCATAAAACTATGTTTTAACTTACTGCATGTTTTGACACCATGAAGACAGTATTATGTTTATATGCACATGTGCAGAGGTCAGATTATCTGAATGGTAAGAGACCCTGACATTTGCAGTGTATAAGGGTTAACCATAAAACCTTGAAGTGTTGGTGTAATTGACATAAAGTGACTCGCTTTGCCTGATTCTTTAGAAGGTGTGATGATATCCCACTAGAATGTCTCAGCACCATAAAATGCACTATATTTTATTATTATTGCTACATTTTTATTAATGTTATTACTCACACAAATTGTGCAAAATGACCTGAATTTGTGCACTGTCAGGTTACTTTTTTGAATTTTGATGTATTTTAGGTCTATCTGCCTTTGTCTATATTTTTCAGCTTTGTGCAAAGCATATCTCAGCAACTGTTAAGTATAGGATTCTCAAACTCACACAAATTGTGCAAAATGACTTGAAGTTGTGCACTGTCACTGTCTGTTTTTTTCTTCATATTTCAGTGTGTTTTAGGAGTTATCTACCCTTCACCAACTATTAGGCATAGAGTTCTGCAACTCACACAAAGTGTGCGAAATGACCTGAAGTTGTGCACTGTTAGGTTATTTTTTCACATTTCGATTTATTTTAGAAGTTGTCTGCCCTTACGCATATTGCTCAAATTTGTGTGCAGTCCCAGACTTGGTGTTCACCAACACAAACAGAGTGGTATAGGTTGTAACCTGCCATTCCCATTACCACACATTTGTCTATGTCTTTATTGAATCCATACCTCTGTGAAGTATGTCTTTTTTTTTTTTTTTCTTTCCTTTGCAGCTTATGCAGGTTGTGCACATGCACACAAGTGCAATGTGTGTCTTAAAAATATATGAATACTGTGAGATGGCTGATTGTGCTATATTAATAAGGGAGGGGAGGACATACATTCCTGCAATCTCTGATTGCTTTCTTGTTGTCTTTATTGGCCTCAAAAATGCATCTCTTTGGTGTCCATTTTAGGGATTTTAAATTTCTTCAGATTTAAAGATAACCAGGTTGTGTAAACAACGCCCTAAGTTCGAGGTCATCATTCTAAATGGTATATTTCAACTGTTGAGCTTTTGTTTCATTTCTTCATTTTTCAGTAGACTTGTTAGCTAAAATGAAACAGAGGCCTAAACACAAGTGGCCTTTAAGGTTAATAGAGCATGAGTTTGAGGACTGTAACAGTCCTTGTAGATATAGATGGACTGTGGATCTTGTTATGACCAAACCTGACAAGGTGTTAAATACATCTGTTGTGCAAAAGTTCCTGGTTGCAGAAGTATTCATCAATAGATACACGATATGCAGAGAAGATCTTCAGTGTGAATGCTAGCAGTACATATGAAGTTACTTGTATAATGGTAAACAGTGTATGGCATAATCCCATTGGATCATGTAACTTATGTGTAGGGTTGTAACGTGCTGAAGTCTTCATCAAAATCTCATAATTAACAGCACTATGCCAGCCTGAAAAAAAAAGGAAAATGTCTAAAATGTTATGTTATTAATGTGATGATCGAATCATGAGGTCTGGGCAGGGTGTTGGTTCAACAGGTTGTCCATAACGGCACATAACCTGTCCTAGAAGTCCTGTCTGTCAACGAGTCTGTTTACCAAGAATGTGACCCTGGGCAAAGTTCCAGTTCCATAGATTCGCATGTGTGTGAGTTTTCCTGGTCTCTCTGCCACTTGCATGGTGTAACTGTAAATGGCTCAATATCATCACAAACCAACAGCTGTATTGATCAGTTTACAGTAGCTGGCTAGCACAACCATCTGCATGTGCACTGTGTTGGAGGCAGAACACCTGCACTGAATAGTTGTTGTGTTTACACTACAATTCCACACTAGCATCCAGCTTACAGGCTACAGATCCACTCTGACATTTTCTTAGCGACCTGTTTTGGCTGTCCTTGGACACACTGCAAAATATTTATCTTTCTTTCTACAGAAGTACATTTCTGTTTCCCTTAGGAAAGATGTTAACCATAAGTATGGCTGTTCTAGGAATAGTGACTCATAACTCATATGCCATATATGGAATACAGTGAGATTTATTTGTATTCAGATGATAATGCTTTTCTGGATTAAGTCTGAGAATGTGGCTGCATACATAGTGTGCACATATACATATACACACATATGAATGAACTGTAATTTCTCTCGGTAAAGGAATGAATTAGAGAGAAATAATGTTCTCTTGATATGAAGGGCCAAAGGGGGGCATATTTAGGCACGCTTGAATTCTTTACAAACGCCTGATAATCCCTGGATTGTCATTCAGCCCAACACTTAGAGCTTTTAACACTGTGGCTCACATATTTATGTTTACTATGGCTGTATCATACACTTTTTTATCTGGTCTACACATGCATCCTTGAACATTAAAGCAGTGTTAAGGTAAATGAAAAGGGTGGTATCTTATAAAGAACCTCTTGTATTGAGCTCTGGTTTTGCACACGTATAAAGCTTTATTATACAAAAGGAATGTTCCATGGTTGATACTGTCTGTGCGGATTAATTTCCGAAGATCACAAAATTCACGACTTGGCCTTCTGAGTGTTCGAATCAATGCTAAACGTACATATAGGTGAGTGTTGAGGGTGGTAGTGCGGCATGTATTGAGCTGCTGTTTGCATACATGTGAGGCATAAAAACACGAGTATATTGTTTATGCCCTGCATATACGTTATTTGTCATAAATTACGAATGTAATGACCTTCAATTCCCTTTCATGCATTAGAATCCATGTCGTAGGAAAGGGTTAAGTATTTTGTATATTAAGCTGAAGTTTTGCCTTGCTACCAAATATAAGTTATAAAAGGTTGGTAGGAAACAAGTAAAAGTAAAACTGTAGCAATATTATCCCATAAATGTGGCCCAGAACATGACAGAAAGGGGGTGGCATAGATATTGTATATACTCTTTTGTCAGCAGTGGTGAGTTTTTCTTGATTGGCTCAAGGCCGATCATTGATAAAAATCAAAAGCAACACACACGCCGTACAACTTTGTTTTACTACATTCTCTGGACACCTGCGTAGTTCAGATGTCCGAAGATATAGGTAGACTGTAGGCGTAGATAATTTGGAGGTCACTTGATCAGTTTCCTTTCTCGCTGCGTAAGAATGATATTGCTGTTAAACTTATTGAATGATCTTGTTGGGTATGCGTACATGTATTTGCATTTCAGCTGCGTTCTCACACAAGATGACGTGCACACAAGGCACTCGTGTCGTTGTAACTTGTTAAGTAGTTTCTCCTATGACCTGTTGAAGTCTTCCTTGGTCAAGACAAACATGTTTGTAAACTGCTTGAAAACCATTACCTGCTACTTAGTTTTAATTATATAGCTGATAATATCAAAAATCCAGCCAAATTTATGTCGGTAAAAGCAGTTCTAAAGTGGAACTCTTTTGTGTGGCATATATTTTATCTGTGTATAAATGTTGCGCTTTTGGCTGATGATGAGTTACTGAAGTCACATGACTAAATTAATCCACACATCCAAGGAGGTAAATCCAGCTGATTTGAGGCCCAATTTTGTGCTTTTGTTCGACTTATGGGATGAACAGAATTTATGGGATGAACAGAATCTCCAATTCGTGCTCCTGTAGTATAAAATTTATTAAACTCAAGTCAAAACTTTTGGAAACAGTCAAAATTTTTGGTTCTTGTTTAATAAATTTGATACTACATTATCCTCTATTTCTGATATAACAGCCAATTTTATTTCTATCAGTTACATTGCACATGAGCATGGAAAAGAGTATACTCTGGGGCTGTAATAGTGCCCCAAGTGTATATTTACATATATGTATATACATATGTATTCTTTATAAGTCAACATTGTATCTATATTAATCTGGGAATAACACCCCTGATAATTTCAGCATAGTATCATGATGTTGAGTGTTAGCTCAAACGGCTGCAGTTTAGTGACTACTACACCTGTACATGTTAGGATATTTAGGTTAGGAGTCAACATTGTATACATTTACATGAAAAAAGTCACAATTTTCAACATGGATGTATATGGCCTTCTTCTCCAAAGACATACTAGATGTATATAGGCTAACTTACTGGTACATTTGTCACTGAGTGGTGCAGAGAGATTTTAACAAAGTTATAGGATGTTGGAGGCAGGGGTAACAATTTGTCGACTTTACAGAGATTGTTCTGGAGATAGACCTACATGTATGCACTTGTATCGTTTGTATGGTGAGGTGGTAATGGCGTTTTCTCCAGGATATACTTGGCACATGAGGAGGACAGCCTAAACAATGCTGGCATACCAATCTATCGTACAGATGTTACAGAGTGTATGTTGATTGGATTGCCGTCTTGCGCATTACATGATGATTGTGTTAGACCTTTCTAATCAATAACAATACAACCAGGTGCCAAATGTGTACATCAAATTGCCAAGACCATTTATTCTTGTTTATCAATATATAGCTACCTACATGTATATGTGGGTATTGTGATCATTTAACCAGCACTATTAAATTATCAGTTTCAATTCTGCTAGCTACATATTGCGTTATTATGTCATGGACATGAAACCATCAACATGCAAAGAGAACTAACACCGTGTGAAATTGTGTCCAGAATGTAACATTTTGTAGGTATTTCTTCTTGCAGCCATAACATTGTGAGCGTAAATATAGGGGTATATTTTTGAGTTGCTCTTATTTTATAGCAGTTGTATTGGAATGGAGGAAGATACTTTCTGGTAAAAAAAAAGTGGCTGTATTGTACATAAGCATGAACATTTCAGTGCTACAGATTTCAAGAAACACCTGTTCTGTGTTGTCATGATCAAAGAGAATATATTCATTACGCAGAGTTTCTTCAGTAAATGGACAGCTGTTGTAAGGGAGATAACTGTGCTGATGTGATTTGATTGTTCTCATAGTTTTTGCCTTATATATACTGGTTATCTCCCTTGAGTTCCACTGGAACGAATACATGTAACCTTTCAGCTTTCATCCATCTCTTCTGTTGACTTGTATGACTGACTTCAACATATTTCAAGAATTATGTGAAATGTTCATCATGTAGCAGAAAAAAACAGCAACAGGTGACTCACATCTAACTGCTAGCAAGTGTTCTAATTTGACCTGCATTTTAATTACACACTGTGTAGTTATTATTTCTGTTAATAATTCCTGTTTTTTTCTTTTCTCACAATTCTGTTGGTTTCAGATCAGTGGATCCCTACAGCCCCACAAACATGCCCGCCCCAAAAAGCTGTTCACCAAAATTCCTGGTCGTTTGGGATTTGGCCTCAAATCCTTGGTGCCCCAGTCGGTGCTGGATGAAGGGTAAGGCCGCAGTGTACTCGTAGCTTTGGACTGAAATAATCTCCTTCAGGGCTTCCTGCACTGTGTATTTATGACAGGTTGGGAATCGAATGTTGTAGATGCATATTGATGGTTTGTAGTGAAATACTATTAACAGTATATTCCAACAGATGATGTAAAGATTGCAAACTCTTATTTTCCATTATACTGTATTAGCTTACTTGACACCTAATGTTGTGGGTTTGAATTTATATCCCTCTGGTTTAAGCATGTCTTAAAGTTGTAAAACAACAATCAACCAACTAAATGTTTGAGAAAAAATTAACACTTAAGAAGTGTTTACGATATAGTTTTACCCGTGTATGTAAACTAATGTTGAGGATATTGTGGGCTGTCAAGCGTCAGTGAATCGCTGGGTGTGGTAATGCATGCAGATGCTCTAAGACTTTAAACTTGTTTCATGTCTTCAGCCACGTGTTCCTGGGTTTCACGAAGAACGGCCAGTTTGTGATATCGTACACCCTGCACATTGAGGCAGATGACCACATTGCCTACCCTCTGTACACATTCAGACTGCAGTGGTGGCTGTTCCTTCCTCACAGGCCTCTTAAAAAGGTAGCAGATCATTAAGGTTGCAGACTTATTCTATGGGTGTTTTCTCCAGAACCCAATGATATGCACATAAAACCATGAAAATCAGCATGTCAGTATTTGTTATTGGATTGGTGTTTAACACCATAATCAGACATTATTCACTTCTACAAGAGTGGCCACTTTATGGGTGGAGGAAACCGGGGTAAATGGCCCGTCTTGGGCTAGTTGGAAAATTACTGGCACTGTTTCTCGAGTGTGGCACGCAGATATGCACACAATATTAGCGGAAGAGAAGTTCCAGTGAATGATAGACTGTCCAGATTTATTGCGTTTCTGTACTGGCAAGTTGCCTGCTTGTCATCTGCTACAGACTTCTGATTACTGTATCAGCCAACTGCAAGCTTCACTGGTCTCATTGTAAAGGGAAGTAACTGCTGTTAGGTTGTGGGGCCTGTAGGTCAGATGCACAGCTAGAACAGATGGTATTCAGACATCCTGATGTCAGCATACTGAAGCTAGTGATGTGCTCTTACCTTGTTTGTGAATATTAAGCATTTTTAAGTCTCAAACATTACATTTCAAAAGTTTTGAGGCTTATATTGAATTCACACGGTTTCACATAATGTTACTATTAGCCACCAGTGGCACAGTTGTTAGTGGCACAATTGGTTGTAGAGCTTTCTTAAGAAAGCGAAATCCTCTTATAAACTACAGCATGAAATATTGATGAAATATATACTGGTAATTGTGAAACTGAAATTGTGAAGAGAATCATGGAAAGAATACCTTATCTACCTTCATTGATCTTCAGAATGTCCATGCAGCAACAAGATCTGATTGTACTTCAGACAAGAAACTTTCCGACAGAGTGAATCATGACTGAAATGTGAAGATGTTGAGTTTCAGTATTCTTGTCTGATTGCAGGTTGCGGAAGTTCGTCTGTTTGAGGAGTCTGAGATTGAACATGACCTCTTCCTGGCTGTATGTGAGTGGCCCAGAGATAACAAAAAAATCCTTGTGTATGGACAAAGGTGAGACCTACATGCCTGTACTGACATATTTATTTATTTATATATTTGATAGGTGTTAATGCCAAACTTAAGAATATTTCACTTCTACAATAGTGGTCAGCATGATGGTGGGAGGAAACCGGGCAAAGTCCAGGGGAAAACCCATGACCATCTGCATGTTGCTGATGGACCTACACTGACATGTAGGATACCAACTAATTTGGTAGTGTACTAACTGTACTCGATGCATACATCGAGGTCTGCATTTCTGGTAGAAATAATGGTTGATATATAAATGTCACAGGTAGCAGTTTTGTGATTCACCTTTTATTCCAGAGCAAGACTGTCCAGTTATTTTTTCACCTGGAACGCCCAATTAGTGTGTAAAAAATACTATGTCACGCACTTTGAATATCATAACAAATAGCTGTTTGTTCCAGTGAGAGATGATTACAAAGACGCAATAACCTGCAAGATGCCAAAGTATAAATCATTCCCATACTTATGTGACTTTCTCAGTGTTTTACAACCTTGAATAAATAAAGTGAAACGCGGTGTTGGTTAAACATGAAATATATTCATGGTTGCAATGGGGAACAGTTTGAAATACCAATTTTGTCTCTGAAGGAAATCCTCTTGTCTCACCCTTGTAGGTTCGGAAAATGAACAGTAGGTGTGTGTTTGTGTTTCAGTTTGTCTGTGTGTGCAGGAGAGAATTACCAGTGTTATATCACAGTGACGGCTGTGCCGCCTCTAGTCCCTTGTGAGGAGTGTGTGGCTACAGATGCTGCCCAGCCCACAGAAACCGGTAAGTAGATGGAGGGTCCACCTGACTTGGCGCTCTGGATATAAGAGGAACAGGCCAGGTACTCGTTGACCTGGTGTCAGTAAAATGTATCTGGGTGGGGTGTCGTGTCTGGTGTCTTCAGTGAGACAGCATTGGAAATCACATTGGGCCTTGCATACTACAAGAAGACATCAAGATACGACAGAGATCGTGTTAAAATAATGGTTGGCTCAGTTGGACATACAAAGAAACAGTTGATAAATCAGGCAACATTCTATGTCTTTGTTGTTGTTGCCGTCCAATAGTCTTCACAATTACTGTTTTACATGTACCTCGTAGGGATCTGTCTCATGGAGCAGTTGCGACATGAGTAATAACCATGGTAATTTGTACTGAAGAGTTATGTCACCATGGCAGTTATGCATCATGATGTGTTGGGACAAAGTTGTAGGAAGGACAGGCTGTAGTGCTGTAGTTTTGAGCATAACTACTAGCAGTGATAATTAAAGTGATGTTAAAGCTTTGTGACACAGGTGAAAAATAACAGTAGGTTTACATATACGTGGCAGTTATGGTGGACCCTAGTGTGCCAGTTATATAAGCTATGTGTAAAATGTAAAATTTATCCAAAAGATTTGTTTTGATAGAACTTTGTGCCAGAGGCCAAAGTTTTTAAGATTAACATTTTCTGTGCAGGTTGTACCCTGAACAGGCACATTGTATATTTTATGTCCAAGTCAAAGACGATTGTAATATTAGTATGTATTAAAACTACAGGGTCAAAAGCAGCTGTTTGATTTTGGCATGATTTTAGTAGCCAAATTTGGACTAAAATTTTACTAGATGTTAAGAAATCAAAAGTTTTATGCCTTATACACAAAAATGCATCAAATTACTTATAAATCTATGTTGTGCCAATGCAGAAGAAGACAAAGATTTTTTCAAGACTCAAGTAAATAGATCAGGTAATAATCCCCATAATTTTGGTATTGTTAGCTAGGGTATGCTGTAATTTGGGGTCCTGGAAAAGGGTATCAAGATGTCCTTGTATTTCACCATGAACAGTGCTAAAGTTTTGTGTTTCTGAATGATGTATTTGCAGGTGTGCCAGCTAGGTGTTTAGACCACGCCCTCACCTTCCACACCAGGTATGACTTGGCCCCACCCTACCCCTCCTTCAGCCCTCAGGTGAAAATGAAACTGGACGGGGTGATCATCCTCAACACGGGTCATTCCATTATTACACTTGACATTTCAACTGGCCAAAGGCAGGATGAGGACTGGTCAGACTATACCAACTGCAGCACACCCCTCATGGAGCCTGAATCTCCCATGGAACCCGTCGTCATGGAAACTGAAGTATTAGAGGCTGATGTTGGAACCGTGTCGTCTATGGCCTCCACAAGCTGTGCTAAACTCAACAGGGATGCAATCTTATCTTTTCCTCAGGAATTCCTGCAAGGTGACAGGGACCCCTCAGACTGTGATACACTTAACCCCACCCTGAACTGTTACGGCCCGACGCCACCTGATGCTGCAGCTGCTTCTGCTGCAGACAAAGCTGACACACAGACCTCAGACTCGCAAAAAAGTCGTTTGACGCTGTACGATTTTGCGGGATCCGACGATGGCTCTATCGTTGACGAGGACACAAAGAGCGGCTTTGCACTTCCACAGTACATCCCGAACAGCAGTGGCAAAGTCAGCGATGAGACAGAAGCAAAGTGCAACTGTGGTGATTCCAGGCTGCGGTCCAAATACTTGCGTCAGCAGTTGCAACAGTCCATGCGCTATTCGCACGGGTTTAGGTTTGGCTCGCCTCAGGCCCTCTCCCCAAGCAGGTGCCAGTCGCTACGTAAGAGCCAATCCCAGGACAATATACCTCACTGCCATGCCGAGGGGTCAGGCCTAGGGGCAGGTCAGAGCAGCCCTGGGACAGAGCTTGCCCACCATGATAACCTGCCCTACCCCCCTTGTGACAAGGAAAACTTCTGTATACCTCCTGCCTCGCCGAACCAATGTGATCTCAGTGTGGATTTGAAAAATACTCAGCACGGCTGTCCGTGCACCCTCAAGTCCGACCCCCTACTGACCAAACCGGTGGGTGTGGAGGGCTCGTACGAGATGCGTGCTTCGCAGCGCTCTTTCTTTTCCCCGAGTATCAGTGGCAGTACTGGAAGTTGTGCCAGTAAAGCCTCTACCAGTCCTATCATCTACCTGGACAGTTCTCAGTCAGTTACCATGAACGTGCGCACCTTTACTTACCCTGTCCTGCCAGAAATGAACCCCCCTATTGAACCAGACGGTGAGTTTGTCCTTAGCATGGTGATACTTGTAACTCAGATGCAGCGCGGAAGAAAAGTATTGTTGCTTACTGCATTCCACCTTTCAGAATTCACCTGTAGCAAGGCACTTTCAGCTGCGCAAAATGGCTTTAAATTATAGTTTTGATGGCAACAGCAGGTTTTCAATCGAACTTCACTAAAATGGCCCATATTTAAGCTGTATGAATCCATCAGAATCAAGCAAAATGTGTTACTTGAAAAAAGCCAAACTTTAGGTGAAACACACATGTACTCTACTGATAATACAAGAACTCATGGCATTTACCATGACTTTTCAACCAACTACTACCATGCTGTCAAGCTCAAAGGAAAAGGTCTCCTGAATATTAATACACAATCAAACAGTAGTTTCCTTAATGATGGACATTAAGGCAAAATGAAACTGCAACAGTTGGTAAAAATTTTCCACATTCAAGGCCAATGGAAGGTAAAATTTGATAACGTAAGTACTTTCACGGCTTGTAGAAGTGGGGACAAAGTCGTACTTCCATTATGCAGTGCATGTGATAGGCGCTCATCTGAAATTTTGTGTTTGAATATATCCCTTGCGAAAATGAGGAGTTAGGTATTGGAATGGGTAGCAGTGACAAACTGTAGGTTGCTAAATCTAGAATGAGCTGTCGTAGGTAGATAATATTACTTGGTTATTTGTTTTAGATTTTAATACATGTATAGCTTTCCTGATCTAATGACTATTTTTTGTCGGAAGATTTTACTACTGGTACTCTAAATGATGTTTCTGTGTTTTGTAGCAGTTTGAAATAAGAATTTGCTACCATTGTCTTGCTGTTTGTTATCAGATGACCTAGAGATGGCATACCACAGCTTGTTACCTCTGACGGTGATGGGATCAGGTCACAGACCCATGACTGTGGTCAATCATGGATACAAAGCTCCATTACAGGTCAGTTTGGGGGTTACGCCACTTTCAGGTATGGTGTAACTAGCCTGCAAATAGTTACCAGACATGTCCCTTGGGACGAAATGGTATCACCATGTTGTCCATGTTATGTATTACTGGTCAAAGGTCTCTTGGATCACACCACGCTCACCAAAGGGGTGCTTTCAAAAATATCAGGCTCCTAATTGCAGGCTTGATGTAATTTAATTTCAAAACAGGGTGTATGTATTGCAGACTTTCATGTTTATAGGTCACGTGCTGTTTGTAAGTTAGGATATGAAACCTGTGTCATCAGTAGTAAGGTTAACCAGTGATCAGGAATCTTGCACAGTAATACTTTTGGTGGTGGAATATGCACGTTTCTTGTAGGATGGGATTCTTCCTTCCAAACAGGCCCCAAGCTCACCTATCTAACATCTGTATAACTGTCAAAATGTGCAATGCTGTTGTGTGCCAAGTTTTACGTCATTTACCATAGTTTCAGACTCACAACCTGAAATTGTACACAGCAGCATGTATGTATGTCTAGAAGGTAACTATTCCCAGGAGGAGCAGAAAAAAAAGGCTTGGTGAAGTAGCTGAATATATGTCTGGACCTAAGAAAAAAGTACTTGAATTTTGTTCCCATTTAGCAATGCCAGACATACAGGGGTTGTTTTTTTTCACAATATTTCACACTTATTGGTCTTTCTCTTTGACCACAGCATGAAGTTACAGTTAAACAGATGACATTTGACGTGGAACATTTCATCTGGGAGACGATCCGGCACAAAGCTGACTGGGGTAATAGGTACATCGATGTGGCCGATTACGATGTTCAGGTGTTAGATGTAAGTGTTCGTCTTGCTGTTCAGTTCTTACTGCCATGATGCCTGTCATTAACATATATCAGTGGGACATCACTTCAGTATAATCTACAGTGAAGTAATGCAAAGTGTGAATAGATAGAAAAGCTGATGGGCTGAAGGGCCACATATACTAGTGCTTGGCATCTGGAAATGTTTGCAATCAGAAGCATTTAACCTCTGAAGACCGTTGACAAGGGGGCAGTGGTTTTCATGTCCTTGGAGACGTTGTGAAAGCTTTCTTTACTTTGTGCGTAGTTGATATATTGTTTTTACCCTCCCAAATTACATTGACTCGCATGTCCTACATAAAGTGTTTCTCTCTGGGCACCATAAGCTTAATGTAACAAGCAAGCCTGAATTCTCAAAATTGAAAAGAAAAGTATTTTTGAAAGAAAAAAACGAGGAGACAGGAGGGAGACTTACCAAATAAATTCCCTGGTTCTTAATAAGCAGTGCCCCCTTGTGTTTGCATTATTGACTATAACAATGCCACAGATTCCTGTTTCCCAAGAAATTACCAATCTCTTGATGGTTTGTGTTTGTTTATACATCAACAACAGGTTTGCCCGTCCAAATTCTGCCTTATTGCCAAAGTCACGTTATGGGTGCATGCCAGACAGGAGCCAAGGTTGTCATTAGATGTGAAGAAAAGGTAGGCTATTGTGTGTGCCTGTGTGGGTAAATAGATCTCAGCCACATCAACATAACTTCTGTACTGGAAAATCAGGGCTCAGAAGGCCTTATCTTGAATTTTTGAAAAGTTACATTAATAGTAAGTAACTACAGAATGTGCGAAGATTTTCAGGATGATAAATATACTGACAAGTTCATTCGTAGTCTTTCTAAATTTGCAAATTACAATGAAAAATGGTTTATTATCAAAGATAGTGCTTCTGTACCATGTTCCCTCTATACTGTAGTTTTTTCAACATTTTCTCAGGGTTTGTACAGTCCTTAAATTTCCTGGAAAGTCATGGGATTTGACTTTGATTTTCCAGACCTAGAAAAGGCCTTAAATTTATGGTTTGGTGATGAAATATTGTTGTAGGTCATGGGGAAATGACAGATAGAGTGCTTCTACTAACTTTTCAGTCAATTGCTTGGCTCATAGTATGGTGTTTTAGAGAGAAAAAAATCAGCTTCGGGGTAAAAACTTTGTAGATCAAACACCAGGCTTATGCTGCACAATAACTATTACCATATATTATGCAGTGTCCAATTCCTGTCACCTGTCTGCTCCTCACTCACAGACATCACTTATGCTCCAACAATAAACTGCATTGTTTTATATGCAACAGGGATGGTGTCTTGGCTTCCTCTTTTTACCCTTGGTAGCAAGCAATGTATGGGTTTATTCAAGTAAAATCAAAACTGGTTAAACTGAGGTAAATTTGATCTGGAAGTGACAATATAGATGGCACTGCGAATACCCACATACTCTAAGAACTGTATGTCAGCCTGGTCAGGCATTAGTGATATTGGCATGTAGTGGTACCATTTATAATGTACCAGTAGGGCATTTGGCAAACTTCAGATCAAGTGAATCATCATAAGAATTCTCATTCAGAACAGAATGTAGTAGCATAGCTTTTTAGAATTTAAAACAGCATTTCAAGAGATTGGTTGAAGCAAGTTCTTATTTTATGCATTTTACTGCATTTTATGTGTCTTTCAGGTAGAACAGGCCATTTTGAACGTAATATGTCAGAAAACTTTTTAAAATGGCTGGGTAGCTACATGCCTGATTCAGAGCTGGGAATGTTTAAATAAAGTAGTGCATTTTTATAAAAAATCACTTGATTTTACGGTGAAGTAAAAATCAGTAGCTGTTGTTGTTACAGTCGCAACACATGTAATATCTGCAAGTCATTTAAAATTTGACCCAAGACAAATGCTATTTAGCTGATGAAAACAAATAGAATTTTCAGTTTCAGAACACAAAAATGTTATGAATCCATGTTAATGGTATTCAGTTATACATTAATCCATGTTAATGGTATTCAGTTATACATTCAGACCTATGTAATTGTAGGAAACATATTTGATACGGTAACCATATTAGTCATTGCTAAAGTTCATGGAAAAGTCATGGATTTATTCCGTAAGAGGTCTTGGAAAATCGTGGAATTTTTGGACCTGAAAACTGTACAAACCCTGAAAGCGTTTATTCAAGCATTTTCTGAGTAGTAATTGAGTTACAATTTTTGTGAAGCCCTGAAATAGGCCAATCCAACTAATGTAATTTTGTTTCCAAAATGGAATTAAACAAGCACTGACAGTTGCTATTTCATATGTGAATAGGTTGAGAAATTAGGGCATATATATATATATTACAACGGTCATTTCATGCATCTCAGTGTCATGAGAAAGGAGTTACAAGGATATTTTTAAATGTGTTTAGCATTCATACCCAAAAAACTCATCATCATGGGAAAAGAAATAGTAGTATAAATTACATGGTTACATGCAAGCTCATGTATTCTTTTGCTGACATTGCGATTTACAGGAAGGCGCTCGGCTTGTACCAGACCAGCTTTACCTTAGAATGGCAGCAAGACTCAGGTATCTGTCGGGTTTCATTTTGTATGAGGATGAGGAAGAGTTTGTGTATTTACTGATTAGGATCTTACTGCCGAGTCTAATCTGATTCTTGTCATGAACAGAACTGCTGGAAATTTCTTGGATTCCTGCCCCCCAAAAAGCCAAAGTAAATATTGAGAAATAACAAATTGAA
Source organism: Acanthopleura granulata (assembly GCA_016165875.1). Classification (NCBI taxonomy): domain Eukaryota; kingdom Metazoa; phylum Mollusca; class Polyplacophora; order Chitonida; family Chitonidae; genus Acanthopleura; species Acanthopleura granulata. The sequence continues at coordinate 1,493,200 of JABBOT010000022.1, read as the reverse complement.
TTGAAGACAGAAATTTACATTTTTATTATAAGAGAATATACATTGTTTCGCATCATTAAAGTTATGGGTAACTCCAATTTGTTTACTTTAATATGCATTAAAACCTTGACTTTGGAGCAACTTTCTGGTGGTAATACTAGTATATATGGAGATGATTCTGGTAGATTCACACTAAGGCCATCCTTAAAAATAAGTTTGTTGGGCATAACCTGTCCGACCCTTCAAAAAAATGCCCACAGAAAAGTTTTTATTGGTATTTTGACAAAGATTTTTTATTATTTGTCTCCAAGTTAAATTCTTTAAAATCCCTATCCCTTTCAAGAGGCAGAAAAAAAAAATTCCCCACCGACTCTATTATTTCATATAGGGCCGGGTGACGCCCAATAGACAGTTTTTTTATGGATGGCTTAAGGTGACAAAAATATGATGAAGGCCTGCTGACAAGAAATTTGCATATCGTGGGTACTGTTGTTGCAAATGTAATTATGGAATTCATATTTGCTGCAGTGTTTTGCATCATTGTATTTAGAATGCTTTTAATTAGAATTCATGTAACACCAGCTTCCGACTTTGCATATATTCATGTCGGAATTTACAGTTGGGATGCACATGTTCCAGTTTGCTCAGCATTACACTCATTGTAAGCAGCTTGTAAGAATTACGGTAAATGACCTAAAAATCTTACTGTTGACTAAACTGCATATTTTATAGATCTTGGAAAGGTGCTTTAAGGTTTGTTTGGAAGCTAGGATGATGTCGTAGTGGAAAATGTTACTTTCAACACCAAAAGTAATGTTTTAGGTCTTTTATTTGGTGCTTAACATGCAGTTTTGGGGGGCAAAATTTTAGACCATTTACCATGGAAGTAAACTGATCTTACAGTGAAGAAAATGGCTTATTGGCATCTACATTATGTTCCAGGAGTGTATTCAACCTTAGATATTGAAGATCTCAGAGAAATAGATGAGAAGAATATGAGAAAGTGAGTATAAAAACTTGATGTACTACAGTGGTGTGCCTCAGTAGAAGACCATGCAGGTTGTTGCCTGTTTGTGGCTGGTAATGAAATGGTGTCTGATTCTAAAGAACAGTTAAGTAAGATTCCAGCTTATCTGCCTTGCATTGGGAGAGGGTATAAAAGCTGGCACAGTTGAAGAAAATAAATCAGAGCACTAACTCAGACCACAACTACATGTACATAGCTTGACTGTTAGGTGCAGAGGGAAATTTCTGTAAATCAGTCATAAATTCTGCACTTTCAAACACAAAGCACATGATTTCCAGAGAGTGATAAATTAAAGGCCACTGATACTCTGTTGAAGCGCATACGTGTATGTCACAACAAAATGTTACAGCAATGTTATACAGTATGCAGAAGGCGACACAGTATGAAAGGTATTTGTCTGCTGCACTGGAGGACCTGTTTGTTTACAAAATGGATTTATTAATTTTTTTGAGGTTTGAAGCACAGTAAAGAAAACAAAAGCACCTGGTGCAGATGCTTGGATGGTAGTGGTCGGTTTGTGCCCTCTCTCTCTCAGTATGAATGGTCTCACTGATTTTTTCCTCATGCATCCATGGAATAGCCTGTGTTGAAAATGGTCAAAACTGATGTTGCCAAACTAGAAGAAGAACTGAAATGGAAATAATTGATTTCTTGCCATGACATGTTGTGGCATGTATATGGGAAGCACCCATCCACAGGGGAAGAAGTCATTTACTTCCCAATAGATGTACATGTATTTACAATGTTAGCATCAAAATATCCGGACAGGCTGTAGCTTTGTTTGTTATAAATTAACGACATGTATCAGTGAATGGGTGTCATGCTTGTGGGTCTATCAGGAAGTCGTAAATATCCATCTGTCTAAATGCAAAAGCTTGTTCGCACACATGGAATTCTGGCATGATTAGGCAAAAATATTGTTACATGTACTTTGGCAAATGAAATAAGTCAGTTTCGTTTATGTTGTTCTGTTTGATTTCAGACAAACTTGGCAGCAAAGAAAGGAGCTAGTATCACTTCGTAAACAGGCCTTCATACCACAGTCTTATGTCACGTCTGTCCATTTTCTTACCAATGAAGCTGTTATTAAAGGTAAATATAAAGTCTGCACTGTGCCTAAAGTCTGTGTCACATGGTATGAAATGTTCTGAGCGTACGTTCCAACAACTAAAATCAAGTGTGACTGATAGTCAGGAGACAATTTTGTTGAATTCTGCATGTTTGTACAACAAAGTTCCAATATGTGAACAAGGCTTAATTGTTCAACAATTCATATAAAAAAAAAATTAAATAAAAAATTAAAGCCGAAGACTGAAATTGTAAGATGTAGTGTTTATCAACGTCTGTGCTTGACAGAGTGTGTAATGGCATCTGTTTAGACAATATACTTTTATTTATTTGTTTATTTGGTTGTTGTTAAATGCAGCACTCAAGAATTTTTAATTTTACAATGGCAGTCAGTTTATTGGTGGTGGCAAGTGACTGACAAACTTTCACGTGTGGATGTGAACACCATACAGATGGAAGGGAGCTCACCGACTTTGTTCTGAAGGTCACACTACACCTCACATATCGCAGAGCCTTCATACCTTGTTATCACAATACTGTAAAATACAGCGAAGCTGAAGGGGCACATGGCCCTCTTTCTGTAGACTGTGTAAATCCGTTTTTCACGGCATTTGTTGTAGATCATGTTGCTATACAGCAATACAGTCCAGATCATAATCATGACAGATTTGATTCACAAAGTTTTCTCCAGGTGACCTCATATACCTTTTATGGTGTCGGTTACCTGCATTTTTTTTTTTATAATAATACGCACAATGATGTGAGAGCATTGAATTCAAAGATGATTGAGCACTCAGTTGAGCACATGTTGTCGCCGAGGCACCCACAAACAATGAGAGAGCATCCTGAGAACAGGATAACGTTACCAGGATGCAAAAATTGAATCATGTAAACAGTGCTCCAGGTAAGGGGTGTATCGGGGTAATTTACGCCTGTGCTCAATAAGCATTCAAGTAAGAAAATAGGTATACCGAATAAGACACTAAAAATTAAGATACGCATTTATTTCTAAAAGTAATCATACCAGGGTAGGTCATTTCGTGTTGATAAGCAGTCGCGAGTTGAATATGGGAGATAACTCTGTAAAAACTTTGCAATGGGAGACCACTCTTAACATTGTGACACTTGCTGTCAGTGGGAGTGTAATGCCATTTTGGTGGACATGCACTAAAATATGTCTTTTTTTTTTCAAACCCATGTTAGCTTGAGGAGTATAGTTATTTTGCTTAGTGGAACATTTCTTGATGATAATGATGCATAGTGTCATCAAAAAGACAAAATGTGCCGACAGATGCAACATGAGTGCAGTGGCTGGAGAGTCATTTGTGGCCTGTCACTCACAATGGACATGACAGTATGATTTGTCCTCCTGGTCAGATAACTGGTTTTAAACATTTCCCTGACTACATCTTATTTGTTGTTGAACATGCCCACATCGTTTCAAAACCATTCACTGCTTCCTGGTTTAAACTCCACGATATGGCTGAAATATTGACATGTGTTTAAGGCATAATAACCAATCATTCGTTCGTTTGTCTTGCTAAGAAAGCCAAGTGTCAAGATTTTTTTTTAAAGTTGTAGTAAAACTTTTCCGGATAAAAGCAATCCAGTGTTATTGCCAATGTTGGCTTGATTAAATGTTGGGACGATTAAAACAAAACATGCACGAGTCTTAATTGATGGCAGTGCAGTGACCGATTAAACAAAACCATTTCTTATTTTGAAGTAGAAATTTAGAGCTTACTTTTAGGTCCTATAAATTAAAATTTGGACCTCCTTATCTGTATTACCTTAAGACAAATGCTTCAAATTTTCCACTCTCTGAACCAACAACTAACTTTTTGGACAAGGCTTTAAATTTTGGCATTAGTCAGACGTGGCTTTTGGTATCAGCTCAGCATGAACAACGAATTGAACAGATTGCTGAATCATATAAACCTTTTGACCTTTAAGAAATAATTAAAAGCATATGCATGGTTTATTTACGCTAACTGGTTTTCCCCAATTAGCCAATACTCCTATGATATAAGCCAGTACTCCTGTGATATAAGCCAGTATCCCTGTGATATAAACCAGTACTCCTGTGATATAAACCAATACTCCTGTGATATAAGCCAGTACTCCTATGATGTAAACCAGTACTCCTGTGATATAAACCAGTACTTCTGTGATATAAGCCAGTACTCCTGTGATATAAGCCAGTACTCCTATGATATACACCAGTACTCCTATGATATAAACCAGTACCCCTGCGATATAAACCAGTACTCTGTGATATAAACCAGTACTTCTGTGATATAAGCCAGTAGTCCTCGGCAGAAATTTGGAGGAGTACTGCACTGCCACAAAAAAATACTTACCTGTAGCACTGTGTAAATATGCAGAGAATTACAGCGTAAATAAAACATGTGATCAGGGCATTTAATGAAGAAGTCAAGTGATTGTGTTTTCTTAAATTGTGTTTTCCAGGAGAATCCTTAAAGATGTTACTGGACCCACATCACTATGTGGCCATCCTTCTGTGATGAACAACCGATGACAGATCAAATACACAGCTGTTAAGACTTAACAGATCACTGAAGTCCTATCAAGACCAAGGTTAAGGTTCAGGGTTCAACTCCATAGTGTGCCAAGAGATATTGTAGAGGGGCCATTGTAAAGTGTTGTTGTTGTTGGATTTTGTTTCCTTTAAGGGGATTGCTTATTGATAGATCGGATCAGGTTGATAAAGTTACCTTGGCAGCTTCATTTTATGTAACTTAATAAATTCCACATGTACATGTACCCTATTTCTTCAACTGTTTTTGCTTGTTTAAGGGCCACTTTGAATGCAATTTATTAACAGTGGTCTTTTGTTTGTGGCTGTAATTTATGTTTGCCAAATCAGGGCCTCAGAGAAAATATGTTTTTTATTCTAGGCAGAGAAATACCCTTAAAACATGCTTAGAACAGCAAAGGGTGAACATACAAAAAGGTTGAAGAAAGGGGGTATTATTTAGTTACAAAGGATCTGCCAGCGAACAAATTGAAATATTTCATGTAGTGAACATGATGCAGGTAATGCATTCACAACAGAAATGTTTGACATACAGACATTTTTTTTATCATTGTATGACAATTGAAAGTAAATCCCTTGATGACAGTGAACAGAGTATGTGTCAAACAGCATTTTTCCCAGAGTGAGTAAGAAAATGTTGAGGACCAATTCAGTAAAAGTGCTGTTGAGAATATTAGGAATAATGTGAACTTATCATCAAGAAGTTAGCTCGGAGCTTGTGGGGCAGGTTTTTGTTGTACTAAGGTCACACCAGTTGTATGTTGAGTTTTACGGGGGAACTGATGAAAAAACGTGAAAAGAACAGAAAAAAATCCCTGAAAGTCCACCATTTTATTTTATCTGACCTTGATTTTTTTTTTTTTTTTTTTTTTTTTTTTTCCAATTTTCCTGTTTTTTCAAAACAAAAATGTCTTCAGCAGGAAAAATTTCTCAGACAGTCCACATTTCTCACTGATTAGATGACTTTTGAGTTTTATTTTTATACCCTCAGACAACGTTGGAAAAGGATTTATTCTGCCCTGAAAACAGCAGTTTAAATTGGTGTGACCTTAGCTGCTCTTAAAATGACTTGTGTTGGTTTTCAGTATTACCTTGAACATTTCTATTCTACGACTATTTAATAGCTCTCAGCCCATTGGAATTGTTGGTTTAAGATCATTTGATTTAATCCTAAATATTTGTTACATGAACAGCTGTATGACATGGTAATTTTTTAGTGAACTTCAAGACTTACTAGATTGTTGTATTGCATTGTGTCAGAAATTTTGGATCACTCCGCTCTGCTAGTTAATGAATAACAGACTGGTTTTGCCTCACTGGGCTGGGTCCTGGATGCTTTGTGACACAAAGCATTAGCCAGGTGACGGTTGATTCAGCCGACTACCTTAAGCAGACTGAATTGACTGAACCGATTCACAAAACTGAACGCTTAGGTAAGGTGGCTTTTTGGCTGATCTGTAGCAATTTGTTTGGTTGAATAAACGATGTTACTTTGAAATTGGATTGAAAATACAGATAAATTAATTTACTGTGTATAATACAAAAGGATGATAATTTCTAGTTCACTTGTGTTTTGTACCTAGTTTTAGACAAATGGTGATAACCCTCAAGAAGAGAATTGAGGCAAACCTACCACAGATGCATTTTGATGGTTTGTGAGCTTTAGAAAGACTTCCATATGCTGAAAGAGCAGATTTATTATTTTATTCCAAGTACAGAGTAAACTTTCCAAATTGGGACACAACACTTGTCAGGAAAACAACTTTGCCTGTCCTATCCATGTCTGCTCGTGACTAAGGATTTTGCCTGTCTTATCCATCTCTGCTCGTGACTACAGATTTTGCCTGTCCTATCCATGTCTGCACATGACTAAGGATTTTGCCTGTCCTATCCATGTCTGCTCATGACTGAGGATTTTGCCTCTCCTATCCATGTCTGCACATGACTAAGGATTTTGCCTGTCCTATCCTTGTCTGCACATGACTAAGGATTTTGCCTGTCCTATCCTTGTCTGCTCGTGACTACAGATTTTGCCTGTCCTATCCTTGTCTGCTCATGACTAAGGATTTTGCCTGTCCTATCCATGTCTGCACATGACTAAGGATTTTGCCTGTCCTATCCATGTCTGCTCGTGACTACAGATTTTGCCTGTCCTATCCATGTCTGCTCGTGACTAAGGATTTTGCCTGTCCTATCCATGTCTGCTCGTGACTACAGGTTTTGCCTGTCCTATCCATGTCTGCTCGTGACTAAGGATTTTGCCTGTCCTATCCTTGTCTGCTCATGACTAAGGATTTTGCCTGTCCTATCCATGTCTGCACATGACTAAGGATTTTGCCTGTCCTATCCATGTCTGCTCGTGACTACAGATTTTGCCTGTCCTATCCATGTCTGCTCGTGACTACGGATTTTGCCTGTCCTATCCATGTCTGCTCGTGACTACAGATTTTGCCTGTCCTATCCATGTCTGCTCGTGACTACAGATTTTGCCTGTCCTATCCATGTCTGCTCGTGACTAAGGATTTTGCCTGTCCTATCCTTGTCTGCTCGTGACTACAGATTTTGCCTGTGCTATCCTTGTCTGCTCATGACTAAGGATTTTGCCTGTGCTATCCTTGTCTGCACATGACTAAGGATTTTGCCTGTCCTATCCTTGTCTGCACATGACTAAGGATTTTGCCTCTCCTATCCATGTCTGCTCATGACTAAGGATTTTGCCTGTGCTATCCTTGTCTGCACATGACTAAGGATTTTGCCTGTGCTATCCTTGTCTGCACATGACTAAGGATTTTGCCTGTCCTATCCATGTCTGCTTGTGACTAAGGATTTTGGGCTTCATGGAGCTTTCAAACTCTGAAACAAAAAGCTTTACTGAGTAGCTAGTTATTGTCTTTGTGAAATGGGCTAGACAAAATTGCCAACTTACTGATTACTTGTGTAAGGTTAACCTTCACACTTTTTGTGAAATCGGCCCCTGCGTTTCCTTTAACTAGCGAGATTGTGAGATCGGGATATCAAAGTTAAGGTTGTTACCCCGTGTCAGAAAAAGAAACTGAAGATGTACAAGGATTAAGGGCTATTAAATGACCACATCATGTGTTTTTTTTATGAGATTAGACTGATAACATGTATAATAGGACTTGTTCAGAAAGCTAATGCATTCGTTATGTTTCTACATTACAAACTAATTGGGCATTGTTTGGAGAAGTTTGTGATCTTCACAGAAGCTTTTGAAATTGTCATTGATGATTTGATATATTCAAAAGACATCACCTCTATGTCTAACCTGGGATACAGTGTATGCCATATTGTATCTTGGGTTTAATCTGAAAATCATATCCCACATGTTCAGTACATATGGTAATAATTTGTTGTTTTTTTTTTCATGGAAAAAAGGATAGAGCTCTTACTGTATTTTGTTTTTGAAACTTTGAGTTTTAAGTTATGTAATTTATTAAATGCTTAATGTCTACATTTGTTTCTGTGGTATATTGTAGTTGCTCTAGATTCTCTTAGCTTTACTCATAAGAAATTGATTTCGACTTTTTTAGTGATAAATTTGCCAGGAATATGGAGTATCTGAGGTGACAGTAACCAATATAAGAAATTTTACTTGAGACATAATATGTGAATCAGGTCAATGGCTTCCTGTGGCTTTATGAAGTTCAACACACATTCTGCCTGGTTTAGGGCTATTAATTCAAACCTGGATTTACTGCATATAAAACAATTTTAGTTCAGATTTGCTCACATTTAATTCTTCACATACACAATATTTACGAGAAAGTATTTCTTTAAGAATGAGAAGAATACATTATTTACCCTGGCCTGGGTAAAAAAGGGTTTGAGCAGTTTGTTTTTTGCCTTTTCACATGTACAGTGTACGTGTAAAATTATTCCGGCCTTGAAACTAATGAGATACCACCTCTCATTGCCATACATATATTTTCTCCACTGGCTAGCTCCTGCCTCCTCAGTCCATTCATCTGTCTTGCTCACTGAATTGCTCACCACTAAGCTTTTTGTAACGCTGATTTATATACTACTCCTGGTCACATATAACAAGGCATCCTATAATCTCCGTCCTGTAAGTAGTATACTTTTCCCTCACTTATCACTTACCAGTCTCTCTGCCGGTCTGATTCTTCTTCGGACATAAAGGTGCGAATTTGGAGCCTTCAACTCTTAGAGTAAGAGAAATTAAGGTAGGTGGTATTACATGTGCAAGATGTATTTTTTTCATTCTGCCTCTTTCTCCTGTCTTCAGCTTAAATCCAATGTTCCAAAGCAACTAATCTGCCAGGTGTAGGTTTGTTTACTTGTTAGCCTTAAGACGGCATGAAATCTATGTAAAGGAAAATCGCTCTTTAAAAACAAGATTTGCATGGTGGTCAGAGACTTCAGGTCGAGAAGCAGAATTTCGCATTACATGTATGAACCCCTTGGAGCTTTTATTTATTCTTTGCTTACATCATACTGTTTCCTAAATAGCACTAGTGGAAGTGAATGTAACAACGGGCCGTAGGATGTTATGTCAGCTGCAGTCTTATTTCCCAATCCACAGAGCAGCATGACCTGTACCATTTGAATGGCTCAGCCTCACAACTGCATACATCAGGTGCACAAGGCTGTCTCCGAAGCGGTTGATCCGTACAATTTATATATTTGCCTTGAATTTCATCGATATTTTGCACAGCTTTATCGCTACCAAAGACACCCATGAAGTAATTTCAGGATTATTTTCCGTGTTGGTAAATATTCACTTTTGTAACTATGTTTTAAGTAGTCTGCAAATTTCCCGTTCTTCTGTATTTGCCGACATACATGTGAATGCATTTCGCTGCCACTGGATTAGCTGTCGTTCTGACACAGATAGGTAAAAGTTAGGTAGGATTGCTGAAAGCCACTGTTTGTAAGAATGGAATTTGACAGTCAGGTTAACTGGCATATGTGTGTGAATATTCAGAATAAATGGTCCAGACATGACATTTTCAGTGATAAAAATACCCTGGACTTCCATTGTTCGTCCAAGACAACTTGGCTTTAGAGAAGACATGAAAAGAGACTCCTTGATGAAGTTACAAGCAAGAAAAAGTCTTTTGATCTCTTAATAACGGCTTCATTTTATGCATGTTTTCTGTCAGTGGTCAGAAATATTTGGAAATGGCGTCATCAATGATTTGACTGGGAGCACTGGGCCAGCATACTGTCCCCTTGCAGCCTCTCTTTCCCCTTGCAGCCTCTCTTTCCCCCCACCCATCAGGACACATCATAAACTGCTCAAATGTTGACAAATAAGAACCCAACATTTCATACATCCTGTAAACAAGTTCACGGGAAGTACACACCTGACTTGCTGTGTTTTTCCATTGTTCACTGAAGGTTAATACTGATAAAAACACTATTTTTATATTTGCGAATATAAGTGAAAATAAATGTATGCTTTGAAATAAACGTTAATGTGAATTGAATGTCTCATGGGTTTTTACTTATCAGGTAATTGTTTGATCATAGAGCTGACAGTTGTTTCGAATGACCCAATATATGTGGTCAAGTGGTCAAACCAGCTGCTGCAGGTTGGTTTGTTTAATTGGGGTTTAACGTTGCCTTCAGCATCATTTCACTCATATCTCGACAGTGTCTCGTTGTGGCAGGCTGGACCCAATGTCGACATCTTTATTGTGCTGCGTATGCAGCCACTGACACCGGCCTCACCAATACTTGGCTTATTCCTTGTGTGCTGAGTCCATGCCAGGTATTTCCAAGATTAGCCGTGTTAACGTCCTCGGTAAGACTTGATTCAGGATTGAACCCAGAATGTACTGTTTGTGAGGCACACCCTCTATCCATTACGCCACCACAGCAGGTATCACTGGAGGTGGTCACATGTTCAAATTAAGCTCTAGCAACCTTGTGTTTTGTGACATCAGCTCATACAAGGCTCAGAGCAAATTTCTTTTTTTTCTCAGGGTACTGTAGAAACTTAACTTAATGTTGTATTAATTTGGCCATTTCCAGGTTTCCAACAGTTCCCTGCCTTCATCTCTGATTACAAGTCTAACAGGTTGACTGCCATAGAACCACATTTATGTCATCTGGGATGCATCACATTGTATGGTTGTAAAACTTAACTAAAAGTACACCTGCTTGAAATTTTAAAGTAAAGACCAAGATGGTGCATGTATATGATGCCAAAGCACAAGTGAAACAAATTTCAAGATCAGCAAGTATTAAGCAAGTTGTAAAATGGAATTTAAACATTTTCAGTTAAGTTGAAAATAGTTTTGTTGAATCAGCTTCTGGCCCTGCAACTGAAGAGTCCTAGTTTTTTAACAGTACCTTGCTACAACTGCTGCAGTTAGACTTTTACAAAATACATGTACATGTGGTTGTTCAAAATACAGTAACTACCTCAAACTACATTTACGTTTACATCAGTGTATTATCATCTGACAATCTCTAATGGCAGTTATACAAGGTGAAAAAACAATGGCAAACAAAACATTATATACATATTTAAACAGTAAGAGTAAGATACATACATCTGACAGAATTACAAAGCTTTCAAGTCACTTTGTAAATAAAATAATACACTCCGGATGAAGTCATTAATATGACAATGTTGTGAGTATATATACCTCATTGGAATTTGAACATATTTCACAGGGTCACCATGTAAAGTGCAAGCAGTTACACTTGTGCTTTTCTCACTTTCAGCACAACAGTAGCATATCCATGTGTACTGAAAGGGAGCAAGATAACAACACTATATTCCTCATCTGTACATATATAAATTGATTCTGCATTCACAGTAAGTCCTACATGAATAAAAATTGGCGTTTTGATTAGCTGTTTAAATTAATCAAAAAATAACTACTAAATTACCAAGGTTTTGATTGTTACTTTTTTATGTTCTACGACCACTAGGCACCGCATGGTGACACAAAACATAGGTCAGACACAAGCGCTGCAAATCTCTGAATATAACAAGAGTGCTGATTATATAAGGCTGATCAGTCACAGTATAAAACTGGTAATACATCTGAAACAATGACAATCATAATACACTTCTCAAATCAGCCTAAAGACAACAATATTTGGCTCAGAAAACAAAAAAAAATTAGTTGTCCAACGTGAAAAGACCTACATTACATTCCATTCAATCCGAAATAGTTTCCTTTCCTCAGAGAGTCAGAAATTAACATGGTATCGATTTATATCAACTGCATTTTTTTCAACAGCCTATACACATGGTTTTAGCAACATCCTGCACTTCTGCAGGCCGGAAGTTCACATATTACTACATACCTTGCAGTACTCAAACATACTGTATCCTATGAAATTACCACCTATATAGACTTGTAGAACTCTTAACTACCAATCTGTGACTCACCCTCAGACTGGATGAGTACCAACAAGACCAAACTAATAAACTGAGAGAGTGTATAGTGCTCTGAGCCTTTATTAACCCCTATTTCCAAATGCTTCTCTACCATGTGAATCAACAACTACACCAATGAAACAATGTGGCTGACAACACAATTTCAAAGATCGCCTAGAGCTATATGTAGACTAAGGTTTAAGGTGAATTGCAACAATTTCGATTTTCACAAAAAATGTCCATATTCAGTCTTCTTTTATTTTTATTGTACTAGATTGTGAAGTTTTTTTTGTCACATGGAAAATGATTCATTACCTATTTTTAATATAAATGGTTTAATTATCCTATGTGATGTTCTATGTCCATCAATTATGTCTCTCTGTTTCAGAACATCACAACATCACTGGTGGCGCCCATTATTCATGTTCCAAAAAATGTAACATTTTTTTGTGTGGTCGTTAACGATCACAAGAATGAACCAGTCCATTTGGATGTCACGAAATTCCAAAATCCACGGGGGACAAGCCACGGTGTTTCGAGCAAATTGTACTCTAATCAGATTCGTGTTGTTCACATCTGCCCGAACGTAAGCAACCAATTGAATACACGTGTACAAGATGACAGAAAGCTGTAGCACAACCATGATCACAGTCTCTGACTCAAAAGCTTCGCAGTTCACCATTAAGCCAAGAGACAACACAAAGCGTGAAACAAACATCCCAGCCAAAATGTGTGACCAGCAGTCCATTAATTCAAAAATGTTGAAAATACACGTTACTGATTGATACATAAAAAAAGAGCAAGAAATGAGTAAAACAATTTACCAAATATGCAAGAACATTCAAAACACCTGGTACATGCATTTCTGAGCCAAATGAAATTTCTGAAAAGAAATACATAGTTTTGTTCAACAAATCACACAACTAGCACTTGTAGCATCAATAAAACCCATAAGAAAACAACAATTACTGTGGAACATTGGTCTATGAAAAACAATACCTAAGCAAAGACAAAAACCGTAACTTGCAAAAATTTATTTCAGCCATGTTTCTTAGACTACTGTTATAGGCCACACTTGTTTTATAACAATTTGCAGATTTCCCCAAAACACCTACTAAGCACAGGAAAGTAAGTTTTCTTTCACAAATTCAATACAAGAATACCTTCTCTTTATGGTTTCCTTCAATATTGTTTTCAAAATGAAAAAATGATGATATGAGCACCTACAGCCCACATTTCGGGACTTCATAATCCAATATCAAGATTCTCAGATAATACAAAGCCTGTCAAAACTTGTAAAACTTTCACTCCTAAAAGAAACCGTTACAGGTCATCAAACAACGCTTTTCTACATAATATAATATTTATTGAGAAATTCTCTGTATGTTTGCTTTTCAAAGATTTGCATAATTACATGATACATTTTAATCACAGCATCCTACATGTTTTTTTCTGTTTTTTATTGTTCTAAAATGGCCGACCACAGCTCACTGGTATGTAAAGAATGTTACTGAACATGTCAAAGCAAAAATACAAAAGAGAGCAAACCTGGATGGTGTACAAGAATAACAAACATGACAAATGAGGAAATAATTAGCTGGGAGTCAAACCAATACATTTTATTGCCACATTTCAATAGGCAAGCAAAATATGTCAGGCAGAACAGAGTGCTTATCAAAGATTCAATGACCAACTGACTGCATGAATGGTGTAAGATTTATTTATTTATTGGGCTGCTGTTCACATAAAGATATTAAATATTTATTATCACAAAAACTAATAATAAATCTTACGAGTCACTATCAGGAATCTTATTTTCACAGTTTCATAAATACAGTCTCATAAATGAACTACAAGCTGGTTTAACCTAGGTCGGAAGTTCACTTTCTTCGGATTTTTTCATCAATATGGTCCACAAAGCCTAGTGTAGAACGCAAAACAATGAATGTATATAATTCTGTTGAAGAAGATACTTTAGATACATTTTTCTTTTTCATTTTTATAACAATAACGATTATTTATTGTCTTTTCTTTCAAAGTTGAGTCCACTGCCCAGGTTTACTGACTATCAGCAGAAATCTTCAGCACAGATGTAAGGCATATTATCTGCCAGTAAACAGATAACATATACTGTAAGAGTTTGTATAAAAAGTCTTAGGTATAAACTGGGCTGCTTGCCCTGAAACATCCACACAAAAAAGTACTTCTGTGATCTTTGTTGCCGGCTTCTGAGTGTCTCAATTATCAAGTGTCTTGTTTTATGGAGAAAGAACAGAAATAATTTATCATTCAATACCCATCTATTCATCAAGAATAGTTATAACATTTTAAATGCTTGTTTTAACTGATGCTTGGTTCCATTCAACAACTGGTTTTAAAAAAAGTATGTCTATTTTACTTGTTTTTGGTTGTCCTCATCCCATCGAAAACCATTCACTGCTTTTTAGCATAAACTTGTTCCTGCCACAATATCGCTGAAATGTTAGACCATGGTCATTCGTTCATTCACAGATGCTTGAACCAAAATGTAGGAGTGGGAATGCCTGGTACTGGATCATTGTTACCATGTTGGATGCCCTTATAAACATTGCCACAAATAAAACATTCACTCACATAACTTATCTTTCATATTTACCAAGAATTTATATTGATGCCCATTATAAAGTAGGTCTGCATCTAAAAAAAAATTATCGCCCCAAATTCACACGACACAGAATTGCACTATGATTGCATGATTATGTGAACAAATGTATACAGCGGCATAAATACATGTACAGACTCAACAATAATTATCCATTCACATGATAGGTGTTCAGTTCTTTCACAGAGATCCTCTGATGTACTTAACACAATATATACATCTATATATTCAGTGCTTTTTTGTAGAAACGTTGCCATAGGTTACTGATAACATTGGATGTTAGTGTTTCACAATTAATCGTATAACGTCATTCACTACAAATATTTATTCTTCTCTTTTAGGAAAACAGTTACGCATTTTTAATACAAATCTTTTGTCCAACTTAATATACGAAAACTGTGCGTTTACCTTTCTTTCATCCTTAGAACACTGTGACATCACACTTCTCACCACCATTCAGGTTTTTAAAAGTGTAACCTTTGTCATGACCTTGGTGATGGTTAGCTGAATAAACCAGGACAGCTTTGACCCCACAGCGTTCCAAAATCAAAATGGAACGAGCCCAGGCATTTTGTTCAAATTTTAGACTGTTCAATTTTGCCTGCTTTACTTCTGATCAAACATAAGCAACAAACTGTGTAATATTAAGTTACAGAAACTGCAAAACAACCATGAATTAGGTTATATATACACCTATAATCCTTATGTACGTACAGACTACATTCTGAAGTAACACTTTACTGCTCCCATTTGTTGAGTATTTAGGGAAGCTCAGATTCTGTGAATTCCTTTACCTGAACAGACCCATGTTTGTATTTCTGTAAAAGTTTCCAACTGTGTATATGTGATATAATCTTTGTTCAATGATATACTCACTGACTATGCCAACACCAAAGCATTTTACATCTGGACATTTTACTAAACCACAGAACAGAATTTTCCACAGAGAAAAGATACCTGGAACCAGCTATGACCACTACTACGCTGTACATATCATCACATATCATTTTAGCTTTGAATTCTTAAGGAGCCATAACTGCACTAATACAAGATTTTTGTCACACAAATGTGTAAATTATTTCACGTCTTGCCCATGAGAACAGATTTCGTCTAATCTATAGACCCGTGTCCTGAATCCACAGCCTCGGGCTTCTCTACGATCATGGGGTCTGGGGCCTGCATTGACCTAATGGCGTTCTCCCAGGCTGTTAAACACTGTAACAACAACACACAGATCACATTACCGCTCTCAGGGCTGATTTAATGTTTAAATATTTCTTGACAACCACAAAGTACAACATTTATCACCAATGAAAAATAAAATATGCAAATTCAAGATAACAGTTTGTAGCTCAATTCCATGCTTTTACTTTGGAAATGTTGAAAAACTAACTATCTACATGTACCTGTATATGTAAAGTAGTCCATGATATACAGTTCATCTGCCTATACCTATTTTTACCTATTATACCTGTTATTTAATACTCTGTCTACCTGTTTATTGTTTCTTTAATGCAGCCAAGATAATCTGCCAACATGTTGGTCCATGACAATGTGATGTAAAACTCCACAAGTTCACTTAACAGTTCATAAAATTTTACCTATTTTCACTGATAACATTTTATTGTAATTTTTCATACACACCTGCATAAATTCACCTGTCTAAATACTTGTTCGTCACACATGTACTTGATATTTCCACATATTGTTTTGTAATTCTTAATTTGCCCATATAATTTTCCCTAAAATTTATCCTGCCTACTTTATGTTTTTTATTTCTTGATTTGTCCATAAATTTTTTTATAAATTCACCTAATTGTTTTACAGGACTTCATCTGTCCATTCACTGTTTTGCAATACCTGATCTGTTTAATCACCTTTTACCAGAACTTAATCTGTCTACTTACCTATACTTACCTATACCCTTATAGAACCTAGAGGTTCTATATGACTTCATCTGTCTGCTCATTGTTATCTGTCTAATTAGGCACTGTTATGTAAGACTTAATTTGCCTGATTCACTGTTTTCATAGACCTGATCTGCTTACATACTGCTTTCTTTTGACATAATCTACTGACTCACTGTTTCATAAGACTCGATGTGCCTACCCACTGATTTGTATGACTTTATCGGCCTATTTACTGTTTCGTATGACATGATCTGCCTGCTTACTGTTTTGTACAACTTGATCTGCCTGCTTACTGTTTTGTACAACTTGATCTGCCTACTTACTGTTTTGTACAACTTGATCTGCCTGCTTACTTTTTTGTACAGCTTGATCTGCCTGCTTACTGTTTTGTACAACTTGATCTGCCTACTTACTGTTTCCATGGCCTTTATCTGCCTACTTAATGTATTGCAAGACTTGATCTGACTACTTACTGTATTATAAGGTTTGACCTGCCTTATTACTGTTTTGTTCAACTTGATCTGCCTACTTACTGTTTTCACAGCCTTTATCTACCTACTTAATGCATTTCAAAACTTGATCTGACTACTTACTGTATTGTCAGACATGATCTGACAACTTACAGTTTTGTACAACATGATCTGCCTACTCACTGTTTTCATAACCTTTATCTGCCTACTTAATGTATCACAAGACTTGATCTGCCTACTTACTATATTGTAAGGCATCATCTGCCCACTTACTTTTTGTGCATCTTGATCAGGCTACTTACTGTATTGTAAGACATGATCTGCCTACTTAATGCTTTGTAAGACATGAGCCCACCTGCACGAAGCCCTCTTAACATTACGAGTACTTAGCTGACAAAATACCTACAATACTGGTTGCCATGGTAGTTACGTGCTCTTAACGTAAAGACAAGTTTCATGCAAGTGGGCCCAGATCTGCCAACTTACTGTTAAGTAAGAAATGATTGGCCTTCTTACTGTATTGTAAGACATGATCTGCCAACTTACTGTAAAGTAAGAAATGATTGGCCTTCTTACTGTATTGTAAGACATGATCTGCCTACTTACTGTTAAATAAGAAATGATCTGCCTTGTTAATGTTTTGTTGGACATGATCTGCCTACTTACTGTACTATAAGACTTCATCTGCCTACTTACCGTTTCATAATACTTGATTTCCCGATCACATGTGGACATGAACAGCTCTTTCATGTCGCGTCGTTTATTCTTGTGCCATCTCTCCATGTCGGCCTTCAGATCGGCATTCGCGATCACGGTCTTGTCATTGAGCTGCTCCATCTGAGCTGTCAGCTGTAACAATAAAACGGCCATCAATATTGAATTTCTTTACATATGTATATCATCACACTCTGCAGAATGATGTTAGAAGGAGGGGGGGGGGGAGGGTATGACTGGAATCACAGTGTCTATCTTTCCAAACACAGGAGTTTGTTCACCCATACTTTTCATTCTGTTAGCTTAAATGTTTACAGTTACCCTCACTTCTGCTGTCTTAGTTTTGATAACAATTAGTTCAATTTTTTCACAAAGTTACCCCTGAGGTACTTAGCGTAATGATGCTTTATCAGCTATGTACATATATGTAGTCAAATGGGAAATACATGATCAAAACAACAATCTATTATCTGTACACTGTGAGATTTCCCAGCCTCTGTTCATTCAGTTTCTCCTCCAAACTGGACATAATCTTGATTTATAATTTGTAAGACACCAATTGCAACTCATTACCTTCTATAATATATTTTATTATACTTACTGATTTCATTCCTATTCAAGATTTTGTTATTTATACGATGGCTGTCAGTTTTAAACATGAAGGAGCCGAACTTTAGCACATTGCTGAGAAACTTTTAAACAGTCACACACAATTAGCTGATCACTTTCGTCGCCATATGCTGCAAACAATAAGGATGGGGAATCCAACCGTGCTTTATCATCAGCATAAGGATGACATGAATTCTTACGTCCAAAATTTGTTGTTCTAGTTTCTCCTGTTTTTGTTGCTTCACGTCCTCTGGATCTTTGCCAAGAAATGCCCCAAAGGAGTATGTCTGGTCAGATATCTTTAGCTGCAAGACAAAATGTTTTCACACTTCACCTAGATGTAGACTATGTAACATCTAGGATATCACCTCTGAAGATTTCAATATTTTCAATTCCTCTGACAAACAGAGTTAATCATATCATCTTTTCTACATTTAAAGTTGGAACTTAGATTATGCTGTCCATTTTCAATTATTTTGTTCAAAAATCGTATATGTTTGGTGCTGAAACTTACATTTTTTCACTTTGATATCATCTAACCTTTAATACAAACAAACCTCAAAATGCACTTCTAAGATCAATAAAACTCTAAGAATCAGACACACTGTGCAACTTAATCATGGGGATAACTTTAGGTCATTTCATACTACATGTGTAAAAATTTTCCAAATATTTATTTATTTTGACATGAGTAGTGGCATTCAATGAAACAAATGCTGATTTGCAACAGCTTCCCCAAAGTGTCACTGCTGCTTTGTACTTGGGCACCTCGTTGTGAAAATGGCCCCTCATAGGATGTCAAAAATCTGATCAACTGATGGACAGACAGATGCTTGTCACAGCAGAAAAACTGCAGAAACTGGTCTTTTTCAACTCACCAATTCCCTTTCATCTTTCCTCTTGTTCAGTTCCTCCACTGTCATGTCATACTCCATCTGTATTGCATCTCTCCTCCGTAACACAGTCTGAAATGGGCACATGTACTTCTCACAGAGACGGAGAATCAGGGAGCGACATTTATGACGTGGTAGTTAACATCAGTAAAAATTCGCCTGATATCCTCGCAAAACAAAACAAATCAAGGTTGGCTGCTGTTGTGACACAATCACAAATGTGTCACGTAACTTGTAAAACATCTGTGTCACTTTATTGTACAATTGTTGCATGTTTCAGATCATGGTTTGTTTGCTCAAGATAGTTGATGAGCAAGTTGCTTTCGAGTGCCATCGAATCACGATGTTCCACACAACAAGAACTAAATGGGAGAGCATGATGATTTCTGCTCTGACTTGATACACCGGACAGAATGTACATATCAAACTCACAGAATCTGGCATCAATCACAAGGGGACACAACTCATGATGGGGCCAAAATAAATGCTATGTACACATGTAGCATTGCTGTGCACTGCACACTGCATTTGCCGTGCCGATGACATCAATGTGTGCAGCATCATGAATCGTCTAACTCTGCATGAGGTGGTTTTATCCAATAAGACAGGACCAAGGAGGCCAGCCTGAGCTGGACTTGAACACAGTGTCCGAATTGGTGAGAGGCTCTGGCCTCATAGAGGTGCGCCTTTGAACATCATTTGTTACACATGTGTTGTATTTTGTACTGCATCTTGAATCACACTGTTAATTACATTGCATTGTGGGTAGATTTATGAGTAGAACATAGTGCATCCTACGTGTAGGCTGTAGAAGATGTTGGCCTTACCTTCACAGCCTCTGTGTACAGCAGGTACTCCTTGAGAGGTTGGGTCAGACAATCATCTGTGGCATCAATCTATCCAATCAAGACATACATGTACATGTAGAACTCTAAGCATGTCATTATACTTAGAACAGTTTAACAGCTAAAATATCAATCCTTTCTACTACTGGTAAAATTTCACCAGAACTCTTTTAAACTGATTTAAAAACAAAGTCATGACGTGAGAACAGCATAATATGTTATACAGCAAATCATGAAAACCTAGTGGTCAACAGGGACCTGGCAAACAGACAGCAGAACTCTGGCACCACTTTAGTTAATATATTATGTTCATGACCAAGCATTTCATGACGACATCACACTGAAGATAACACAACAGTACAGAATAACCCGGTACACTGTAACATCATCGGCTACAATCAGTCACTGAGATAACAATCACTCAAGGTCCTACTTCATACTATCGCCACAGTGATTAGTAGTCTGTAATTTTAAAAGGAAAAACACCAGAACGGCTGCATATGGAATATTTTCCTTCCAGGGCGAGGCACAAGCCTGAACTACCACGTGTAGTAATCTCAGCCAGTAACAAGCAAGCAGTGTTTCCATATGAATATTCTAGAAAAGCTTCATTATTTACTGACCAGGTCTTTGAGGGCAGCAGAACACTTCTCAAGGGTGTGTGACATCGACAGCAGGGCTGGGGTGAGCTTCTCTTCCGAGTTAGACCACAGGGTGTACACAGGGCCCCAAGAGTACAGGTCCATTAGGTAATCTACAACAGTCACACCACAGAGTGTACACAGGGCCCCAAGAGTATAGGTCCATTAGGTAATCTACAACAGTCACACCACAGAGTGTACACTGGGTCCCAAGAGTACAGGTCCATCAGGTAATCTACAACAGTCTCAAAACAGTGTGTACACAGGGTCCCAAGAGAACAGGTTCATTAGGTAATCTACAACAGTCACACCACAGAGTGTACACAGGGCCCCAAGAGTATAGGTCCATTAGGTAATCTACAACAGTCACACCACAGAGTGTACACAGGGCCCCAAGAGTATAGGTCCATTAGGTAATCTACAACAGTCACACCACAGAGTGTACACAGGGCCCCAAGAGTATAGGTCCATTAGGTAATCTACAACAGTCACACCACAGAGTGTACACTGGGTCCCAAGAGTACAGGTCCATCAGGTAATCTACAACAGTCTCAAAACAGTGTGTACACAGGGTCCCAAGAGAACAGGTTCATTAGGTAATCTACAACAGTCACACCAAAGAGTGTACACTGGGTCCCAAGAGTATAGGTTCATTAGGTAATCTACAACAGTCACACCACAGATTGTACGCAGGGTCCCAAGAGTATAGGTCCATTAGGTAATCTACAACAGTCACACCACAGAGTGTACACAGGGCCCCAAGAGTATAGGTTCATTAGGTAATCTACAACAGTCACACCACAGATTGTACGCAGGGTCCCAAGAGTATAGGTTCATTAGGTAATCTACAACAGTCACACCATAGAGTGTACACAGGGTCCCAAGAGTATAGGTCCATTAGGTAATATACAACAGTAACACACCACAGCGTACAGAGGACCCCAAGAGTGCAGGTCTATTAGTTAATCTACAACAGTCTCACCAAAGAGTGTACAGAAGACCCCAAGAGAACAGGTTCATTAGGTAATCTACAACAGTCTCACCAAAGAGTGTACACAGGACCCCAAGGGTACTGGTCCACTAGGTAATATACCACAGTAACACACCACAGCGTACAGAGGACCCCAAGAGTGCAGGCCCATTAGACAATCTACACATCGCAGTCACACCACAGAGTGTACACAGGGTCTCAAGAGTGCAGGTCCATTAGGTAATCTACAACAGTCACACCAAGGAGTGTACACAGGGTCCCAAGAGTAAAGGTCCATTCCGTAATGTACACTTCACAGTCATACCACAGTGTGTACAGTATACTGGGCCCCAACAGTACCCCAAGAAATCCCTGAAGTGCAAACTTTCCATTTGCCTCACACATTTTTTCTATTACAGTTAATGGAAATTTCATGGATATTCTTGGCTTAACAAACATCTTTCAGAAGAAAACAGAAATATTTTCCCATACCTTTCTTTTGTCAAAACATTTCCGTAGGACACCAAACTGGTTAGAACATCAGTACTTTGAAATTTACTTGCAACTTTTGCAGACATCTTACCAGTTTGTTCCTTAACTATACGCTGTGATATTCTCTCCAGCACTCCCAGTTTGTCCGAGAAGGTCATGATGTATTCCTGCATGGCCGTGAACTCGGGGTTTCGTGACTTCATCATGTAAGCAGCGCTCATGTTGTGAAGGGAGTCAGCCACACGGCTTATCAGACCAGAACCCTGCTTCTTGTGAGCTGCAAACTCCTGCAAAACAAAGGTATATCAATCCCTTTAATGATTTCATACCTATATGTAGTGTTCTATTTACATCACTACAACAACACAGTAACCCCACGACGAAAAATGACATCATCGCTTTACGGCAGTATTCACATTTAAACAGAGTATCATTATTTTTGCAATACCCAGACCCACCCAGAACCAACAGATTTCAGAAGTCTTGTCGTGTTTGAATACATATTATATACCACCTCGTCTTAGAACTGGCAGATTGATCCAACCTGGTCTAAAACCAACCACGTGAGGTCGCAAAGGGACATCACTTTGTAGTCATAACATTGTATCTCAAACACCCTGGCCTGTATGAAGATAGTTTTTATTTGTCAACACCAAAAAATCACTCTGGCAACGACTGTAAGCATGACCTTCAACACAAAGGCAATCTGAAGACTGGAAATATACACACTATCAACCCTGGGAAAGACTTACCCATGCCTTAGCTGTGAGGAACACCTGGAAGTGTGAGTTGAAAGAGAGCACAGGATGGTCAGCTATCCGGGTCAGAAACTTCTGAAGTGCTCGCTGGCGCACACGGATAAACTCTGGGCTGAACCTGTCCAAACGCTTCAGACTGTGCTTTTCTGGGAGAGGCTACAACAACAACAGAAAGAGATATCTTCCTCTGTAGCTATTGATGGTCCACTATGTGGGGGGAAGAACCACCAACCTTTGGGAAATCATTAACAAATTGCTTTCACTGTTATACTGCACTGTATCATGATCATCAAGTATATCTTAAACAAAATCCTGTCTGAAAGAATTTCCTTTGACAGCTAGTCTGGTGTACAGTGCACTGCTGAAGTGGTTTGAGTTTGATAGTCACCAGGTTAGCAGTGGTACAAGTGTCTTACTTCTGTCAATCATGGCTGTTACGTGTATTCATTTGCTGCTCTTTATCTCATACCAAATTGATGACATTTTTGTTAATTTTTTTTTCTCTCACGGGGGTGGTAGGATGGGGAGGGGGGCAATGATGGCGTGTCTTATTAATAATACTGTTCATGTACACATCGCCACATCGTTCATTTCATTATGTAGACAGTACGACAACAGCTCTCATGACTTATTCATTCATACCATTTTTATACATTACCAAAGCTGTTCACAACTTTGCTTCCAGTTTAATTGCTTTGACAGCATAACACCACAAGGTTAGCAGCTAGGCCATGGTGAAACATTAAAACAGATTTAAACTCATTAGGCCTTCTTCTTAATCATTATGTAGGCAATTTTAGTTCATGACTTTCCACATGCATGTCTTATTTCATGACCAACAGAGATGACAATGTGTTACAATGCCATACAGTAACAATGTCACAGAATTTCAGGATCCACAATGGGAAGAATCTTCACCATCACCAAGACTTGTTTAAGACATCCAAAAAATTTCAATACCTTTATATAACAGTACACCTATTTTTTGCACTGCACAGTTTTTGAATTAAATCAGGAAATTTGTATTGTTTGCAAATATGTTTCAGGCCTGAATACAGATCTACATTCATGCAAGTACATGGTATGTGTACATGTAGCTTAACAGTTAGGTCTCACAATGAAATAAGGCCAGGTCTGTTGATTATTGTCACTCATTAAAACTTTAACACCTACCAGCTACTTGTGTAATAATTAATACTCATGATTCTTAACTTATCCATTTATCATGCAAGTCATAATTTTTTTATCTTTGATATGACTAAGTTGTACACTTAACATCCTCATCTAACATGATAATGCATGAGGGTACAAGTAACATGACCCTGTCAGTTACATTGTTGTACATCATAATGCATGGGCGTACAAGTAACATGAACCTGTCAGTTACATTGTTGTACATGATAATGCATGAGGGTACAAGTAACATGAACCTGTCAGCTACATTGTTTTACATGACAATGCATAGGGGTACAAGTAACATGACCCTGTCAGTTACACTGTTGTACATCATAATGCAGGGGGGTACAAGTAACACGAACCTGTCAGTTACATTGTTGTACATGACAATGCATGGGGGTACAAGTAACACGAACCTGTCAGTTACACTGTTGTACATGATAATGCATAGGGGTACAAGTAACACAAACCTGTCAGTTACATCGTTGTACATGATAATGCATGGGGGTACAAGTAACACAAACCTGTCAGCTACACTGTTGTACATGATAATGCATGGGGGTACAAGTAACACGAACCTGTCAGCTACATTGTTGTACATGATAATGCATGAGGGTACAAGTAACATGACCCTGTCAGCTACATTGTTTTACATGATAATGCATGAGGGTACAAGTAACATGAACCTGTCAGCTACATTGTTGTAAATGTAATCCATGACAATGATTTATTTCCTCCACACAAATAAACAAATAAATCAGCTTTCTGTAGAGTTGCACCAAACAGGTTGATCAGTATAAGTGGATGAACTAATAAACTGTTCCACATAAAATCCACAGTAAATAATTTATTAAGATGTCAAGATCACAAAATTCTACCCATTTGTCTGTATGTTGGATGAAGGGTTTATATTGTAGGTCACATGATGGATTTGAATTAGGATCTCCATATCCAATGTTCGGTTTAGGCCTGAATTACTTCAGGGGAGAAAGGTTCCTCATTTATTAATCATCTAAATGATTTGGTTACAAAGACATGTTGACGCTCACGAAAGTTACAATTTATCAACAAACATATTAATAACTTAAATGCTACTATGCTCTTTAAAGCTTTATCAAAATACTCCATGTTAGCACAATAAAAAGGCTGGAGAATTCGCAGTCATATCTTGCATTGTTATCACTGTGCAGTGTTACTTACTGGCACCAAATGGGTAGGATGTGACTCTTCTAACTTCTGTCGCAGCCAGAGGAAATCATTGTACCTTCGTCTTACACAGTATTCATGAGTGTCATACTCACTCCGTGTGGTCTTCAAGAAACAAAAACAAAGAAAAAAGCAATACTTTAAACACCTCAATCATAAACTTCAAAGGATGAGAAAACAGAAAAAGGTCTACATGCATAAACATTTGAAACTATTGGCCTCCACTATGAATACTTTGCCTGTATGTGCAAATATGTATTGGTTTGTTCCTTTTAACATCTACCCTTGAAAATGATCAGGGCTCATAAGAGTTACACAGCTATGAGACTATAACATAGATCTAACCCTTTCTTTTTATCTTCAGTTGTATTACTCTTGATGGCTATCATTAGTAAATACATGTAATAGTTTTATTTATTTATGATACAACTGTGGTAGGGCTTACCCTTGTAGTACATCTAAATGTGATGTAGGAGTCCATGGTGCCTGTGTGTTTTTCTGGGTTGTCAACAACCACAAAGAGATCTCGGGTTTCCACATCACTCTCATCTTCCAGCTTGAAGGCAGCGATCAAGCTGGAACTTCGAGAAACATTGCCTTCGGAATGGGCTGATGTATCAAGGTCCAGACTCTCCAACTGCAAGAAGATAACATCAAGATTTACTTGATCACTCTCCTTATAAAGATATCTACCCACCCACCCCACTCCACAAAACCAACCAACAACCCCCAAGACAATAGGTCAGAACATCTCAAAACAAAAATATATACATCAGTGTCAAAATACCAATGTATCACAACCTGTAGGGCTGACAAACAAACAAGAAACAACGAAAAAAACAAAACAAAACAACAATTTGACAACTATGGTAGCTTACAATTAACTCTTGCTGAAGCAAAGAACACGTTTATGTACAAAATGAAAGAATAATCACCAATTATCCCAAACATATTATTATTATTATTATCATTATAAATTGTCTGTATCATGACGTGTGACTTGAGCATGTAATCTCATGCATGATGAATTGGATCCACCCATCATCAGGTTTTAGAAATCCTGTACATTAGCCCATATATTTCCCACGATTCAATCCATAAATCAGTTACATATCTGACTGTGTGTTGGTGATCAGCTGTGATACCATGATCGTTGTGAATGAGCTCCGCCCCCTTCAAAACATCTACGTATATGAGACAATTCCAAAACACCAAGCGTTGATTAAGACCACCAAAGCATCCTGTCTTCCGAAACACGGACTTACAACCCAGAGATCCACTAACCTCTGCATCGTCGCTGTCAACATTGCTTGTTAATGGATCCTTGAATTTGGGAGGTTCATCAGAGACTGGTGAAGTGTCGATTTCTTCCCCTAAGCCGTCTGCATTCAGAGGGTCCGCCATTCTGACAGAAGATATGAAAAGCCACTAGCCGCTAACATCAATACTAAATTTCGAGACCATCAAGCCGAACTCGCCTATCCCATGTTCTGATTGGCTAATCTCTGATAGCACACCATTTACAAAGTCGCTTACAGCTGTTTTATGGAGGAAGCATTTGTTATTGATTAATGAAGTGTCCGAAAGGTGAAACATTGATTTTATGATAAATCAGAGGTCGGAGAGAGACAAAGATGGCATTCCAGGCCCCAACAGTCGGACAAGGTGCTGGAAACTGACCAAGTTCAATCATATCCCCAAACCTCAGAAAAAGCCGAAAAAAGACTGAATAGTGAGGAACACACGACTGAAACAACAACAACACAATAATACGTTTATTCGTGAGATACTTGGCAGTTTGTGTTTGACGTGTTCTTCAACAATGATAAATGTTGAAGAGTTTAGTAAATATTGAAAAATGTATTTGATATGAAATAGGCAAAGTCTGGGGGCAAACGCAGTAGAAATCTCTCTCATTTAGCTTTTTAAAGCTTTAAATTATCTCTTAATTTCCTTACGAGACTAATGCCAGTGGTAGGCATTTTATTTGTGCCACAACGCGTGTAGAAGGCAAGGTGAAATTAAACATCAGATCACCATCTAACCGAGTTATCCACCTTATCAATCACATGCTTCCCGTCATGTATTTTAATTAAAATAAACGTTGAGGTCTATTTTCGACAATTTCTGATATTAAACTGCCTCAACAGGAAAATATCAGAAATTGTTGAAACTAGACCCGAACGTTTAATCTCGATGAACTGTCCTGTATGCTGTATTTTGTTCTTCAAATTAGCTCTCAAGTTTACATTGTATGCCTTTTCATGTTTGATGATCGACTACGAAAATTTACCTACATGCAGGACTTAGTCACTTATTTATTACGTCAGTATGACACTTACTTATTATCAGTTTTCCCAAAATGTGTAATGTTACGTTTAGCATAAAAAGTCTGCATCTTTTTTTTGCAGAAAGGGCTAATCGTAAGATATTAGAGCAGCTTGAAGAGCAGAAGAAAAGGTTGCGATTGCAACACAATCCTCAGAACAACTCAGCAAGGTAATCATTTGTATAAAGATCAATTTTCATTACACTTCTTGTGTAAATGTGTTACTCTGATTTAAGCAGCACATTCACAATAGTTACAAGTGAAACAGGTTCAGATGTATTATAGTTCCTGTAAAGGATCTTTTGAGGGCGATTTCTTCAAATGAAATCAATGGTACATGTCATAGGTGGGAGGTGTACATTGTATTTGAGCAAGTATCACAAAGAAAAAATGCTGTCAAAATTGTCTGAAATCCTCTAAAGATCTCTACTTTCCTCTGTGCTTTCACAGTGATATTTTATGTTTTAAGGTGCCACTGACAAGAAGAGACATTATCTTGTGTACACGGACATTCGCAGAATGCACATATATAGTGTGCGTCTTAAATTACTTCCATGTAATGGGTTTATCTTTGTTGAAATACAACTTACTTACTCTCTAAGCAGGTGACTGCTATTCTGTAAAGCCTACATGTAGGCCCATATAACTTGTAATGTCACGAGTTGTATGGTCAGATTCAAAACATAAAGAATCTTACATTTATAGACTGAATCTTGGGGGCTCAATTTGTCATCATACTTTAAACTAAAATCACAGATGTTTTATGAAACATCTAAATAAAGGAATGATAAACCTGTGAAACAAAATGAAAAGAAAAAAAAAATAATGCAAACACAAAAATGCATCTGATGAGTATTTTTACATGTAGAAAATAAAAATGTATTTAACACCAAAATTCTGAGAAGAAAATTGCACATCGCTTGTCTGCTGTTGAATGGAGATATTGTGCCAAACATGTGTGACATAATTGTAGCATTTCCGGTTTGGAGGCACAGTGTTTACTAGGATAAAAAATGCTTCCTCCGAATGGCTAGAGCATAATTTAGAGTGCTTATTCGATTCCAAATGGTCATGCGGCATGGCAATTATCCATTGTCGATTTATCCAATTTAATGACCTAAAATTTTTCAGTCATTATCGAGTGTAGTCTTTTTACAAGGTGATCAGTTGCATGGTTTATTTTGTAAACACACAGCCAAATTGACCTGCAGATTTAAATAATGTATAAAATGTAAGCTAGAGTTTTCATGGTATTCCAGGCCTTCACAGATGTGTGTGATTTTTTTTCTTTTGTTTCTTTAGTTCAAATTCCAGTGGGTCTGCTGCAGCCAATCCTATGTCTTCAAACAGTGGAGCACCTGTCATTCATGTAAGTCTGTGATGACAAGTCACATGTGAAGTGGAAATTCCTCATCGTGGGTGTCAACACTACTGTTTGTAACTCTCTGCATACTTTTAACCTCTTGTATTTCATTATAATTACAGAATATATTCAATATTTGGTCCATGTAACTTACTATGCACTAGGATGTGTCCTGACATGTGAAAGTACAAAAGGCACATTGGCTTTCTACGTGGGATGAAAAATGTCTGTAAACTACAGCTTTTGTAAGGCCTAATTCCGATCATTGATTGAAAATATGCATAAAGAATGAAATACATTTGGAAAGTACCTTTATCTCTGAGTAATTCCCTTTTTTTCCCCCTAGGATGGGATTTATATAGACTTCTGGAATTTGTTTGACTTTTCAGTTAGCTATGGACAGTCAGCAAATGACAGTTGCACAGAAGACAGCCATGCAGGTAGGGAAATTTCTGTTTAAGGCTTCTTGAGCACATGGTTTCTGTTTCTGAATGTGCAGTTTAGGGTGTGTCCTGACGTCTGTTGGTACAGACAGTGCACCTCAGTTTTCTTCTTGGGACGTAAAAATGGCATTAAGCTATAACTTCCCTAATGCCTCGGTGGTCAGTTTGGGAATTAAATGTAAGTAGCCTGCAGTCCTGAGGTCTGTTGGGACAGCTGTCAAAATAAGTCCTTCAGGGGAAGAGTACAAATGTGACATTACAAATATATGTCTGAAGTGCTCAATAACTACTGGATGATCACGTAGCATGTTTATCCCATGGGGGACACCCTTAGAAACAGACTTTGATAAAACAACTTACCGATATTAATCATTATTATTGATCACTGGCACAGATTCCCTTTTATTTGTCATGAAAATCCATCATTGTCTCACGTTAAATTAAAGTAGTTTTTATGATCTGTTGTGGGAATTAGACAAATGGTGAGCACTAAAGGGGAGATAACCACATATATTAGCTAATACTGTAGTTACCCTTTGCATACCATTTATTCGACATTTAAAACGAATCCTGTCTTTGACTTTTACATATGAGTTTCTTGGATTTGTGGGTTTATGGTACATCCACATTGTAAACATCTTCACTTGAAAATGATTTTACAACTGTTGGTTTGACGACATGTCGTAATTTTTTAGCACTACTTTTCATGAAGTTTCTAATGTCTATTTTCCAGCATGCCATGGCGAACTCGGTTGGTTACTTCATTACTCAAGATTCCTCGTTTGGAAATTTAATTTTACCTGTGTTACCAAGATATGACAAATGATGCAGATTAAGGAAGTACCCCACACAAGGACATTGCTTTTGTTATCATATATATTCTTGGCACAGACAGACCACTTGCTTCATCAAGGAGTTCAGATTATTTAAGTGAGTGAGTCATTTGGAGCATGAGCACTTCATATGGATTAGTGTCATGTGTGATCAGTGTGTGTGGATTAGTTCATGGGTCTGATCATGTTGATCCAACAGAATGGTAAGAACAGATGCCGTGACCCGGAAATTCAGAAATTTTACATACATAACTGAACAACTCACCATGCAAATTTCACTTGTTTCCTGCTGGATTGGACATCATGACATTCACAGATTTTACAGAAACGTATGTGGCAATTCTTTAAGATATTTTGTCGACACGTCGTAGGTTTTTCCCAAGTACTTGTGTACCACAAATGTTGGTGATTATGCTGTCACCTAGTGGTTAAGATGCTGGCCTTTTCATCATTCAAACACGTGAGGTTGCAGGTTCAAATCTCGCTCAAAAGATTCACCAACTGTTCAGGTAACAATAAATGTTCCATGATGCTTGTTTGTCTGCAAGTACTCTGGTTTCCTCCAGGTCATAAAACTGATCACCATTGTATGTGTGAAAAATCCTTCTGAATCATGTTGAACGGTAAGAATTTATAAAAAGTCTGCAGGTGGAAATTGAAAATGACTTTGACAATTGAAAAGTTCTTTCTACATTTCAGACCATAAACGTTTTGGTTCCTTTTTCACCCCTCAGCCAATTTTGGCCAAGGAGTATTGTTATAGTGGGCATCGTCCATCTGTCTGTCCGCCCATATTCCTCCTAAATGCTCTATCTCTAGGATGGTTTGTCCAATGTTTGCCAAACTTACACCATACTTAAACATTGGCATGAGGAAGAACCCTATTGATTTTCAGCAACCTTGACCTTTTTCTTCCATATCTTTGAGGTCATTTAAGTTCAATTCTATACATGGTTTGTAAACGCTCTATCTCTAGAACTGTCCAGCCCAATTTCACCAAACTTGCATCACACACATTGGTGTGAGAATGAACCCGATTGATTTCCAGCAACCCTGACCTTTTTCTTCAAAGTAATTGAGGTCATTTGAGTTAAATTTTATAAAAGGCTTTTAAATGCTCTATCTCTGGAAAGGTGTATCCCAAGTTAACCAAACTTACACCACACTTACACATTGGCATTAGGAAGAACCCTATTGATTTTCAGTGGCCTTCCCCTTATCCTTCAAGGTCACTGGGGACGTTTAAGTTAAATTTTATAAAAGGCTTGTAAACATGATATCACTGGAATGGTTTGGCATAAGTTCACCAAACTTCCACCATACTTGAACTTTGGCATGAGGAACAACCCCATTCATTTTCAGTGACCTTGACCTTTTCCTTTAAGGTTATTGGGGTCATTTAAGTTTAATTTTTCCAAAGGCTTGTAAACACTCTCTTGAGTTTGTTCCAAGTTCATCAAATTTATACAACACCTACACAATTTTAAGAATTGCTGATATTAAAAGTAGTATGTCTTGGAATTTGTATCTGTTGGTTACATTGTACATGTGCTTAAGGCAGAGGGGTTTAAAGTGCATTGCGCAGTATTTTTTAATCCATTTCGTACATCTCCTTGGGCTTCATGGAAGCCTGTCTGTCAGGGAAGCTTGCATCTACCTGGTTTTCTCCACCCATTAATAGGACTGCCAATGTGTATAATGTGAAGTGTCATTATGTATGGCATGAAATACCAATGAAATAAATGAGTATCAATGAGATGTGTCTCAGCTTTCTTAATTGTTTGATGAGTTTGAAGGAATGCTCACTATTCCTCACTGTCACCACTAGGAAATCTTGCAAGGAAATCCTGAATGACGTCAGGGTCGTGATGATGAGGCAGGAAGTGATGTCAGAGAACACAAAACTCTGTCTCTACTTTTGTTCCCATTAACACTTGAGAGATCTGCACACCTCAGTACTACTCTGAATTTTTTTTCCGAAAGTACCCTAAATGACCTAAAATTTCGACCATGACTAAGTTGCTCCTAATTCCCGATTCTGACATTATTTTTTGACATTTTTGACTTCCAAAAATATACTTAATTAGATGAAAGTTTAGGTAATTTACAGTATGCAAAATTTGATTCCATAGGAAACCTGTAGGTTGTTTATTGATGTATATGTATGTTGGGTCATCATAGTGACACTAGTGCAGAGGTTAAGCTTGAAATGTCGCATGGAGGTAGAATGTTAGACTAGTGGAGGCAATGTTGTAAAGCAAGTGTGAAGACGGCACTGGGCTTAGGAGGGTATGTGCTGTGTCTGGTCACTTAAGTGGTCACTTGTCTGAGGTGGTTGGTCACTTGTCTGAGGTGGTTGGTCACTTGTCTGAGGCGGTTGGTCACTTGTCTGACTTGTCTGAGGTGGTTGGTCACTTGTGTGAGATATTTGATCACTTGTATGAGATATTTGATCACTTGTGTGAGATGTTTTGGTCATATAAGGAACTTCATAGTGTATTGGATCACTCACTGCAGATAACATCCCGTGAGAAAACAGACTGTGTGTTTGAATCCAACTCTACGCTCCCATGGGCTACAGGAAGTTTATCATGTTTTCACCGTTCCCTTAAATGATAATCAATTGTGACTGAAAGCAGGCCTGTGAGACTGTTTGGGCAGTATAACGTTTGTTAAAAGACCATGTCTTCCACCCAATAAAACATGCAAATCTGTACGTCACATGAGGGAAAGTTTGTCAGCAACTGGCCAGAGGTTGGTGGTTTTCAATAAGCACTCTTAGATTTGTTTTTGAAATGTCTCTTCTTGAAAAATAACTGGCTCTGAAATAATCATTCAAAAACAGACATGAAAAAAAATAAAAACATGCAGCAACAAACACAGTTTCTAACAACAAAATTTCTACATTAACCCTGCTAAAAAGCAAGAATAAAAAGTGCTTGTAGAACAAATCTTTCAACACTATTTTATTGTAAGAAAATAGTAGACATCTCCTATGTACATGTGAAATGCATACAGAGGAATACATGGCTTCTGTAACTCGTGGCTCTCAACAACATACACACCCATGCATGCCAAGCATCATATGTAAATCACCACAGCATTATCAACAAGCACATGACTAAAGATGACATATATATGAACTTACTCTACAAAAAAAAACCATGGCTTTCTTTTATTTCTGCCTTTCAATCGTGATATTTATGGAGTTAAAGATTCTGTTGGAAGAAGAATTGAGAAAAAGAGTGGCAATTAACATTAACTTCATTTACTATAAGAATTATAATACATATATATACTTTCCTCTGTTTCATTTGTATACATTGCTCGAAGTGTACACAGGCAAAATGACACGTAATCATAAACACTCAATGACAACTTACAGGCCGACACCGAAAACATCCAGAAATTACCGGTCTATAAAATATGTGAAACTGTCTTCATGAAACTTAATCATTTTTTTCCCTTGATTATTTTGTGAGTGACAATTTGGCAAATCTATTTAGATAGCAACATGTTATGAATAACTGACTTTCTGAAAGTAATTAAGCTCTGTACCTCACAATCAGGATGGCAATATCATCTGCTGTGAGAAATTCTATCAACATTTTCTTAATACAAAGTAAATGGCACTTTATTCTAATACATATGTCCTCATGATAACCTTTTTCCACAACTGACCCAGAGTTAGTCAAGCGTGTTGTCAAATTATTAGATTTTAAAATAAAACTTTCAACTTTTAGATATTTTGCAGAAATTTTACAAACACGTCTCCTCAGGTACATCTACAGAATCTCCATGTAGGAGTGACTGCTACACAGTACGCTTCTAGCTAAAGTGTCTCTGATCAAATTTTGAATCGCGTATGACACAGAATATCAGAGACATATACAGACACACACATGCATATGTATATATACATGTATGCATGTACAGGTCTTTGGTAGAAACTTCGATCCACCATCTCACACATGCACATCATAAAAATAAACTTGTACACTGATACATCTGCAAAAGATGTAAAAATATTTGTACACAGTGGCCTAACACTTTGGTACATATTGGTAAATATTTCAAAACACGTAAAAATATTTCAACATTATAAATATTTTACCAGTATCATTCAGCTTGAACACAATCACTGACCACATAAATCTACAATATGAACAATCTTATTTACAAACATGGCTGTAAATATAAATATAATCAAAAAACGCTTATGTCAACTGTATTTGGACATTGATCTGACTCCCTCGAGTAACTCCTAAAGCAGACCAATCCTATTCTGAATGCTTAGATATTCTTTTCATATCACAGACACAGTAAAACATATTACATTGAGTAAACTTAACGAGATAAACAATATCTATATTGATAAATAAAATATTTAATGAAATGGAAAAAAAAATTAATGGACTTAATGGGCAAAGGTTTTCAAATTTCTCCATTTAGAGATTGTAAGGTATAAACCAATGTTCTTCTGAATACTCTGAAATACATGTAATTTTGTAGGTTACATAAAATTACCTTTGTGTTCCATTTAGGAAGATAAAACACCTACACAACTCCGAGCTGACAACAAAATTAAAAGCCACTGAAAGGCTTCCTTGTTTCCATGGTGACTGTACACCTTATCAATACAACAAGTGTAAAAATAAATACATTTTATTACAAACTTTAATACACCCTGACTCAGGATATAAAATTTATTACATAATTATATGTGTTACACTTTGTATATCATACTCATGTACATGTATATTACGTAATGTAATTATATGTGTTACACTTCGTATATCATACTCATATACACGCATATGTGCATCTCCATTTTGAATTCCTAAACTCTTTGCGTTTTACCCATTCAGATATATCAACAGGGCTTACATAATTCCATCTGTCAGTTTTTTTTACCACTTAATGCTTAAAAATAAAATGTTGAAAAACATCTGTTAATATCTTCGGAATTTAGATTAAATTCTAACTACCGATTTCTTACCCTTCCAGAATATCAAAGACATCTAACAAAACTACCAGACTGCTGTTTGTAAAACAGATGTAAAGCTGTATAAATGTACATGTACACTCATGTCTGCAGCTGACAAAAAAAAAACAGAATTTATCTGGAGACCATGGAACACTCTGGATTCATGATTACTTTCATGATTATTTTGTTCATAAAATAATCTCTGAGCAGATTCGTCCAGCCACATACCCATATCAACTGAAAATACATTAAGCTCTAATGTAAGTTCTATATAACTTGCATGCAAAAAATTGTTTGACAGCTGACATGTTTAGATTTACCCAAATTCCTCAACCATTTCCCACATGAAAGTGAAACTGTGAATACAGCTTAGGCGCCTTATTAATTTTACTGCGAAAATAAAATATTGGCCCATTGGCCAAATTCGAGAATTAACAAAGTTGATATAGATCAAAAGAGTTGATTCCCTGCAGATGTATGCTGGTTCAGGGTTCATAGTTTGGCACTGCATGGTTACTGAGTGATCAGCATATAGAGACGTGGTCTGTAGTCAGGGTTAGCACTCAGAATTGGGGTCAACTCCAGAAGACTCCCCTCCCTGCACAGAAAGATAACAATCATTTTCAATAAAATGTCAGAAAACTGCACAAAAGCAATGTATTTTAGCAATGCTTTCAAAACCTGAAAATCGAAAATTTAAGATCACTAACCAGTTTCACATTTCAGCAATAGGCCTTTTTTTCTTTACCTCCTTTTTTTATCTACACATTTCAAGACACTGGAAAAATAAAGATACCTCCACTGAAGTGTCATGCAGAAATTCTGTTTTTTTTCCCCAAATTTCCAACTCACTCAAGAGCATTGACATATTTCACCTTGAAGAATTTTACAGACTTAATAATAAAAAACATTGGTGTAAAAAGATTTGTATTATGATTTCCAGTAGACCATTGTGGAGACAAATGACTAACCCAGAGATCTCCTGTGCGTAGCCTGACAGCTGGCTCAGCCAGGAGAGCCCTGCCTCGGGGGGAGGGGGCGAGGGCTGGAGTGTGCGGAGGCACAGACGTCACCTCTATCACAGGAGTGTACCCTGGTGGGGGATCTGACAACAGAGTTTCACATCGTAAACTTCAGCAGATTTTTCAGCAGCATATGCTGCACCAGTTTAATATTTACATGACCATTGGTTGATAACATTAACAGAGACAATCCTATGACAAAGATAACAAGACAGTTATAATTCCCTATACGTTTTAAAACAGTGAACACTGTTTGCATTCAGAACAAAACTGATTTAATTACTATGTATGAAAATGCATAGGCTACTGTCCTGATGTGGCTGTAGATTTATGCTGAGGGTCTTTTCACTCACCTTGGAGTTGAGGTGAGTGAAATGATCATTAAAAACTATACTTGAAAATAACTTCACTGATTCTTCTAGATTTTTCCCCACCATAGTAAATGCAGTCAAATGTTTTGATTGTATGGTGCGCTTCATGGACCATATTGAGCAGGCTGAAACAAGTGCCATCACATATTCCTTTAAGCTGCCAAACAGCCTTTGAATGTTACATGAATATGTTTAAGCTCTACATGAATACACATGTAATTACACCGGTGTCTGTATTTAATGTGGAAATATAACAATAACCAAGCCACATTACATTAATCCTGGAGCATCAAGCCACATTAAATTAACCCTAAAGCATCAAGCCATATTACATTAATCCTACAGCATCTAGGTGCATTACATTAATCCTGGAGCATCAAGCCACATTACATTAATCCTGGAGCATCAAGCCACATTACATTAATCCTGGAGCATCAAGCCACATTACATTAATCCTGGAGCATCAAGCCACATTAAATTAACCCTAAAGCATCAAGCCATATTACATTAATCCTACAGCATCTAGGTGCATTACATTACTCCTGGAGCATCAAGCTAAATTATATTAACTCTGAAGCATCAAGCCACATTACACTAATCCTAAAGCATCAAGGCACATTATAACCACCCTGGCCATCTTGCCAAATTACATTAACCCTGAAGAATAAAGCCACAGTACATTAACCCTGAAGCATCAAGCCACATTACACTAATCCTAAAGCATCAAGGCACATTATAACCACCCTGGCCATCTTGCCAGATTACATTAACCCTGAAGCATAAAGCCACAGTACATTAACCCTGAAGCATAAAGCCACATTACACACGACATCTTCCATGTTTATCATCCTGTGCAGACAGGTACCTGAGGGAACAGTTGGTATGCTGGGTGGTAACCCTGTCACTGCGCCATCTAACCCTGATGATTTTGGCCTTCTTTTTTTCCTGGGGTGTTTGTTACCACTCTCTCTGTAACAGAAATAACAGAAGACAACTCACACACACACCCGTGCTATCTTATTACTTATCTCATGGATGTCAGGCTCAAAAATATTTCACTTGCATCATCTGGGACTAATATAAGAGAGGGATCACAAATGAAGCGAGAGTCAAGTTATTTTGGCGAGACAACTCGTTGCTCGACAGTGCATTGTCAGGTGAAGCCACTGAAAGGAAACCCTGAATTGGGTCATGGCTGTTTCCTGTTTTCTCTGTTTATTGGACATACTGTGATAATCCATTCTCTCAAATCGATGTAAGATTACAAAGGTATGTGGCAATAATAACGTCTGACTTATCCGTTGACATTTGTGAGTAGATTTTACCAGTTGTCTTTTACCTCTCCCCGGACACCTGTTTTTCAAGATGGTGGAAATACACTAACTTCCTCCAGCAGCCCTCCTGATTTTTAAATGTAACTCCTCTTTCAGTGGTTTGCAAATTTGTCTGATTTTTGTTGTGTTCATCGGGTAATATCATTCTCGGGGACAGATAAATATTGATGTGTGGATAAAACTCTGAAATGCAGACATTTTTGCTTATCGCAGTTGGCATTGTTTATGACTTTGCCTGCTTTTGAACTTACGTGGGTTCCAAGTGATCACCACGTTATGTCTCAGGGATTCTTTATCACCTACAATGTGTAATTATTTCTTTCATTCTCTTGTGACAGGTCAGTAACTCCCACACACAAGTGGCTAAGCTGCTAGGCTCCCTAGGATACACTAGGTGCAGGTTCAAACCCCACCTTGGTTACAGAATTTGTAGACCCTCTCCCTGCCACTTATGGGGCTTTGGTGGCAATAAGCAGCTGACATAGTGCAGCCTTGTGCCCATCAATGTAACATTTGTTCAGGATGACTTGTCTTCCCCAAATATGGTGTGTGAATCTGTATGTCACGGGTGGGAAAGTTGATCACTAACTTGCCATAGGTTGAGGGTTTATCCAGTGCACTCCAGTTTCCTTCACCCACAAACCTAATACAGTATTGCTCAAACAAGTTATAAATTCTTGCGTATGGTGTTCAAATAATAATCAAATAACTGGCGAATTAAAAGGCCTCTCACTTCACTAAATACTGATCTGGTGGGATATAGGTCATAATACTGAACATGTTCATACTGAGATACATGTCGAGGTTTACCTTGGTACAGAATGCTCCAAAAGACCTTGACCTTGTACAGAATACCTCCTCGGACTCTCTGACCTTGACCTCAGTTCTGAAACACGTGTTGTTATTTATAGGATTTATGAAACTTCTAAGTGCTGAGACCCAGATATATCCTGATATTAGTGCAAACTTCTAAGTGCTGAGACCCAGATATATCCTGATATTAGTGCAAACTTCTAAGTGCTGAGACCCAGATATATCCTGATATTAGTGCAAACTTTCTAAGTGTTGAGACCCAGATATATCCTGATACTAGTGCAAATTTGCCTAGTACAGATACGTATTACATGTACAATATCTGTGAACTCAGTCTGTGCCTATTCAACTTTATTATTTCTCGTTAACCTGTATCCATGTTAAAATTAAGCGATTTTTTTTAGGTGGGTGGGGTGGGGGATGAGGTTATTTATTATTTGCATATTTTGTTCTTTTAGAAACATTGTTAAAATTTAGATATGACAGATGGTATAAGCCTACAGCCTTGGCTCTTGAGACTGC
This sequence comes from Acanthopleura granulata, assembly GCA_016165875.1. Lineage (NCBI taxonomy): Eukaryota > Metazoa > Mollusca > Polyplacophora > Chitonida > Chitonidae > Acanthopleura > Acanthopleura granulata. The sequence continues at coordinate 1,453,846 of JABBOT010000022.1, read as the reverse complement.
CCAACTTTGCAGTAATTTCCATGTGTAGCTCATAAAAATTTGTGAACAAACGTGAATACAAACATTAGAATTCCATCATTAACTCTGTACTTTCAAGCACCTAATGCATAAGTACGAGGGTGTGACAAAAGTCAACAAATGAACACATCTAAAATACATAAGAATAATCCTCAGAACACTTTAATCTATGGGGAATATAGGAGTGATGGGCATTTATCAGCTGTCAAGTCTGCATCTAAGACCTTTTTCTTTACATACTTATCAATTGTCCACGACATAAAACTTTGTTTAGGAACATGGAGAAGGGTGAAGCAAACAAAACCACTAGGCAGTCGCCTATTACTGGCCGTACATGTTTTGTTTCTTTCTTCACCCCTTGGTACCAATGGTCTCCCCTAAAATCTTTCTGAGAGTCCAAGGAATGACCTGTGCTGAATATGAGTGAAACAAGTACTTTCAGACTCAAAGTTTTTCATAACATGGGGTGCTACACCAACGTCAAAACACTCTTAAAAACAGGGTTAAATGATAACCTTGAGATTTCTCTGAATTGTTTGCCCACAAATATTGTGATGTATTAAAACTGGTATTTTAACTGTTGGAGTATAATATGGAAACCAAAAGCTTTCTATCGTTTTCATTTTTGCCTGGTGTGATGTCAAGCAAGAACACATGGCATCACATATCGTTGACATACAGCCACAGACGATTTGGAGAATTTGTGGCATTATAACATTAGATAAGAAATAAGTAAATTCTTCCCGTGATGTAGTACTTTAGTACGGAAAGTGAGCACTAAAATGGGTTGGAGCCTGCCAGCCTGGTGGTAAAACAGTGCACTCCACTCGTCAATAGTGCTACATACACGTATACATTCAGTGATTTCTGAGCTGCTTTACCTGGCACGTGAAGGTCACCTCTCCCTGAATGTCCAGTCAGCTGTAGCAGCAGTGATTTGATGGTCTGCATGTCATTCTGAAACTGATTACTCAGGTATTCCTGTCGACCCCGCAGCTCTTTGACGCTTTCTCTCAGGACGGTCAGTTCATCCTGCTCCGCTACTGTCATCCCACTTCCCACAATCGATTTAGCGTCATTCTGAAGTTTCCTTGGGTTCCATTTTTCTTCTAAGTTATCCAGTTGTTCCTGGTAAAAATATTCAGTTAATATATTTATTGTCTCCTCCACAACTAGATGCTGCCTGTACAAATCACATAGGCACCCCAGTGAAACCCACCCCAGCCCCCCTCCAATTACTAATAACGGGGAATATCTAGAAACACACCCACATATGCTTTACTAGTTCAGACCTACTCAATATATCACACATATTCAAGGTAAACTGCAAAGGTCAAAAATCTGTAAAGCTTGAAAAAAAAACAAAAAACAAAACCAAACTGACATTCCTAAAAAAGTAACAAGATCTTGACAACTGTCAAAAGACAGAATGAGCCAGATTTACACTCTTAATTAATCAGTTCTAAGAGATCTTGCTCACAATAATACTCTACACATAAGCGCCTAAATACACCTACAAAATCATGGACAGGCCCAAATCACGATTCCACTATTACAGAAACAGTTTATGTCAAATACACGGTTGTTTATTGACATCCAATATTCATGCAAAGAAATATGATTATTTTTCGACATGCCCTCCCTGTAGGTATTAGCTTCTACATGTATATTTCATGTGAAAGGAATTCAGCCAACTGCTGGTCACCTTTATCTGTATTGTGACTTTCTTCAGGTCCTCATCTCCGCTAATTGTCACATCGTCGTCATAATCATCCTCTATCGGCTTCTTAAGTCGATCCAGGAACTTTCTCTTTCGCTTTTTCCCCAGGGAGTCCCAGATGGACAACACTGTAATGGCTTTCTGCATCACTGCATTAGCTTGGGCATTGTCGTAAACTCTGAAAAAGAACAATTATAAAAGAAAATTATGAATCAGGTATTATTTACTGATGGATTTGATAGACCTTATTGACGTAGTCAAAGAATACTTTTCTAATTTGATGGCAGTCAAGTTTCTAGAAATCCACCTTTAATTCAGCTACCAAGCCAGAGAGACACAAAATGAAGCCAGCTAGACTGGATTTGGGCAAGCAATCTCACTCATCAGCCCAGGCACTAATTCAGCTATCAAATTAAGTGCACACATAAACACTTTGCTAAGTAAGTATCAGTTGGAGTTTCAAAAACACTTTTCTTGTGGATTGCGTAAAACTGTACAGTATTATTCAAGATTCCAAACTTTTTCGTTTGGTCAATACGTTCATCAAATTTCTTAACATCCTGTTTTTTCACATGGATCTCCTATCACTTAATATTGGTTCTTCACTGTACCACGGGCCTGAGTACAAACCCTACATGGGATGTGGCAGCCATTATGAGTTTGCCTTTGATTTCTTAACTGTTGATACTCACCTTTGGAAAGTGTCTGAGAGTAGAGCAATGAAGAGGTTGAGACAGAGAATAGCTGATAGAGCAAACCAGCTGCCCAACAGAATGTCAGCCATCAAACTGTCTACTAGCTTCATGTTCTGAGAGGACAAAACAAGAGGATGCATCAATAAAACATTCATAATCTGTAGCACAACTCCACTAAATCCGAACAACGAAGACAATACACATTTATCTGCCCTTTTGCTTGACGGCACACAGATTTATAGGTGGAGTGAACCTCCAACCTTCACCGAGCACCTGACCAATTTCCCATGTTAGAGACGTAACCTGAAGAACCAAAGATGAACACAAACTGTCAAAGGCCAGACAGTAACAAGTACTTTAACCATGTGAGCAAGCAAGGTGACACTTTGCACACATGAGACCTCTGTACAATGTACTGAACAAAGCCTCATAGTCCTCTTATTTTTGTCTAAATGATGATAACTAAACACATCACTGCTGTTTCATTTGGAGGATAGGGATATACATGTGTGCAATCATATTTGCAAGTATGGGATTTTAAGTAAATAAAGAATTCCTTTTTTCAATACTCAGAGGCAGTGACAGTTTGAGAAAACAAAGAGAAAGAATGATGATCGACACCAGCAATTTCATCCCATCCATGGGAGGAGAGAGAATAAAACTGACTTACATCATAATCGTACTCATCCACAAGTGTCAGGCGGAACAGAGAGAACAGCACCTCGTTTATGTGCTGGAAACGGTTAACTACAATCTCCGTGGCATTTGGGGTGCCTGCCAGCCCCTCGGGGAACTTTTTATCCCCAAACATCATCCAAAATGCACAAGCTGGTAAGCAAAAAAGAAGATTCGTCGTTTAATCTCTAGCTGACATTATTTGCACTATTATAGTGCCACTGGAATAAGAAAATTAGACAGCTTTGATACTATACATATACCCATAATTCATTAGTGTCGGGATGAAAGGGTATACATGAACTGCTTCAAAATATGCACATAGCCTTATTGTCCCCATATCCATTTGTTAAATGTAACTTGGATTTACCCCATTCATCTGAAGCAAATGAAAAACTCTTCATGTTTTCTTTTCAAAAGATGTTCCAAGAGGCAAAAATATTCTTTCTTCGAGTCGACTTTTCTCACGTTCTCTTCCTTATTTTACTGAGAAATCCTCCACCAGTTTTTTAACACTGAACAAAGAACACTGGATTTAGATCTTTAATGTCGAAGTTGACTGAATCAAGCAGACATGTATCTGTGTAAATGTATTGCACTTACCATAAGGTATGAAAAACACCAGATACAGGAAAGCAAATTTGAACACATCACCAAACATGTGGGCCAAAATGACGATGAAGGGCCCTGTGGGCATAAACAATAAGAAAGTTTTACTATACAGACAATCAAAAAACAAAAAAAAAAATCAATTTTTGTTTCGAAGACATGCATAAAAAATCATGTAGATATAAAGAAATCGACAGTACTGAGCCTTGATATATCTTACCCAGCCATAGATATAAAGAATTCGACAGCACTGAGCGCTGATATATCTCACCCAACCGTAGATATAGAGAATTTGACAGTACCGAGTGCTGATATATCTTACCCAGTCGTAGATATAGAGAATTCGCCAGTACTGAGCGCTGATATATCTTACCCAGCCATAGATATAGAGAATTTGCCAGAACCGAGTGCTGATATATCTCACCCAACCGTAGATATAGAGAATTTGCCAGAACCGAGTGCTGATATATCTTACCTAGCCGTAGATATAGAGAATTTGCCAGTACCGAGCGCTGATACATCTCACCCAACCGTAGATATTGAGAATTTGCCAGAAACGAGTGCTGATACATCTCACCCAACCGTAGATATAGAGAATTTGCCAGAACCGAGTGCTGATATATCTCACCCAACCGTAGATATAGAGAATTTGCCAGTACCAAGCGCTGATATATCTCACCCAACCGCAGATATAGAGAATTTGCCAGAACCGAGTGCTGATATATCTTACCTAGCCGTAGATATAGAGAATTTGCCAGTACCAAGCGCTGATATATCTTACCTAGCCGTAGATATAGAGAATTTGCCAGAACCGAGTGCTGATATATCTTACCTAGCCATAGATATAGAGAATTTGCCAGTACCGAGTGCTGATATATCTCACCCAACCGTAGATATAGAGAATTTGCCAGAACCGAGTGCTGATATATCTTACCTAGCCATAGATATAGAGAATTTGCCAGTACCGAACACTGATATATCTCACCCAACCGTAGATATAGAGAATTTGCCAGTACCGAGTGCTGATATATCTCACCCAACCGTAGATATAGAGAATTCGCCAGAACCGAGTGCTGATATATCTTACCTAGCCGTAGATATAGAGAATTTGCCAGTACCGAGCGCTGATACATCTCACCCAACCGTAGATATTGAGAATTTGCCAGAAACGAGTGCTGATACATCTCACCCAACCGTAGATATAGAGAATTTGCCAGAACCGAGTGCTGATATATCTTACCTAGCCGTAGATATAGAGAATTTGCCAGAACCGAGTGCTGATATATCTTACCTAGCCGTAGATATAGAGAATTTGCCAGTACCGAGTGCTGATATATCTCACCCAACCGTAGATATAGAGAATTTGCCAGAACCGAGTGCTGATATATCTCACCCAACCGTAGATATAGAGAATTTGCCAGTACCAAGCGCTGATATATCTCACCCAACCGCAGATATAGAGAATTTGCCAGAACCGAGTGCTGATATATCTTACCTAGCCGTAGATATAGAGAATTTGCCAGTACCAAGTGCTGATATATCTTACCTAGCCGTAGATATAGAGAATTTGCCAGAACCGAGTGCTGATATATCTTACCTAGCCATAGATATAGAGAATTTGCCAGTACCGAGCGCTGATATATCTCACCCAACCGTAGATATAGAGAATTTGCCAGAAACGAGTGCTGATATATCTTACCTAGCCATAGATATAGAGAATTTGCCAGTACCGAGTGCTGATATATCTCACCCAACCGTAGATATAGAGAATTTGCCAGTACCGAGTGCTGATATATCTTACCTAGCCGTAGATATAGAGAATTTGCCAGTACCAAGTGCTGATATATCTCACCCAACCGTAGATATAGAGAATTTGCCAGAACCGAGTGCTGATATATCTCACCCAACCGTAGATATAGAGAATTTGCCAGTACCAAGCGCTGATATATCTCACCCAACCGCAGATATAGAGAATTTGCCAGAACCGAGTGCTGATATATCTTACCTAGCCGTAGATATAGAGAATTTGCCAGTACCAAGCGCTGATATATCTTACCTAGCCGTAGATATAGAGAATTTGCCAGAACCGAGTGCTGATATATCTTACCTAGCCATAGATATAGAGAATTTGCCAGTACCGAGCGCTGATATATCTCACCCAACCGTAGATATAGAGAATTTGCCAGAACCGAGTGCTGATATATCTTACCTAGCCATAGATATAGAGAATTTGCCAGTACCGAGCGCTGATATATCTCACCCAACTGTAGATATAGAGAATTTGACAGTACCGAGTGCTGATATATCTCACCCAACCGTAGATATAGAGAATTTGCCAGTACCGAGTGCTGATATATCTTACCTAGCCGCTCAAAAGCTCGAGCATTCTTCATGAGTCTCAGCCAAAGGAGGATGATGGTGACAGCTATGATGCGGATGTGCCAGCGGGCCAGCGTGTCAGAGTGGGCGATGACGTCAGCCACATGAGTGATGATAGACGCGAGCAAGAGGATGTAGCACAACCAGTCAAACACATTCCTGCAAGGAAGCAAAAATACAGCAAGACAACGTAACACACCCGGTCAAAAACATTCCTGCGAGGAAGCAAAAATACAGCAAGACAACGTAACACACCCAGTCAAAAACATTCCTGCGAGGAAGCAAAAATACAGCAAGACAACGTAACACACCCAGTCAAAAACATTCCTGCGAGGAAGCAAAAATACAGCCAGACAACGTAACACACCCAGTCAAAAACGTTCCTGCAAGGAAGCAAAAATACAGCAAGACAACGTAACACACCCAGTCAAAAACGTTCCTGCGAGGAAGCAAAAATACAGCAAGACAACATAACACACCCAGTCAAAAACATTCTTGTAAAGAAACAAAAATACAGCAAGACAACGTAACACACCCAGTCAAAAACATTCCCGCAAGGAAAAAGCATTTCTGTAAGGAAGCAGAACACAGACAATCTCTCACAATGTTTAGGTACTGTCATGGTATTTCAAAAACATGAAATACAGTATTTAGCACAAAAGTATTCCATGACTAAGTTATCAGTTTGATTTTTATTCATCTTGGAGATACATTTTGAGGTTTTTCTGGATGGTGGTGTAATTTCTTACTGGAAAATTTAAGTTTCTGCACCAAATAATATTTCATGACTTTTTATTGTCATGGTTAAAGTGGAACATGTTTTAAATAAAGTTTCTAATGCTATACTAGTATCTTACCACCAGTCACTGAAGTACTTGGGTCGGATCTTATCCAGATTCTCAGTCTCCCGCCTCAGGAAGTTGGCCTCCTCTGGCCACTGAGGGTGAGCGTACACCATATCTCGCTCCAACTCTTTCTCTCGCCATTCCTTCCATTTCTGCAACGAGTAGACATAACAAACATCACTTTTCATTCAAACTTTAAAATAAAACTGACTTGAAATTTTATCCCATACTAAGCTGCACATTTTGCCCCATTCTGAAACTTCTTTCAATCTTGGAAAAGGGTTTGGAAGTTTATGTGGAAGGTACATGTGGAATGATGTCAGGTGAGAAAAAAATGAAGACTCGGCCTCACAAGTAATATTTTTTGACATCTATTTCCCTCTAAAAATGCACTTTTTCTTGTTAGGTCATTTCTTATATTTGATTCATGTTTTTGCTCTTCATTTAAATAGACGCCAAGAGAATAGTGATTAATCCGTGTCCGTGTGTTAATAAGAGAATAGTGATTAAATTGTGTCAGTGTGTTAATCAACTCTGATGGAAACATGTTTCCTTTAGAGTTGATTAACACACGGACACAATTTAACACATCTAATTTCATGTAATATATTTCCTGTTGATTAAAGAAAAAACTGCAATGCTTTCAATATTTACAAAAACTGTTGATATGTGAAAGTTTTATTTGTGAAAATAATGAAATAAATGATAAAATTATTCTGAATATAACTCTTTACAACTGTCCAAAGTAATTTTATGACCATGGCACCTGGAGCAAAGCACAGACTGCCCAGATTTGTACTGATTATTTCTTGCCAAATATAAACTAACAACAGGCCAGTTCGGGGAAACAACCAAGATGTATGATGTTCGATTTTGGTTGGCACTGACATCACTTTATCATCGTGCTATGATGTGAGTCTCAATTGTAGCGTCACAGTGGAAAGAACCAATATTTTGATACAAAGTCGCCTCGACAAAAAAAAAAAAAAAGAATTCTGGCTATTGTTGCCATTTTTTGTCAGCCAACGTAATGCTCTGTGCATGTCTCAGAATTCATGCCGCAAGGGTCTATCGCATACAAACATAGGAAATAAGAATGACAAAATTTAACAGCCATTACCACATATTTACTGAGGCAATTTTCAGTTTGAGATGTTTCTTGGAAGCCACTACACTACATGTACAAAAGTGTGAGTATACACACTCATAAATGTCTAGGTTGACCTGTTGCTATCACTTACATTATGTGACTTTCTGGACCTGTTGTATTCTATCAGCTCATCTGCAATCTGGTAAGCAGTCAACAAAACAGCAGCAATCTGCAAGAAAAGTACAACCATGTCTTACTTCCCAGGTGCACTGTCACCATTCATCATGTTCTGGCTTACTTCTGTACTGAGCTTCCTTGGCATAGAGCTTGTGATGTGACCCTTTGTAAGCCATGAAACTGCAAACCATTTTTATTCAAATCTATCATGGAATAATATCGATTACAAAACATCACACTAGAACCCGTTTCTAATCACTGGAACAACGGATTTTCTCCGGGTTTAAACCATGAACAGTTCACCTCTGCCGACAATACTAAATATAGTAAATCTATTAACTTGTTTACACTGTACTTTACATCATTGTATCATAGTCCACTCTATGACACATTTACTCACAAATAGCACCACTCTCCACCACTGACTGGGCAGATCATACACATGCCTCTTGTCATATTCCACAGCCACACCCATGATTGTCCACAGGAGGATAAAGAAGAAGTTGAACAAAACCGCTACCCACGCACCCAGGCTGGAACAGAGAGGAACTTCGACTGAGACCTGTGGTGTACGTGCATCAAAGCCTTTCAGTTTAGTCAGCTTTAATTTAAGATCCACAACATGTGGTCTTTCTTTGGGCAATAATTTCCTTATGATGTTTTACGTAAATGGAATTAGATTTTGATTACATCATACTTTCGTACACAAAATTTTACACTTTAACTGGAAATTTAGGAACTTACAAAATATTAAATAAACATAATGATTTTTCAAAAAAGTCCATGAACTTAAAATCAGGAAACTGCAAGCTGCACTTGCTCAGAAAAAAGCAACTAAATCGATAAATATCAAGGTTACATGTCTCACATGTCTAATATCAGGTTTATGCATTACAGTTATAAAGCACATGTGTCACAGTCAATTGTACAACATCTTTAGTATTGTTATAACTTCAATAAATCTACTGCTACGTAGTTTAATGTAAGTTTAATACATTCAAACAATACAATAAAGTGCTTTTATCTCACAATTTTATGTTATTTTTAATAAACACTTGACAAGTGCATGCACACATACATGTAATAATGACTGCAGAAGTTCTACAAGAAAGCAATCAGACATTGCAAAAGTGTACATCAACCCTCCTCCCCTCCAGAAAGCAATCAGACATTGCAAAAATGTATATCAACCCTCCTCCCCTCCAGAAAGCAATCAGACATTGCAAAAGTGTATATCAACCCTCCTCCCCTCCAGAAAAATAGAAATATAGCAGCCATATATTTCAAGAGATTAAGTGCACTTGTGTGTAAATGCACAACCTGCATTAGATGCAAACGAAAGAAAACAAAAAAAAAAAGACATACTTCACAGAGGTATAGATTCAGTAATGACATGGACAAATGCGTGGCAAGAAAAATAGCAGGGGAGGTTACAATCTGTCCGCTCTGTCCATGTGGGTGAACATTAAGTCATGGAAGGAACTGGGTCTGTGCACAAATTTGAGCCATATGCGCAAGGGCAGATAACTTCTAAAATATTTAGAAATGTGAAAATATAACCTGACAGTGCACAAGTTCCGTTCATTTTGCACACTTCCTGTGAGTTCGAGAATCCTATGCCCGATTAGTTGCTGAGATATGCTCTGCACAAAGTTGACAAAATATAGTCAAGGGCAGATAATTACTATAATAGATTTTAATGAGGAAAATCTCTTTAGGTAAAACTAAGTGAAAATGGATGAAATTTAAGCACTTTCAGGCATTATTATATATGCACCTGATATATGAAGACTTAAAATCCAAATACATACAAAATACATAATTTCTGGCACCTATGGGAACCCTGGTTCCTCAGGCTGTGTTAAAGCCCTGTGTGAAGTTTTTCCCACCCAGATTTTCTTCCACATACCCACCTTGCAAATGCTTTCCAGTCCACCTGTAATAGCTTTAGCATGATTTTGTGTGTTAGTATCTCGTGCTGTTTGTGAGCTACGGCTACCTGCATCTGGAACAGAGCGACAAGGTGAGAAGGGTTAGGACAACAGGGGTGCTGGTTGATCTGTTAACAACAGGTACACCATCTGTGCTGAGACGCTGTTATTCTCCACCTGTACCTTGTGGATTTCAGCGCAGGTACGCTTTGAAAGATACTCAGTTCCAAATGAAACTATGGCACTGACAATCACTCTTAGCAAACTGTTTTTCGCGTTTCTCAAGCCCATAAACCTCTGAAATTTGAAATTATGGGAATGAGGGAATTATGGGGAAATCAGGTGGCTGTGTAAACTTCTCCGGTCACCAGCTCTACAGCAGGCAGCGGAGTTGATCCCATTTCAGGATGTGGTGCTCCACCAGCGCCACCCACAAAATGGATCAGCGAGGCCTCTTCATGCAGATTCTAAACTGAGTTAAACAACACGAGGGACTGTGCAGCTACAGTGAGGCATCCATGTGACTGTCTACTTATCAGTTCTCCTTATTCTTATGACTACCCTTCAAATACAACCAGTCTATCAACAAGCCCTGTAAGTGACTGAGTGGCTCATACTTAGTAATCTCCAGTACTCTGTGATTAATCCAATGTCACTGTGTTATTAAAGGAGAATTGCGCTATGTTATAGTTTTATGTAAGAATGATTTTTAATAATGCTGAGACATCAATATGTGCATTACAGTTTTGTTAGCTGTCAGTCACATGCACATGCAGACAACGGTGAGCAGTGCATACGCACCGAGCAAACTGATTCCACTGGATCTGTAGTAGTCGATAAACTGTAAGATGTGTCACAAGGTCAAACTGCCTGTGAGATACAATACACTGGAGCTACAAGACAAAATATCACAGGCATGATACATTGGAGCTGGAGGACAAAATAACAGACGTAAGAAACTGGAAGTAGGGGACAAAATAGCACAAACATCATACCCTAGATGACTGAGAAACTGTTGGTGAGGTGTGCAGTCATAATCATTCATTCATACCCTGGAACTATAAGCCAAAATAACACAGGCATCACACACTGGGACAAAACAGCTAGAGGACAAAATAAAATAGGCATCATACACGGAGCTAGAGGACAAAATGACACAGGCCTTGTGCACTGAGGCTAGAGAACAAAATAACACATGCGTTGTACACTGGGGTTAGAGGACAAAAAAAACACATGCGTCGGACACTGGAGTTAGAGGACAAAGTAACACAGTATCATATATGGAGCTAGAGGACAAAACAACACAGACCTTGTAGAATAGGGCTAGAAGACAAAATAACACAGGCAAAGAGGACGAAGTAACACAAACATCATACACTGTAGGTAGAGGACAAAATGACACAGTATTATATATGGAGCTAGAGGACAAAACAACACAGACCTTGTAGAATAGGGCTAGAAGACAAAATAACACAGGCAATATACACTGGAGCTAGAGGACAAAATAACATGGACAACATAAAAAGCTATAAGCTCAAAGTAGCAAAGATGTTGTACAGTGGAAGTGTACGACAGCCTAGGAACCAGCAGACATTAAAACATTAAAGTTTGTAAAAGAAAAGCATGTTCACGTTAAACATATTAAATCTGTAAATTTGTAAAGAGGAGATATGTGTATTACACCAAACAAAACCAGCAATAAATTATTCCCAAATTATCAAAAGAGAAAGCGAAAAAAACAGATATTGACAGAACTATGACATTTTCACTTACGGGAGATTGTGCTTCACTGCCATCCAGGTTTTCTGCCAATTAATATAATAACAGTTTATTCCTGTCATCTACACGTGTGGGAATCAAACATATCAGAGTCACTTGAGCAAATGACAAATGGAATGTAAGACATATCAGAAATAAAAGCAGATTAAACTCAACAAAGGTCATGTAATTGTTCAGAAAAACAACGGACTTTTGTTAGTAACAATGAAGCAAGATAGCTTCTCAGAAATTCACCTGGCTGCATTTCCCAATATCATTATGACTTAAGACATTCACTGCTACATATACAGCTGTTGTGTTGAAGATATACTATTACTGATAGCTACCAGCAGTCACATTTATTTGTATAGAAAACCAGGTAGAGGAGTAGAACCTTGTAGCTAACATGCAGACATAAAACTCTAGGATAGCGAACAAAAGCTGGATTTGAACTCGCACCTGTACCACGGGCCAACATAATGGACTACATTACCAGAGACATATCTAGAGCCATTTTAGTTCCGGAAAACTTTTGTGCCCCCAAACTGTAAGGTGCTTCAAACTATTCAAGCTGTTTTAAAAATATCAAGTAAACTGAACACAAATATGATGGTATACCAATAAAAAAATTAAGTTACATACAAATATCTGTCATTCACATACTTAAACGTTCTTAGAAAGGAACAAAGAGAGTTGCATTTTATAAAATTTATTAATGTACAGTCATGCTGTGTTTATGAGGTTTTGAATAAGAGCCTATAATTTTTTTCTAGATAGGGCCCTGATTACACCTACCTTGTATTAAATAACTCAAAAAATAATACTGCTTTCTTTCTGCTCTGTATTTCTTGTGGAATTGGTCCAAGGCATCTCTGGCCTACAAAGACAAAGAATATGGCTATATGTTTCCTTGCGCGGACTCCTATATAATGTCGAACATAACAATCGTTGATAAATGTCAGATGGATGGAATTCTCCCGGCTTTTCCCAGGAGGTATTCACACCCAGCTTTGGAGCTCCGTCCATTTTGTGACAACATATATAACATCAATAACACCTTTAACCCATAGTCTGCCTTAATGAATCAGAAGGGTGTTGCCCTTGTTACGAGGCCACTCAGAAAACACCACGAAATAAAACATGACCTTGAAAAAAAATAACTAAGGTGACCAAAAATGAATAGGGTTCTGCCTCAATGTACATGTGGTGTAAGTTTGGTAAACCTGGAAAGTATTTTCGACAGAGATTTATAAAGAAATGGACAGACAAACAGGCAGCACCAACCAGCATGGCAATGCTCCTATGCAATATTTAATGGCCAAGGGGTTAAAACAAAGAAAGAGCAACTTACAACAGGGGGCATCTTTGTGATCATGAGGGTTATTGCTTTTTGACCACAATTGTCCGACACTCCGACTGGAGCACCTAGCTCCAGCAACAACCGAGCTGTCTCACTACGATCTGTGGAAACAAGATACACTCCAGTCACCGGCTGAAAACTCTAACTCAGTTGTTCTATTTTTTTTCTTCTTTGACTGGAGTTTAACAATGCTTTCAACATTTGTTCACTCAAGTTTGCAGCAGGCTGGACCCTGTGCCCACACACTTAAAGTGCTGTCTCACTGGAACACCATGCCAAAGACACCAGACGCAATGCCCACGGCAGTCACATTATAATGATTCCAGGCCAACTAGACCATGCCAGGTAGTGCCATGGTTACAGATTTTACAGCCTGAAGACTTCATTCCATTTGGCACAGATCCCTGGATCTACAGTTAACAAGGCAGCTATAATATCTATGACACCACCATAGCTGGGTTCTTGTAACTATAAGTTCAAGGTCAAAATACAGGCCAATCTTTATACGCATGACTTCTGTCAGTGGTCAATGGTATTCTACACTGAGCATTATATTACATGCCGCAAATGATGTAAAGTTTTGAGGATAAATTCTAGCCCTAAAGAGAAGAGAGTGACCATCCCACAGCTGTGCAGTACGGGCCAATGAAGGTGTGGCTGCCGGTCAGTGCCACATGGGGTAAACTGCCCAGACATGAACTAACAGAGGGCTGTTAAAGACAGGCCATTTTCACATATGAGTTCTGTTTTGTTTCTCGTGAATTTATCTAGAGAAAATGTTGAGCGAAATTTGAAAAACCTGGTATGGTTGTGTTGAGTAATCCTACCAGCTGGTAGTGTTTGCAGGAAAACACAGATCTCGTAGCAGTACGAGAACGTGACTGATAAGCCTATATATGGATATATCATATATATGAATATATCATATATTCATTTTGCTCATGGTTGTCGAAGTCTTCATGTGTATACATAGCGTAATCGAGAGAAGAAAAGGAGCACATGCTGAGGAGTTTAACTAATTTTGGAGGGGGGGGGGGCGTGTTCTGATTGTGGGAACTTGATGTAGAACTTCCAAGTTGCAATTTTAGTTGAATGACACATGGTTTGAAAACTTTGAAGCTCTGTCACAGATAGCTCTTCACAGACTGGTCGTCTCTCACATCAGCCACTTTGTAGTCCTGTATGTTGCCGAAACTAAACTGTTCTTACCACTAACTCCTCAGAAGAAAAAGTAAACCCGGCAGCATTTCCAGCAAAGACTGTACATCTGTTAATCCAGGGATTACAACCTGTCACGTCTAAACAGGTCAGTTGCATAAGAATGCCGCTGGGCACAGCCAAGGGAAACAACCACACCTGTCAGTTCAGCTTATGGGAATTACTGTATTACATATAAAGACTAAACTGTATTCCTCCACTGGATTTTGCAGTGTTTACAGAATTCAGGTTTGTGCAAAAGTGAAACTCTGTCGCTGTTCACATGAACTTTATGAAGTTACAAACCAACAAGTTAAACGTACAAGTACTGTGAAGGGGGACGAAGTGGTCTGAAGCCAGCAAAACTTGCAGCCACAATTTACACGTCAGCCAGCAAAAATACCTATTTCTACAGTGACAGCTGTGGGTTGGAAAAGTGTTAGTTGTAAAAGTACAGACAGGATATTTTTGTGACTTTACAACATTCATAATACAGGTGTATGGACCAACAAGCATAAGTGCCTGCTTTTGACTTGTCGCTTTTATGTGAACTAAAGGTGGAGAAAAATGAGCTGTTGTTCAATGGATTTACTGTCGAGCAAATTACGGCCATGCTCCGCATCATTCTGCTAAGTTATCCTGCCATCAGTCTGCGATATTATGATGTAAATTCATTAATTTGACAAATGCAGGTAGCTGAATGTTCAGCAAATGTAATGAATTGGAGGTCTGTACGTGAAATTACTCAGGAAGAATGCAAAAACCAGTGAGCTTACCGCAAAATATTTTCGCCACATTTGAAGACAATATCGGGCCCAAATTTGTTCTGACAAGGTGTTCAATTCATGCGATTGTCATGAACTGTTTTGATACAAAACCCTTTTTAAGGTTAAAATTGTTTAGCAAGCCGTTCGCCATAATGGCAGCATGTCATTTTTATTGGCTGATTTCAGTAAATTCATCTGAATATGCATTATGAGGTCTTACATAAAGAGAAGGGTAAAATTCAGCAGTAACTGAAGCAGCAGAAAATGGATTACAGGCAAATTCCAGATACTCTCCTATGTCATTTATTTATTTATTTAGCGCAGCACAATGACCCGAAGTTTCCCACCAATGCGGTCGCTGTGAGTCAGGCTGGCTTCCTCTTCGGTCGTACAGGGGAAGGTCTGGATGGTCGTGATTTTCCCCGGGCTCTGCCCGGTTTCCTCCCACCATGATGCTGGCCGTCGTCGTATAAGTTAAACATTCTTGAGTGCGGCATAAACCACCAATCAAATAAATAAATAAATAAATAAATAAATAAATTTAGTGATTTAGTGCCCCTCTAGCAGTTATCTGAATACCTAATCCTATCTGGCGTTTAGTGATGTTGCAAACTACCTATCTGTTGACCGTTGTTCAGTGAAGTGTGAGTGTCTTGATGGGTTTCGTCAACACACTCCTTCCACCCCACTGGTACCCATCTGTGATCAATTAGCAATGATGACAACTAGTCGCAAGGAATCATGGGCTACAGTCTGTGAGTTTTTCGGCTAAACTTTATGTCATATACAGTAACGATTAAAATGAACATGACTTGTTTGAGCCCAGGAAATGTTCAACATGTCTGATTGACAATGTGTCTTAGAAACAGCCTCATGGGTCAAACTACAGGACATATTAGGACTGGAATGCTTAAAAGTGAAGACTGAAGTATCTAGTATTTTTTAATTTTTTTTTCTTTCTGGTCTGTATTTTTCTTGCTTTTTCATCCACAGATGTTGTAAATATACCACATCCCCCAAAAGTAGAACAGGCGGCCTCCACAGCTGAGTGCTTAACGTGCTAACGCAGAAAGACTGACTTAGTGCAATGTTGGCCACTGTCATATAAGTGAAATACAGCTGTACCTGTAAATATCTCCACCCGTAAACAGCATCCATCTGCCCTAAGTTGCCACTCTCTGATGCGACCAAACAATTTTCCATGATAAACGACCTGTAAATTGCGGGCATCTGTCCAACGTGTCCAGCGGCCAGTATTTTTTGCCACCTAATTCTCTATCAACCTGTCCTACATGGCCGAGACTTTCAATAGCAATGATGATTGCTGCATTGGGTGTTCAAAAATTTCAAAATGACAGAACACATCAGTGTTTCAATAATTATGTATAAGATTATAATGTACATGGGTAGATTTTCCAAAACTTAATAGAGTTGTGATTGGGCTTGGTTTTCACAACCTGTCTTATGTGGCCCAATGCCATGTGCGGCCACATTTTACATCTCCGTTCACTGGCCGCATACAACAGGTTTAACTGTAGTTTTGAGCACGGGAAATAACACCAATCAAACAAATAACTAAACAAACAAGCCTACTGAAAAGTAACCAACCAAATATGGTGCTCACCCAGTTCCGCTGCCACATGGATTGGCGTTCTGCCTTTGTAGTCTCTAACCATCTTGTACTCACAGCCTCTCTTGATCAGGGCCTTCAGGGACAGACAGGCGTCATGTTTGGCTGCGTAGTGAACAGGGCCCTGAAGCTCTCCTTCTGTCAGAGCCTCTTTGTCAGCTGGAAGAAAAGGCAGTAAACAGAGAGACTAGAAACAAACCAACGATCAGTGGAAGACAGGGCAAGACAGGTATCTGGGGCAGTAAACACAGAGACTAGAAACAAACCAACGATTAGTGGAAGACAGGGCAAGACAGGTATCTGGGGCAGTAAACACAGAGACTAGAAACAAACCAACGATTAGTGGAAGACAGGGCAAGACAGGTATCTGGGGCAGTAAACACAGAGACTAGAAACAAACCAACGATTAGTGGAAAACAGGGCAAGACAGGTATCTGGGGCAGTAAACACAGAGACTAGAAACAAACCAACGATTAGTGGAAAACAGGGCAAGACAGGTATCTGGGGCAGTAAACACAGAGACTAGAAACAAACCAACGATTAGTGGAAAACAGGGCAAGACAGGTATCTGGGGCGGTAACACAGTGACTAGAAAGAAACCAATGATTAGTGGAAAACAGGGCAAGACAGGTATCTGGGGCAGTAAACACAGAGACTAGAAACAAACCAACGATTAGTGGAAAATAGGGCAAGACAGGAATCTGGGGTGAAAAGAGGTTGAGAGTGTCTGGTGGAGTCTTCACATAACTGTAGGTGCCAGATACTCATGTGCTAGTATGAAAGTAGTCTTCAGTCACCACTTGCACAAGGATATCATAGTTATGGATCAAAATGATCCAAATGCTTTTACAATAGATCAAAAAAATTAACTAATGGGCACAAAGAAATGGTAAGGAGAAGTAATTTTTTCACACTACGATCGGAATGGTAGGCTAAATCTGACCCATGCTTCAATGAGGTTTCTATCAACGGCAAATGTACCGGTCGATATCTTGTCTTCCTTTTCAAAAGCGTTTCATTCATCATAATGATTCAGCAGCTGACAACAACACGTGAAAAACTTCTCTTAACATTTTTGCACAAAAGTTAATAACTACTGTTAATAACTACTGGTCCACATAAGGCAAGTATTTGCACCTAACATTCATTTTGGGACACGTGCAAATACTGAAAAAAGGGTCATGGTCCAACTTAATGTCCTGATTTAGACACGAGTGAAGACGATTAATCTACTGCATGCAGTGGACTGTCTGTCTTTTTTTGTGTCTTTATATACATGTTACAATTAAGAGCATTTGCCTTTGCCAATGTGTACTTGTGTTTCTTCTTATGCATGCCATGTGCAGTGGCTAACTAACAAGCCATTGTAAACAGTTATATGTATGTACTCATCCTTGTGTTGCTTTTGGAGACAACGTCCCACAGGGCTTCCGCTGGAAATTATCATTGTTTTATTTCTTATTTGCACTAGTGCAATGCATGCTAGGTTAATTTAAGTTTTGATTGTAAGTATGACAATCATGGCTAGCAAACTTCTGTTGTAAGAAGGCCCTAGTCATAAGTGAGAGCTACAATCATGATCTTACTGATTTATAATCAACACAAAGGCCTTAAATTGACATTTACGATATATTTATGAAAAGATTTTTCAGCGACCACGTATGGCATATGAATCAATCAGAATTCAAAAAAAATATGTCAGTTTAAAAAGAAATAATTGAAATTCAGGCTGTTTAGTGAAATACAGTAACATCTACTAGGGAGAGGATATGCATCAACAAAGCTCACCACCATGGTCTATCAGGAGGTTAACCATTTCTGGGTAGTCAACCGCGGCCGCCACGTGCAGTGGAGTGCGACCAAACTTATCAGGCTGATTCACATCAGCTCCCTGCTCGATCAGAAAGTCAGCCACATCACTGTGCCATGCCCGGGCAACCTTAAAAATAAGGCATACATTTTTGTAAAATGACCTTAAATTTCGTCCTTGACTAAGCCGCTCATTTTGCCTGATTCTCAGAGTTTTGTTGACCTTACAAATGTGATTTGCGGTCTAGGTGGAAAGTAGGGTGATATCTTAATACTGGAAAAATGTAAGTTTCAGCATCAAAAGAAAAATGAAATTCTACGACCTCTATTTACCTACAAAAGTACACTTTTCTGGGCGAATTCTGAGTTAAATACAGAATGTAAGAAACAGAACAAATTCCTCAAACATTATTTTCATTTTCTTTTCTGGCCAGCATATGCAAACAATCACAATTTGTCAACAGTTTAAAGTCAATTTTCAAACATACAAAATCATACGAATCTTAATTTCTGACAGACAATTAAACAATGCATTTATTGCATATTTAGTTTCACAAGAATCTAATTTACATAACTCTGTTTCATCTACCTCATGCAAAACTGTCTGCCCATGCCTATCAGTGCAATCCACCTGGGCACCGCCTTTTAACAAAGACTCGATGAACTCCAAGTTGACATTCACACTATCGTCTTGCTTTTTCCCAAGGTTGGCAAAATAGTGAATCAATGCCCGGTTATTTTCTGCACACAGTTTGCTGTTTCGCTTCCCCGCATCTGTGCCATCGATTTTGTTGTTGAGTACGAAATCCTCGTGAATTTCATCCAATCCCAGACCACTGGTTTTAGTTCTCGACAACACATCTGCGCTTTCAGCTGCAAAAGTCACAGACCCGAGGATCTCTTGATTAACAACGTTGGCAACACAATGGATTATGTGGTTTAATATTGAACACATGTTTAAACCAGCAATGTGCACATCTTGCAAAAATTCCACTCAACTGAAAGAACAAAGAACAGATCTGTGCACACGTCTAGATAATTAGGACAACAACTATATAAAATTTCCGGATGTTTTTCAGACGGCTTTCAGATTCTTTTCCACTTTATCAGAAGAGAACTCACAACAAGTTTTCACTCTTGGTTTCGTCTCTCCCTAACATACCCAGGAGTATTACTCAGGTTATAAGAACTTTTCCAAAATCAACATCTCTTACTGCTTGAAGAATATTATTTTTAGAGTACTTTAATGTATAATGGAGCAGTCCAGGGTTATCAAAAACTTTGCAAAGCCAGCAATCGAGCAGCAGGGATATTATCTGTTACTTACATATGCATACAAGTCACAAATAATAAGTATTAAGTTTAAGAACTGATTTGCCAGATCAAGCCATTAACTGTTATTCTACCAGGATATGTCTATGACACTACATGAAACATGAGCTGACCCACGACCAGGAGGCCTGAGATCAAGCCAGTGTTCTAACAGTACTGTCCATCTGTTGCATTCTACAGGTAAATACATACAGCACCATTCCAAAAGTCAGATTGGTGAACAGTATCTTTACATCTGTATGGAGCAGGAGCATAATAGTTGTACCTTTTATCGGTATAATCAAAGGCCACAAATTGTGGCCTCCTTTCTGTGACATTAGGAAAAAATCCCAGACGTATTCCACTACCACTTTCTTTTCGAAGATGGCTTGAAAGTATATCAGAATTGTCTCGTAATCAGAAGGAAAACAGCTGATTTAACACTACTTCTAGATGGCCAAATGGTGAATTATGTAATGCTAAGGTCACAGAGGAAACAGATGGCTTCTCGAGTTGTAGAAATATCTCGCCCTTGATTGGTTAAAATTGAGAGCATGATGGCTCATTCGATTTTCCCAACGTGGGTATATTTGCTTACTTTGATTTGCGACATCTGGGTTATCCCACATCATAAAAACTAACAGTGACGTTTTCTGAACGTTAAATGGGATTCTTTATTGATAAATACGTACATTTGACCTAGTGTTGTCTTTTCTTGTAATATCAAAATACCCCTGCTCTTGTCGCCCTTTAAAGCATTTCCAAGGAACTCCTCTGAATCATACATTTTTACACCAAAAAAAAATTATCATACAAATACACATTATCTCCCGGGCTCTGTTCGGTTTCCTCTCACCATAACACTGGTCGCTGTTGTATAAGTGAAATATTCTTCAGTATGGCATAAAACACCAATCAAATAAATAAATGTATAATTTGAATTTGCTGTGCCACCTTAAAAACAAATTGAAAATAACAATTCAGTCCTTGATGATCATCATTAGCTAGAAAAATATAACTGATTCCAAACAATAGTGATTTAATTCATTTATTCTTCTGATGTTTTACGCTGCACTTGAGTTTTAAAAACTATCACCTTTACAGCCAAAGCAAACAATTAGTCTGAGAAAGCCGACCACCGGAAACAAGGCACAGGGAGAGAGGAAACCTGGCACAGGATAGAAGCCTGAGCCACAGGAAACCAAGCACAGGAAATCAACTTGAAGGAAACACCAATCCAGCTCCATAAGTACCTAAGAAATACAAAAAATATTTCCACAGTTTTTCCAGCAGGAGCTGAATTTGAATGTTCAAGTACACATCAGATTACAACAGCCCTTGAGACATTACATTACAAATACAAATGCAAATATGTAAAACTAAATAAATATGATACATATATGTACACAGAAATTAAACTAATTCTGTCTTTTTTTAGCATAACAGGGCTCACTCGGTAAAGGTGCACTGTTAGCTCTGTGTGTGCTCAGAGCAGAAATGAAGCTGTGAACATATACAGGTAAATGACTAACAGATAAATGTGCTCAGAGAAACAACTCAATTGTAACTACGCTAAACTACTCAGGAGGGTGCGTGATCAAAACACAGCCGACAGATTTTCATGCTGACAAAGCTACATAACTAGTAAAATGTGTACTACATGGATATATGGAAACATTCCTGGAGACCTCTGAAAGCAAGATGAAAGCAAGATGTTTCTTATACCAGAGGGTTGATTTATTACTTCATGTGATTGCTGTTTAAAGCCATATTCGAGAATTTTCCACGTACATGTATGTGATGAGATGGGATGTTTTCGTAAGGTTTATGTACTGATAAGTAGTTTGCATATTACGTTACAAATGCAAGTACTATAAATGACCCGAAATTTCATCAAAAGAGAGAAAAAAAGAAAGATTTTAGAGGCAAATAAATGTTATAAAACATCATGGTTGGTCTTGCATCATGTGCCTCTTTAAACACCCATTTTTAGGTCCTATGTTGTAAATGGGTCTGGATTTGAATAGGTGAGTTTTTGTTGTCTTTATAGTACTGTTTTTATAATTGACAGGAAAATCATTGAAACTAACTTCTAACTACTGCATATCACTTCCCCACTCCCACATCGTACGCTTCATCCACACTGTACTATGCTGAAGGGATAACCTCCATGAGATGCCACACTATGACTAAGGAATGCTACAGGAAGCCATCACTTGTTGTCAGCAAATAACTCGGATCATGGTAATTAATTTCGACAATACATATCTGCTTTCCAAACACATCTGAGTCAGCTGTGTCATTGAGATTGAGATTAAAATAAGAAACAGCCCAGTACTAACATGTTTGCAGCTATGGGCCACTGTATCACACGATATCAGTAGGAACTGGCTTCACATATATGTACAGAAGCTTTCAGATGTCCCTGTAGTATATGACATATCATACAAAGACTACATGTACGTATGTAAACCAGGATCATATGTTTTATAGATTAATTCTCACCTTGTCGGGCATCCACTACAACAAGAGAAGACAACGAAAAAAAAACAACAAACAAACAAAAAAACAAATAAAATAAAAAGTTCATCAAATGGTATCTAACAGAAGGTGGAACACAGAACTCAGCTGCTGTATAGGATAAGAATTTAACTCAGAATATCTGACGAGTAGATATCAATACATGCATGCAGAGCTATGTGTATTGAGGATAATAACCTACCATGCCACCGCTTCCCAACTAGAAGTGACAGGGAGAGAATTTCATGAATGAAGTATTCATATAAATAAATATCAATAAAACTACAACTAAGTGATGTACTAGTCTCTGGTGAATCCTGAAAGAAATGCCTGGTGAATCTTGAAGTAAACGTTATTAGTTGATATCATATACAATTTAGAAGTCAACCCTTATGGGTACAAGGGCACTCATAAAGTCAGACGAAACAGTGAACTGCCTTGCCAAACAAACATAATGAAAACAACATTAAATTAATAGCTATGCCTAAACAATCACACCTTCGTCAGCCATTTCATTTGTGACTTTTCATGGTGTGTGGTCCAGGACGTGGACAACTTTTATATTAACTACATTTTGACCATGTACCTATTTTAAATGCCAAAACCTGGATTTGAAAGACAACAAAAAAACGTAACAGATTAAATGAATGGCGATTTTTCTAAAAGAAATAATTAATTCTTTAGGTTTCATAAAATCAAGGAATTCTTCAAGGACTTTTTGGAGACTGTATTTGTATGATTTAGGCTTAGAAACACATTTAATAATATCTCATTTATGGAAAGCTGATGCCCCCTAAATGTGAACATACATGTATTTATAATGACTATGTCTGACTAGAACACCCTGACCAGGATAGCAGAGAAGACTACTCACTTGGCCTACCCACTTAGGATGAGCAGCTTTTGCAGAGCACAGATTTTCATTTAATAGATTTATGTAAGTGTTGTTTTAATACCATTCTCAAGAATTTTTCAATGATACAACATGAGTCAGTTTTATGGGTAGTTCAAACCAGAGGGCAAGACTTAAACCACTGACCTTTGGCAAGCTACTCATAAACTTTCCTGTGTGTGTCATACAGATATTGGGGGAATAAATTGCCTGGAACGCTCATTAAATTGCGTACATTTCCATACTTCCATTCCATCATCTTGGCCCCAAAAGCAGCAAATGTGGCACTCCAATTTTTAGGCATGGTCTGACAGACTTGAACTTAGTTAACTGTATTTAAAGCAACAAGGATCAGCACTTACACTCTTCTTTGTGCAGTCGTCTGCATGTTGCATATTTCCTCCAGCGACTTCCTGACGACTTGGCGTTTAATATGGCTTGCAAAGCGTTCCTCTGTGGGCTTACATTTTCTACTGCCCTCTTGAATGAAGATAAAGATTTCCTGACATACACAGAAAAAAAAAGCAAAGTAATGATTATGAACACTTGAAAACAAGCACAGGAACAACAATGACAAAGGAAGTCTGCAATTTCTCAAAAAGGTACCTGAAATATATTTCACAGTCACAAATTAAATGCAGTCTTGAAACTTTTAAGAAAATCTAAGACAGTTATTTTTTTAATTTTAAAAGGAAAAGCCTGAAAATTGCCAACAGACTGAAAATTGCCATGACTGCGAAAATGAAGTTTCACTGACTAATTCCACATATGAAAAGGCCAGACTGAATGACATTGTTTGACCAGTCGTTGCCATCAGTTTTCTCCCACCAAATTATGACTATCCACAGTCATACTATAATAACACACTGTTTCTTTTAAGTATGACATGACAAAGGGAATAATTTCAAAAAACATCATATGTACTATTAAGCAAGAACATACTAGTTTCCACTACCTTTGTATTTCTCAATAGATGAAAACCACAATAACCTGATCATTCTTGAGTGATCAATTAAAGTACAATAATCACTGAAAGATTAAGAGTTACCACCTCTGATTTACAGGGGGCCTCTGTGGCTCAGTCGGTTACCGTGCTATCGCAGCGCAATGACCCAAAGCCTCCCACCAATGTGGTCGCTGTGAGTTCAAGTCCAGCTGATGCTGGTCGTGGGTTTCCCCCGGGCTCTGCCCGGTTTCCTCCCACCACAATGCTGGCTGCCGTCACATAAGTGAAATATTCTTGAGTATGGCGTAAAACACCAATCAAATAAATAAGCAAATAAATAAATACAGGTGACCATAACATTACTCTTAAAACACCATTCATGTAAACTGTATGACATGCTCTAATACATTTTCATTACAACTACAAATTGGCATTCCTCTATAAAATGTTATTCAGAGCATAATAGGAGGATCTGTCTGTCTTTATATACATAGTGATATTCCTGCCTACAAAACCCAGTGACAGAATATCATTATTCTGCAACAGCTGACACCAAAAGCGAGCTCACCAAGCAATTTCCTTCAGAAGACAAATAAATTTTGTTTACACAATTTTGTGTATTCTATATACAACTATACACTGTGTGGTAAAGCAAAGATGACCCACTACAATAGGTGTTATTCTCGTCATAACATCTTGAAATGTGCGCATCCAAAACTGAATCCATCAATTACGTCTGAATCACAAGAGAACTGAGCCAACAGACTGACTTTAAATAAACTTAATATTACCTGTTAAAATTTTTTGTTTTGTCCTCATCGGTGTCTTCCATCTCAAAGGCATTATTGCTTTCCCCAAATGACTCTCCATCGGAAGGGGACACTTTTGAACGCCTCTTCTTCTTCTTGTTTATATTTGGATCCATCCCTAGTTCAACACACATGGACTGATTTTACAGTAAGTCTTAAAAGTTTGTAATCTCAATGATTTAAATGAGCTGCCCAAAAAAGTGTTTCTTTATTGAGGAGAAAAACATAATCCAAATTTGACTATCACTTGCATGGCACACACATGAAGCTCACTTTTTTTTTTATCTCTTCTGAAGAAAAGGTTTGAAGTTCAGATGAAATTTATTTATTTGACTGGTGTTTAACACCATACACTCCATTCAGATGTGCTGTGAACAGGGTCAATTCTCAGGGTGGAGGAAACTGAAATGCTCAGAAAACCGTCGACCTCTGCCTGATACAGTCTACCAGCCAAACGTAGCACTTAATCACAGCAGCTACTTAAGGAGCCATAGTCATGAAAGATGGAGTCAGGCCTAAGACCAGCTCATACACTCCATTCAGATGTACTGTGATATATACCCACTGGAATATACGTGAGATGTTGAGTGTGCGACCGAGCTGAGAGGTAAGAGCCACAGTTGACACTTATTTTGGGCTGGAAACGTCGTTCAGAAAGGACTTATCTGACTTGGTGTGAAAGCGCATAAGCTTCCCACTGTGGCTATGATATACCGTCAGTTCAGTATATAAAAGAAGGATTGAAATAGCAACCTGGGGCTAATACATGATAGAGTTTCGATTGGTAAAAATTTGATAATTTATATAAAGGGAAAAAAAAAGACAGAAATAACAAACAGTTATTTTTAATGCAAGTACATGTAGATTGACTCGTCATGCTGTTTTAAAATTCTGACTTTCATCGGAGCCGAGCTTTGACATAAAATAAAACATTCACTCCAGTCATCATTTCTATGTGTGTAAAACACTGATGGGCTCATCCACATCTTAAAAGGAAGAAAAAGGCTACATATATCGGTTAACTACATACATCCGTCAAACAGAATAAATAAAAATTCGCATTTGGAACTTTCCATAATGCAATAATACCTGCAGATTTCCGCTTTCGTAATTACACCAATAATAGTTTAGCATCCACGAGAAGCAGTGCCCGCCGCCATATTGTAAATAATGCTAAACATCGCCCGAAGCCATGGTTACGAACGCTTACGGAGATAGTCGAGGTGATTTCACTCAGTTTGTTTTTAACATTATTTGATTGCATTACTATAACTGTCCTCGATATAGCTGCTACTCCTAATAAAGTTACGGAAGGTTAAGAAAAACAACTGACTGACATGGACGCATAACACAGAATATTCTATGCCGTATGCATCGAAAGAAGTTCTACATTGTATTTCTTCGGCAATGGACTATTTGATCCTTGACAAACAAAAATAACACAATTCGGGTGTGAAATAGTGTTGCTAATGCTATAGCACAGAAAACTAAAATATTGTGTACAAATAGCGCCTCGGTCTTTCTACAAGGAAAGTCATGGAATATCGATAGATGTAGTTGGCGGATGAATTTTAGTTAGCATGTCTGCTCTGAAGTGACAGGGATAGTTTGCAATTTCGTCACTTTGCGGTGGAGATTGACACCTGATTTTTTCCGCCATTGAAGTTCGTCCGAAGAATGGTGGAGAGTGACATCTTGCATGGCTAAACTTTCATCTTATTCTACCGCGAACAACCACACCATTGGTGCCAACCACCGACATCATGTCGCCCAAATTGACTGCAAAACATCGGAAAATATGTACATTTTTGTTGATGTCAAATTTGTGTTACGTGTGCACGTAAATGGTTGGAGATGACGGGGAAGTCACCATGTATTTCGTCGGGAAAAATGAACTAAAAATGTCAAGACCGCTTCCAAACTCGGCTCCTAGTTTCGCCACCTTGTAATTGGATAGAAACCGAAAGCTCGGAAGGAAATATAACCTCAACATGTCTCTTTTACGCCATAGATTATCGCTTGTTTGTAACTAACTATGGAAGACCTGCTAGTATATATTTTTGTATTGTAATGTAAAAAAAAAAAAAGATATACATATATATATATATATTGGAATTGGATATTGTTAGTGTTGTGACAGATGACATCCATAGAAATCAGATAGGGTAATGATACGACAGTAGTACTGTACGACGATAGGAATGGGAGACCCGTACACAAGGAGAAGCGCGGCCGTTAGCCGTTTGAGGCATCAGTTACGCAAGAAACGAGAATCCCTAGCCGACCACTTTGAGTTCAAAATGTACATAGCTTTCCACTTCAAAGACAAGGTGAGGGCAAAAGTGGACGAATACGCCAAAATAAGTCATAAAAGCCTTTTTCTTTGGGGAGTCTACTGGCCGAGTCCTGTGAAAGGAGAAACACTTCTATCACTTATATACTGTGCTTGGAGTCTGCATTTCAAGAGTCTCCTGAATTCACACAGCCTTCCGAAACAGGGTTGGGGTTATCGCAAAGTATTACGACTAAGTTTCATGATGTTTTAGTAAATGCTAAGGGTGTTATGGACCTGACAGAAATGACTGTAAAACGTAAAATTGAACTGGTTGCAACTGCTGTAAAATCATCTTGTTTTCCCTGTGTGAATTCACACGACGCTTGAAATGCTGACTCGGCTTATTGAACGATGATTTTGCTTATCTGTTACCTGCTGTGTATCACAATGTTTAGCATACATTGCCAGGTATAGTACTTTGTTCTACCAGTAATGATGTTCCCTCAAAGCAAAATACATGTAGTCTATGAAGGGTACAACATCAAAAAAAAAAAAAGAAGAAACAGAAAATCTAAATTGACAAGGTGACAAGATTTTCAGTCAGGTCTACAGTTTGTTTGAAATGGACAGGAACTTAACATAGTTGAAAAAAAATAAAATTGAAATTCCCATTACAACTAAGTAATGAGTTCAATAGTAATTTGATACTTGTCCTTGACTTTTTATGTGACAGTTTAGAGGATGTCAACACAAAAGGGGGCCTCCGTGGCTTAGTCGGTTAGCATGCTAGCGCAGTGCAATGACACGAAGCCTCCCACCAATGCAGTGGCTATGAGTTCAAGTCCAGCTCATGCTGGCTTCCTCTCTGGCCATATGTGGGAAGGTCTGCCAGCAACCTGCAGATGCTCATGGGTTTACCCCGGGCTGTGCCGGGTTTCCTCTCACCATAGTGCTGGCCGACGTCGTATACGTGAAATATTCTTGAGTAGGGCGTAAAACACCAATCAAATAAATACATCAATCAATCAACAACAAAAGCCATTTTGAGCTCATGTAAGATTTTATGTATTGAATTTATATTGTGTTTAAACAGAAAGACTTTTGAAAAAATTACATGGCTAATAGATAGAATGATTGAAGGCACGGAATTTGCAGAAATATGTGATGAAAAATGATATCTAGAACAGTTTCTGCTCAGGTGTGGTTGCACTTACTCCTTTCTATTACGTGGCATTTCCTTGTAAACTCAGCTACTGTTATACAACTGAAATACTTCACTCAAGTCACCTGTGTCATAGGAAAGTTGGTCTGTGACATATGACAAGATTGATGGTCTTCTTTGAGGTACTTCTGCTACCTTCACCCATGTAAAGATTGTGACATAAGGCTAAAGCTATGTATATTATTTGTTGTATTTTTCAGAAGAAAAACAGTGCTGTATTTGAAGTGACAGAAGTTGTACCGGTGATGACTAATAACTATGAAGAGACTATTCTTAGAGGAGTAAAGGTAGGTACTACTGGTAGGGTTACCTATAGCCAACGAAAGATGACTCATCAGGTGGGTCTATGGGAAAATAGAGATCTTAGTATATATATGTTCAACTTTTGAAATTATTAGTACATTCTTTCTGTTTAATAACTAGGGAGGAGGGGAGTCACTAAAGACATTAAATTAATATTGAGAACAATCACTGTGGCTCAGTTCAGTTCATTAAACAGTTACTTTGGTGTCCAAACCTCTGTCTTAATAGCAAGGTGAATTGATAAAGATTGAGATAAGCTGAATTGCTGTCCTAAAATGTTAAAAATTGTATCATAGTAAATATTATGCGTGTTTTTTGAAGAATATAGACAGGAATATTTTCTGCCCTTTTCACTTTGCCTGGTGCAACCTCATGCATGAACACCTGATTGTCACCAGTTGTTAACATGTATCCAGAAATGATACTACCCTTTCAAATGCTCTTGATGCCATCCCAGCATAAATGCCTCTCGATGTCACATCTGCCTGATTCAACATCATACAAGGAATATTAATACATCACAGCGGGGAAATTTTTGTGGACTCCACCAAAGATCTTGTTTTGTGAGAAATCTTCGGTTGTATGGGTTAAATAGTGTTATTCATCAAAAATCCTCATGAACTACGGGGCTAGGTTTCTTTTGTAGCATTTCCTTCATATCATATCAATATTTCTACCCAGTTTCTATTGTTACTGGTTCGAGGGGATTAGTTTGCCAGCAAGGCGTAATGACCCAGTACCTCTCACCAATGCAGTCGCTGTGAGTTCAGGTCCAGTTCATGCTGGCTTCCTTTAGGGCTGTACCTGGGAATGTCTGACAGCAACCTTCGGATGGTCGTGGGTTTCGCCAGTGCGCTGCCCAGTTTCCTTCCACCAAAGCTCGGGCCGCTGTCGTATAAGTGAAATATTCTTGAGTAGGGCGTAAAACACCAATCAGATAAATAAATAAATAAATAAATAAATGTTGTGATTGACGTGGCACTTCAAGAAATTGTCCTGGTGGCGGTTGGGTTCTCCAACCTTCTGCAAAGGGAAGGCAATCATACAACTCATAAAACAGCAATGCCTTCTGCCTGTGAATAACAGTATCAGTGGTAGTATACAAATCTCTATTGGTCAGGACTAATCATAACTGGTTTGTCCAGTGGTTTATCACGTACTTGGGGTTTGGTTTCCTCCAGGCTCTTTGGAGCTTATTATGCAACACTAATTAACACTAAAATAAACATATGAATATTCTGTTGTGCATTGTAGGAGGAAGCCTATTCCTTAGAGAGCAGTAAGGAGTTGCTGGAGAAAGATGTTGTTCAGCTACATGCTACAAGGTGGCAGTCCTTGAGAAAGGCAAGTTTATCTGCTCAGCAGACTGAGGAAACCACACTGGGCACACTTTCACAATACTTGACTGAAGACTTATCTTGTAAATAACATTGTCTTAGTGCTATGTCTTAAATAGTTTTCTAGTCACATGAGAGTGGCCCTAGAGTTCCTGTCATCAGAGAAGGGGAACTGCTCTCATTTGTAGAGATCACATCTTTCTGAAGAGGTTCTCAGGCTTTTGGTTACTGTTACAGATGACTGTAAATACCTGAGGAACCTATTGACTTAAACCCCCAAGTCAATTTTTTAGATGCATGTAAATGCTATGAAATAATGGTTTACGTGCTAAAATTTGTTTTTCCAGTAGGATATTATCCCACCTCTGAAGTCTCAAAACACCTTTCCAAGATTATTTGAAGTCTAAGCAAAAGGCAAAATGTGCAACTTATGGGCGAAAAATTGTGTGACTTACCATTTTCATTCTTGCCATTTCCTTTCTTTCTCTTTATCACATAGTTTGCTTGATAGTGGAAAGAGCAAGTTTATTAAGCTAAAGACAATGAAAGACTGAAAAGATTCAGATCTGCTACAAATCTGGAGAAAAAAAGAATCCAGAATCAATAGCCTGGCTGTTTGTATGAAACATCTGTTGTATTATCACAAAAAGTGGTATTATCACCAGCCTTGTGTGCTCTTAATTACATATATTTGAAGGTTTTAAATGGTTACCTTGGGCAGCATATTATTCAAACATATTGATATATATATATCTCTGACCTTCAAAGTTACCAGCCACATCATTAACTGCTGTTTTTCCAAAAACGACGTTTGCTCTTCATTATTTCAGGACGTTTTGGGGTGCACAATGGAAATTGATTTCTTTCTATGGCCCCGAAATGATATTGACAAAATTGAGTGTCACCTATTTTCCCGGTGGAAAGGAGATTCTGATGCTTTTAAGCCTATTCAGGTAAGCTTGTTTTCATTCTACCAATATTGCGTGGATTTTCAAAATGGTGGCAGTCCTTGAGAAGGGAACAGAAACAAATGTAATTTGTAACTTTTTGTGTGGCAGAGAGTTAATTGCAACCTGTCTGTCTTTGAGAAATTAGGTCATGTCTTAATATCTATATTCCTGACCTCCAGGTTTATAGGAAGTTAAATACTCTTTAGTACCATCTACAAGACAAATGAGAACATATACAACACCGAAAGTAAACACGTTTGAAATATAAATGTACAGTAGACTAACCCTCTGGTTGCAGGCAGTATTTGAGTTCAACCATGAAGACTATGAGAAGCAGTTGATACGTCTATTGACTCGTCGTCAGAAGTCTGGCCTGATCATCAACAATGCCTCTCAGTCCACGTTCCTCT
Organism: Acanthopleura granulata; assembly: GCA_016165875.1. Lineage (NCBI taxonomy): Eukaryota > Metazoa > Mollusca > Polyplacophora > Chitonida > Chitonidae > Acanthopleura > Acanthopleura granulata. The sequence goes on along the minus strand of JABBOT010000022.1, from coordinate 1,422,211 downwards.
TTATAGATAAACACCAGCTCCAGGTAAGTGGTAAAATCTGGTACGATCTGCGGTAATAGGGGCCTTTGTGGTGGAAGGAATTAGCTCACTAGTGTAGCATAATGACCCAAGTGCCTCTCATCAATGCGATCTCTGTGAGTTCAAGCCCAGTTCACACTGGCTTTCTCTCGTCATACATGGGAAGGTCCGCAAGCAACCTGTGAATGCTCATGGATTTCCCCCAAGGCTCTGTCTGGTTACCTCCAGCCATAATGCTGGCTGCTGTCATATAAATGAAATATTCCTGAGTACGGCATGAAACACTAAGCAGATAAATGAAGCTGAAAGTCAAATGTTATCAGGCACTGGGACCAATTTCACAAGTGACCTAAGTGAGTATTTAAACCCTCTTCACAGTGCTTCCTTTGGGGTACTGGAATTTGAAAAGATAACATTTGAAAGGTGGTAAAATTATAATTTCTATGGTTCAGAAATAAGCTCTGAATTGTATTTTAAATTTTAACCAAAGCCAGAAAAGACAGTGTGGAATTGGTTCCTTGGGCTTTCAGTGAGCTGAAAAACAGGTATCCATAGCCTCTGGGATATTCACCTAAGCTGAAAAAAGGGTGTCTTCAGGCTCGGGGTCTTCAGTAAGCTGAAACAGGTGTTTTCAGGCTCTAGGGAATTCAGTATCTGGAAAAACGGGTGTCAGGCCCGTGGGTCTTTACATAAACTGAAAAATAGATATCTTATCAGTCTCTGGATTTTTCACATAAGCTGATCGAAAAACTGGTATCATCAGGCTCTGGGCCTTTCACAGGAGCTGGAAAAGGCTTTGGGGTCTTCACAGGAGCTGGAAAAGGCTTTGGGGTCTTCACAGGAGCTGGAAAAGGCTTTGGGGTCTTCACATTAACTTGCGCTGACTGGCTTTGCCAGCAACGCTGATGACTAAACAGTTGGGGCAGGAGATGTCCAGTTAGTGACTTCTGAGTATATTCATGTGAAAGCAGATGTCTCACTGCCTGCTGCAGCTGGGCCATGAAACTCTTTCCAGTGTATTTTGCCACCAAATTCTATATCAACCACGGCTACACAGCCAAGACTTGCAACAGTAATGGTGATTGCTGCATTGGACATTCAAAGATTTCAAAATGGCAACCACAGGTTTCAGTAGTTTTTGTAGTGATTAAGAGTTATAACCTGCCACTTTGTGGAGACAAGTGAAGTGTGAAGATTACTGGTCAATTGCAGTGAAGTCTTTTGGTCTTCAATCCAGCCCAGCTGGTTATAGCCCGTACACCTCTACAGCGCTGCACTGGATTAGCTTCCTGCAGAGTTCAGAGATACGAATGCCGTAAAATGTGGGCAAACCGGGATATAATCTGACCTTCCATGGTTTCTTTGACAAATAATCTGGCTTGCTTGGCCATCATCTTTGGAGACAAATGGTGTTGTGTCCTCATTTTGCCAAAATATTGCCTGTACCAAACACATGGTGAAATTGATCTTCCTCCACTCGTACATTTTGTTCGTGTTGTTTCATCGGTAATGGCAAACATGATTGACCGAATTTTCATACAGCTCAGCAGTCTGCCATTTACAGTCCAAGACATTGTTAGAATAGTCATTTATACCTACTTAGGCCAAACTGACACGTGACTTTCAAGGGCTTGATAATGATGGGAAGGAAATTCTCCCGCCAAATCTGCCCTGACCTGAAACCTTTGTGCAAGCACCTGTTTCATGCGTGAGGCCTACAGGCCTACCCCACACAGCTTGAAATTTTCAAGTTATTATTATTTTGCTATTTACAATTTACAATTTTTATATTTGTATGAAATGTGTGCAGCAGAACACATTTAAGTGTTTCAAAAATTATTTATAAAATTATGTACATGTGTAGATTTCCTGAAACTGAATTTAGTTGTGATTTGGCTCGGTCGTCATATGCGGCCACTGTTTATGTCTCTGGTCGCACACAACAGGTTTGACTGTAATATTCAGTGAGATCTGTCTTATATTTTCAGACCAGTAAAAACAAAGTGATAGTGTTCAAACTGTCCAGCCTCTGTCTGTACCTGCCACAGGTAAGGTTTCCCTAACCCTCAGTTTCCAGTCACAGATGTAATAGGAAGTGAAATTACAGTCTGTTAAAATATAGACAATTAAGGGTGAGGAAGATTCTTGTTCCTTTTGAATTTTACCGTTGTTTGTTGTTGTTCACTCTTGTCACTGTCAACTGAGTTAAGTGTTGGTTCAAAATTTTAACAGTTAAAAGATAAGTAAGGATCCATTCGTTTTTAGTTTGCCTGTGCTAAGTAGAGACATAGCTTATGTCGTACCTTGGGCATCGAGGTTGGCATTCAATAACAGGGAAAGCAATGTTAACAAAATGTTTGGGGTGCTATCTTAAAAAGTAACGGATGCAGTAAACTTTTTTGAACAGTTTTGCGCACATGTAAAGCACAATAATACAAGGGTGTTCTTTCATCATTGATTCTGTGTGTGCGTATAAAATACCGTAAATTACCGAATTCCTCAATTAGTGTAATGTGTATTAGAATCTGTGTTAAATAAAATGTTAGGGATGGTAAAAAGTACTGGATGCATTGAACTCCGGGTTTGCACACGTGTAGAGCACTATAACATGAGGGGGATATTCCATCATTGATTCAGTGTGTACGTATTAAATACCGTAAATTAACGAATTCCTCAAGTGTACTGTGCATTAGAATCTGTCCCCTACAGGTGAGCTTTTTAGTAAACTTGGTACCACATCTAAGTTATTGTTTGTTCATGTGAACTTGTCACAAATTACCATAGAGGTCAGGTTCCCCTCACCAATGCAGTCACTGTGAGTTCAAGTTCAACCCATGCTGGTTTCCTCTCCTGCTGTGCTTGGGAAGGTCCACCTGCAACCTACGGATGGTCATGCCCTCCTATAAGTGAAGTGTTCTTGAGTACAGCGTAAAACACCGGTGAAATAAAGAAATTACCATGAAGTGGTCTTGTGGATATTAACATAATGGGAGAATTAAGCGTGATTTGCTATGTAATGAGCCTGGTCATGGAGTTGATCGACTGTCTCCGTGTGACAAAATATGACAGCATATATTCAGCAGTGCAAGAGTAGTATAAGTATTGGGGATTCTGGACCACTTCCCGATACTGCAAGAAACGAAATAAAACAAAATGGGGTACTCTGATGAC